>CM039469.1:7406265-7798415 GCA_022433065.1 Begonia loranthoides
GGAAGCAGGAAAGGACACTTATGGCAGGAGAGGTCGGGTCCAGCCAAGGGGGAGGTCGGCAACCTAGCATGGAGGGTGGGGAGAGGTCGGGTCCAGCCAAGGGGGAGGTCGGCAACCTAGCATGGAGGGTGGGGAGAGGTCGGGTCCAGCCAAGGGGGAGGTCGGCAACCTAGCATGGAGGGTGGGGAGAGGTCATTCCCTGCCTCCACTCATTGCTATCCTATGATGTTCCATCATTTTATCTCTGTTTTTAATCATAGGTCTCGACAAATTCGGACGAGTGCGGACACATAGGTCTCGTCCTCATTCGTCTGTAAGGCTAAAATCCTAAGGCCATCCGTACCATCTGAATTTGTATTCGGACGCCGAATCACGTCTACACATGGCATCCACTTATCGTCCGAAAGTGTCCAAAATTAGGGCAGAGGCAAATTGAACGATACCTCCACTCGTCCGCGTTCATCCGCATAGCGTCTGAAAGTGCCCAGGATAAGGACAAAGGCAAATCAGATGTGGCTACTCCACATCCGCACTCTTCTGGACTTATCCGAAAGTCCAAAACACAGTGCAGTCAGGATGTAGAATCACATCTTGAGTCGTCCAAATCCTAAGGGTGACGCAGCCACACACTTGCAGACGATACTTCATGTCCGCAAGTCATCCTCATGCATCCAAAAGTCAACTTCATACACAATTAAGACACATTTCTTCGTCCTCGCTTCGTCCCAATACCTAAGGTAGCCACGTCACACACAAGCGGACAATAAAATCTCATTCTCACCTCGTCCGCATGCATCCGCAACTCTATAAATCCAACTTTTCTTCATCTTTTCTAACCTAACTCTTATCACATAACACTTTCCCCATAAATACATGTCATAACAACACGTATAGATACACAACATAATATCTTCCACACTTCGTCATTCAATCACATCGCGTATACGAGGAAAACATTACCGAGAATACTCCTTGACTTAACGCTCCAAAACGTCCCTGGTAATACCCCGATAGTTGTCCAACTTAAAAAATCGAGGTGTTACATACTCCCCCCCTTAAAATAAATTTCATCCTTAAAATTTTCTCCATCTAGTACTCATACTACACCAACATATGCATCAAATCTCTTCTTAGCTATCCCATTTGATGATGTAGTTCCCTCTATTTTTCCTAACTACTCCCTCTTCTTGATCAACTTGACTTGAATTTACCGAAATGCATCCTCTTGTACCAAAAAGTCGATCAAGCCCTTGCACTCATGCTCCACACTTTCACTGCGCAACTCTGATTACATCCATTCCAACAAAAGAATTTCCTTAATCATAGCCATTCTTCAACATCAAGAGTAAAATGGAAACTCTCTCATATCTAATTATTGCCTTATTTCAATAAATACCTCGTCATTGTCGTTCCACTCCCGAGCTTCTAGCATCTCTACCCTTAAATTTAACATTCCACATCAAATTTTTTCCATCTATACCCAAGCGCTTCAATACCAAGTGAGACCCGCCACGATCTGCTTAGCTCCAATAGACTCACAACTCGGCATTAGACTCACATTTCTTATACAGTTCTACCCCTTAGATCCTTCACACTTAAAGACCTGATGTAACATCCCGTATTTTTAAAATACGTAAAATTTAAAAATTTTCTTTTCGTAAAAACATCAGAGTCATTTTCCTTCATAAAACCCGATCGCTAACACTTGATCGCTAAAACCCGATCGCTTTACTTTCATTTTTCTCAGTTTTCTTTCACCTTTATCAATTTACGTTCAAAAACCATAACATTCTTTGAATAATATGCAGCGGAATAAAAACTACATGAATAAGTTATAAAACTCTTTTTCAAATACTTTTCCTTTCACTCTCTAGCCCAGCCAATCACAAGATCCACCCGTGCAAATCCATCATCAACTGTCTTTAACCTCTTTAACTTGCTCATTCGTTGCTCATTCGTACCTACATCATAAGAACTAAACTAATGAGCCTAACGCTCAGTAAGTGATAAAGTGAAGTGCAGATGATATGCATGATCATACAATGCAATTTAAGTCAAGAGTGCATACATGATAAACACCGTGGGACCATGAGTAACCAGGTCAATACACAAAGGAGCAATATATATATCAATGGGTTACCTAGGCCGTATACACTCCTTTGTTACGAGAACGTTGGGGATTTCAGAACAGGAAGCAATGAACCCTGGTATCCCATGTCGCTAACCTATTTCTCTCTAATCCATCCAACATGGATCTATGTGACAATGGGACGTCATTAACTTCCCGAACCCCCACACGCCTATTTACATAGATTATTATGTCATACAATATGCACGTGGATTCATTCAATCCTATATGCAATAAATGTCTAATAAACACATCATTAAAAGAATCTAAATCTAGTAAACACACAACACACAATCCTGATTCCTGCGATGTAGGGTCCGAAGACCAAAACACAATCCATATCAACTTACTTGGTGCCCATAGCACGTTTCTGTTTCTTTTCTCTTCTTCGTACCTTCAAAACCATATAAAGCACGTCAATCTTACTAACACTTTCACTATCTGAACATGGACAATGGAATAGAAATCCTCACAATATTTGCTCATTCCATCAATGTGACAGGAGAAAGTATCGTTACAAAACCGAATAGTATTTTATCATCAATCCAGATTTCCCACATTAGAGTAGAGAACCAGTTAATGCGCCTACATTAATATGAAATGACCAAGTGAATGCTTTATAAAGCCATCTTCATATATCCTTAAACATTCAAGACAACCCAACAATAATTAAGCCTTTGCACTTACAACCCAACAATACAATGAACATGTCATCCTATAATTAAACCTTACCACATTACCATTCTCGTGCCAAAGCCAAACATAAAGTCCTAACAATAATTACAAAGGCTCAACTATTTAACAGTCTCTAATAGCTACAACTCAAGGAATAACAGTTACCAGACATCCAAAACTATGACAACCCACCATCCTTAATATTTCCACTTAACATACTCTAAACCAATATCAAACAGAGAATTACCTCGTTATCTGAAGCATGCCCAACACATCTCAACACAACCATTTGAAACTGTCATCAGTTCGATCATCCTCCTCCAACAAGCCCTTTGTCCATTGGCCATTATACAATTTGCAACGGCACACTGCCAAGAAACAAGACAATTCGTTACAACCCAAAATCACAATTAATATAACAGGTTATCCAACAATATTAGTCAACAGAGTATGTCAACACCTTCAACATCCAATAACCCATTCACCGACCAGATCCATTAACCAATACAATACCAATTAAGGAGACAGTGACCTCTTTTTTAATTTCAGAGTCTAAATTCACATGAACTAATTTCCACAACCAAAATCAATCATCCAAACAACAAAGGAAGAATTGCAACTTACTCAGGAATGATAGAGCAGCAGCCTCCCAACTTTCTCCTCTAAAACACTCGGTCCAGTCCCCTATTTGACATCCTCCAGAGACACTCGGCCTTCCCCCCATCTCCAGCTTTTCTTCTTTTCATCGGCCTACTCACTGCTTCATCGAATGGAAAAGCACCCGAGAGGAAGACACCCTTTCAATCCTTTCTTCAGCTATCAATTCTCACAACAGATTAACTTACAGAGCCCAACAGCTAACTTTATAGAGGAAGAAGGAGGCGGTGGGAGACGATTCCCATTCTTAGGGGAATGGGTCCAATGAGCTGACGCCAAACAAACACCGTCTGGACGTGTCGCCATCAACAAAATTGAAGGAAAATACAAAAAGGGAAGAGATAATCGTCAGATTTAAATGGGTTTTTCGGTCAATTTTGCCCTTCCGGATGCAGTGCGTTGTCCGCATCGTCCGAAACCAGTTTTCAGACGAGAAAATGCGTCCCCAGTCCTTCGTCCATACCGTCTGAAATGTATACTCGGATGCCATTTAGCGTCCGCATGAGTCGTCCACAGTTGTCCGAATGTGTCCAGACTTAGGACAGATTCATTCGGACGCCATTTTTCTCTTGTCCGCTTCACCCGCTACCGTTCGAATGTGTCCAGTTTAAGGACAGATTCATTTGGACGCCATTTTTCACTCATCCGTTTCATCTGCTACCATCCGAATGTGTCCAATTTAAGGACAGATTCATTCGGACGCTATCTTCTCTCGTCCGCAACAGTCCAAATTGTCCCAGAATTGGATCGATTCATAGCGGACGGTGTCTTGTGTCGTCCTCAGAGGTCCGTTGGCGTCCGCATGTGGACATCTTGGAGATTGGGACGCCAATTGCCGTCCAAATTGGCACCCACAGAAGTCCGAAACTCACTGTACACATTTTTCACACTTTGATTATTTTTCCAAATATTCCCCAAATCAATTTTCCTAAATTAAAATTATAACATATTGATTACGCCATTAGTAATATCCCGATAATTTATTTGACTAATTCGAATATCTCCAATTATTTTCCAATTATCAATTTTACATTCCGATATAAAAATTCGGGATATTACACCTGAGACCTAGCATTTATACTCTACTTTCGCACCCATGACCTTGGCATACTCGAACGTATTTTCCACCATCAAATCCATCCATTCAAGCCTTCCTAGGTCATGAACTACATCACTACATGGCTAAGTAGGACGCGTTCCGTCTAGCTTCTCTTTTTGTATCTGCACTCGTTTCTGATCAGTTTCAAGTTTTATGTTCCCTTATCCGTTCTTGTTTCCATTTCTGTTCCCATTCCTGTTTTTGTTCCTGTATCCATTTCCAGAATTTACTTCTAGAAACTTTGTTTGCGTTCCCATTTCTATTCTCGTTCCCATTCCAATTCTACTCCCACCTCTATTTCTGTACTCGTTCTAGGAGAAGCTCAACCGATTGAATTTGCTTTTGCCGTATAGTTGTACAGTCACACTCTTTGTTACCTTGATTGGTTTTGAACCGAGATGGAGAACATAATTCAAGTCTGACATAGCCCCATCATCCATTCAGCTTCTCCAAGTCTTAACACTTAATCCAAGTCCCACTGGCGAACATGGAGAACCTCATGTCAGAAACCGCCATCAAACCAAGTTGGTCATACCATTACACCGGACCTTGAACCTCATGTCCTTGTAGGAAATCTAACCTAGTGCATTCTTAGGCAACTACCCTTCTCGTCCTTGGAGGAATTTTACCATTCTCCTTAGCTTCCTCGCAACCTAGTACGTTCCTCTTCCAACTTCCTTCCCTAAAGGTCCATCTTTACTCTCTCCTTCTTAAAGGTTAACACTAAGTGGACTACTAAATGATTAGTGGAATCCTATTCTTCCTCAACTTTGGTTTTGTCCCAGATGTCCTTCCCTTTGTCATCCTTGACTAATCTATCCTTTATCTAATTTGTGGTAGCCTAGGCATGCACGTTTAACTATCTAGTTGGTCTTCTAAGTGACTTACCCCATCATTACCTAGGCGATTCTGGTTAACTATCTAGTTGGCTAATTCACGCTTGCTACCTAGGTAACCTCATTCTTCAACCTAGTTGGTCTACCCCATCGTTATTTCGATTAACTACCTAATCGACTAACTTCACTTGAGATTTTCTTTTCCACTTATTTCCAAAAATTTGGGTAGAGTCTCCCATGTTTATACACTCCCCCAAAGCTAAAATTCTGTATAAAATCCCAAACAGTTCCAGAATATCCACTAATATTATCCAAATCTCAAGTCTAATTCATACTATCCAAACTATATCAGGCACTACCGTGAATTTTACAATCCCAATACAAACAAGATACTTGTCCTCACTAAGTCCACTAGTCCCTACATGTTATCTCCTAACAATTCATCGATCGAATTAGGATAAGAAATGTGCATTAGTAAAGTATTAGGAAATATACTTACAGCGATGAATGATTTTCACGTCGAGGCTTGAGCTGGCAGGCAACATTTGATTTTTACAAAACCGTTTTACTCAGCAAAGTGTATTAGAGCTTGTTTCAAATGTAGTAAAACAAACAAGTACTTAGTTTTAAAAACGATTAGAGCAGTCTACAAAATCATTTTTAAAACTCTTGCTCTGATACCATCTGTAACGACCAAGTTCTTTGCTTTTTCTTAAAATGCGTGATAATTCAAAATTTATTTTTAAAAATAAATAAGAGTGCGCATAAAACCGAACCATTACCAACTGTACATAAAACTTGTTATAAAAACCCCGTTAAGGAAACTATGTGGAAGTGTTAATATAAAATCATTTATTTAGAACATTGGAGAAGCGTAAATAAATAAGTTGAGGAAGAAATACTATACCATTGAAATACTGTGTTTAATAATTGAAGTCGACCAATATGCACCATTTGGAAAGCTTAATTTAATTACAAGTTAGAAAACTTAACTTAATTAAAACTGTTTATCTTTTACCCTCTTTATGCCTGGTCAGCCACGAACACCCTCGCGCGTAAATCTTTCATCCCTGCTTTGATATTATTCATTCTTTGTCTTTTGCATTGACTCCTAATTCCATGCATTCGTTAGGTTCTGACATCTACACCACAAGTAACTATAAGCCCGAGGGCTTAGTAAGGAAAAAAGGTTTTATGCATCATGAATGCCACACTTTAGTCCATTTGAAATGGGGGTCACCCAATCAATCCTTTCATTTAGCAATTTATTCAATTATTACTTTACATTAGCCATTCGTCTGTTACTCGTTCGTCGAGCTAGCCTCCTGTGTGAATACTAGCTGCCAGACTACTAACTAGCCTCCTGTGGGCATACTAGCTGCCAGACTAGATCCGACAACCTACTAATTCTATCATTCATTTTATCCTTCATTTTTAGCATTTTACTCATTCAATGCATGCTTACGTATCATCCCCAAGGTGGCACTTCCTATACTTTCTATTAACATGATGCATGACCATACATTCTCAACCTAACATGATGCACGATGTGTAAGAACATAACATTCAAAATGATTGAAGTGCACATATAAGTAACTGAAAATAGAATTGTAATTGAAGGCGCATATACAGAAAGTAAAGTATTTAATAGAAGGAATTAGCTGCGTACCACAAAAGAACAAATACAATATCGAATTGAAACAGCGAGTACATACAAGTACGGTAAACATGCAAGTAAATTTATTTAAACAAACATGCTTAGCAAACAACTAAAATAATCATGCTAACAAATATCCTAATTAGCTATCATGCTCAATTAGAGTTGCAATTACTAATCTAGTTGGTTATGCAAATTGATTTACATGCTCAAGGATTAATTACGTTTATCATTCTAATTAGGTATCTTAATTAGTTTCCTAGTTCATTTACATGCTTCCTACATTTATCATTCTAGGCGATTATTCTACTAGTTATCCTAGGTGATTTACATGCTCAAGTTCGATTACTTTGGTTATTTACACTAATTCATTAACATGCTTGACTTCTTGTTTATTTGTTACTCTAGTCGATTATCATGCTCAATTTCTAATTAGTTATTTACTCTAGTCAATTAACATGCCTAGGGTCACGATTTTTATTTTTGACAGAAAAGGACGCCTAGGGGAGGAGAGGTCGACTCCAGCCTAGAGGGAGGTTGGCGATGTAAAACTCGTGATTTTTTTTTATATTTGAAATTCCACGTGTAAATGTTTCACGTTAAAATTTTTCATAACGTTGAAAAGTTGATCTAAATTGTCGCATAGCGGCCATGTATGAATTTTCAGTCAATTGGTTAAATCCGTGGAAATTAGAAATTTTCAAATGGAAAATTTATTTAAGAAATAGAAATTTGAGTATTAAATTGAATTGATAAACATCGTTAGACGAAGTTTGAAATAAGTCGGAAGTGGAAAATGAGATAATTAGAATATAATATACACGTGGCATTAAATGAATTAGTGGGAGTTAAATGAAATTAAGAGAAGTTGAGTGATTAAAATAAAAGGAGAAGAAAAGATGGGAAAGAGAATATTGGCGGTAAGTGCAGGGAAAATAAGAGGGAAGAGAGATAATGGAATAAATAAAGGAAATGTTAAAATAGAAGAATGATTTAAGAAAAGAAGAGGAAAGGAGACGTCTAGATGGAAGGAAGAGAAGGATAAAAAAAAAAGAGAAAATGAACAAAAAATGAGTAAAGTACAATGAAGAAAAGATTTGGGTAATGAATTTTGGTTGCTGTGATTCCATTCTGCTTAGTTGATCGGACTAGAGATTTGTACATTTTTTGTTGATGAGATAACGTCGAAGAAAAAAATGCCTCTGTTTAGATTATTTTGTGTTAAGCTTTTCTGCTGCATTAGATGTTGTTTGTGCTGCAATTTAAATTGTGTTGGTGAACACCATTGAGGGTATGTTTGTTGTGTTAGTGTGCTATGTAGAGGAAGCATTTGCATGGTTGGTTGTTTCGATTTATGCCCATGGTTCGATGATTGAAACCCAATAAGTTATTTCTATTTTGGATTTTAGTTTAAGTGAGGGATTTCTGTAAGTTGTTCCTATTGTTGGATTTATTGTTGGTCATTGAAGATGATTTTGGGTCATGTTACTGCTGCCTTTCTTTTTATCTGAACAGTGTTTAGGAGATAACAATTGAGCATGGTTTAGCTATTTTGTTGAAATAATTTGACGCTACGATCTTGTTATGGAACTTGAGGATCTTAGTTTCAATTTCTATATTAGTTGAAGTGGAATCTATTAATGTTAAAGAAATGAGAATTTGGAATTGTAAATTGATAACTGTAATGAGGATGCATGTTTCAATAAATGAGACTTTGGGTTTTAGAAATTGTTTAGGTATTTAAAGTTGGATTTTGAGTTAAAGAATATTGTTAGATGAAGTTTGGAAAATTTATTTGAGATTCTTAAATATGTCACTCACACGTCGGTTGGGCTTATATTCCGGTAAAGGGCCCTCCGCTTATTTTCTAGAATTAATTTATAAATTCCCCGGTGGTACCATTGTCAGGCTTGGATGATTTCGGTGAATGTGACACAATTCCGGAGGAGACGGTTGCTCCGCTTAACTGAAGGGAATGCTGAAAAGGTAGGGATTTCTATATCTTTTGCATTGCATCCCGTTTTCAAAATAATGATTTTGAAGAATACCACACTTGAAAAATGATGGGGACTGTTCGACAACATGTTGGTTTTTATTATTAGTATTTTAATTCCGTACATGGTTTGAAATTATTGTGCATATACTGAGGGATGGAATCTCTTGATGCCTTGGCACTTTAGCACTAAAGCAACATGAGTCTATCTCATTTGAAACCTTCTGCTGCGTGAAAGTTGATTGTTTGACGTGCAATAACAGATCCGGACATTAGTGACATGTGCTCAGGTCGAAAGCCTTGGAAGTCGTAAACAGTATGGGAGGGTGATGACCTCTCCTTGGGTTGAAAGCCCCTAAACCTGGCCAGGGTTTTGTCCCATAGATCAGACGGTTGTCAATCGCTGAGACTCATTTAACCTAAATACCGTTTCATTTGACGAGTGGCGTGACGGTTGAGTTTTCACGTCGGCAACCCTTGTCCATTTGGAGTTTCTAGGTATCTTAGCTGTTAAACAAGTCCACATATAGCAAACAACTGTATCCGTTATATTTGATTGTATGACGCGTTGGATCTATGGACTACCGTCATTTATACTTCCTCCTGCCTCATAAGGTGTTATCGTCGACGGGTGACCACCTATTCACTGTTGAGTGGCGGGTGAATCCTTAAGTGACCACCCCTTTTCACTTATGATGTTTTCGGATTGGAAAACGATGATGACTTATTTTATGAGATATAACTGTCTATGTATACAACGAGTTTTCGATAAAAGCTTCATCGATGGCCTTGAGCCAGATTTATAATATGATAAAAGATTTCATTTAAAAATCCATGTGCGGTAAAATGAGAAACATAACATGTCCTTGAAAATAGAGAAAAATCGTTTTACATGAGTTGCATTTAGTATAGCTATACTTTACTGAATTAGTCACTTATCCCAAATGACTCTTCCCCCAAAATTTCAGGCAAAGGCAAGAATTGTAATATCCCGACTTTTTATATTAGAATTTAATATAAATAATTGAAAAGAAATTGAACATTTTTGAATTTATTGAATAATTGTTGGGATATTACTAAGTACGTATTTGGAAGATTTGAATTTATAAAAATTATTAATTAAGTGAGAATTAATTTGGATTAAAGATTAAATGAGAATTTAATTAGGATTAAATTAAAGAATTAAAATGTTAGAGTGATTAATTGGAGATTTATTGAGGAATTGAAAATAAAGGAAAATTAAATGAAAAATTGGGGAAAAGAACCGGTTCAAATGATTTTGGTTCGGTCTGGTTCAAAATCAAATACATGGGAATTTAGTTTTGATTTTTTTGCTTCTGCCATTTGGTTCAGAAAGAGGGAGAAATTGAGATAGGGAGTCGGCGAGGGAGAGAGGGCCCGAGAGATCGGGAGAGGGTGACCGAGCGAGAAGACGACAAACGGCGAAGGGCGAACGCGGGACTGCTACTGCAACGCTGTCTGGAAGCGTGCGCTTCGTCTGGCGACGAGGAACGGCGTAACGGGTCGCGGGAGTCTAGGGCTCGGAATCGGTGCTTCCTCTGCTGCGATTTCCGGAGACGGTTTGAGGTAAGTTCTGCCAATTTCTCACCCTCCTTTGCTTTCAATTAATCGGGCATGGCAGGGACACTTGGAGCCGGCGATTTGGTGAAGGGCAGGGCGTCGGGTTGGGCTGCTGCCGGCGACCCGCGACTCGGGTGCTCCGACCCGGGTCTAATCATTCTGCCGACACCTTGCTGGAATTGGTTGAAGAATTGAAGAGGGAGTAATTGTGCAGCAGAATCAATTAAGGAGGTCTAGTCTGCTGTCCCCTACCGATAGTGAGGGATTGAAGAGACTCTCGAGAGGAAGAGGAATAAATGGACTCGTGGGAATGACTGAGAGCTGAATGGTGAGCTGAGGAGGCTGAAGGTTGGAGCTGGATTGCTCCTGGATTTCTTGTTTTCGGGTGCAGGCCAAGAGGTAATGGTGTGTCTGTGATGTTTGATTTTTAGTTATGGACATTTTCTGTTATACAATGATAAGCTGAAGTATGGATAAACACTATGTGGATTTTGAAGATAATGCATGAGTAATTGTTGAGTGAAGGATGTTGGCTGTAGATTTTTTTGAGTTGTTTGCTGGATACGGGCATATCATTGAGTTGATAAGTTAGTTAATAACCTGTAAGGTGTTGTTTAATTATGGAGACATTGTGTACTGCTATTTGGTTATGTGATGTGCATTTTGGTTAATCTGTTGTTTTGGATAAACTTGTTGGACTAAATTGCTCTGTTGTTGGGTGGATTCTGTGATATTAATCCCTTAATGTATTTACACTTTGTTGGTTAATATTGAATGCATAAAACTGTTTAAGATGGATTAAGTTGCTAAGTGAATATTTGGGAATGGAAAAACTCTGTTGGTTGTGGTGTTTGTGTAGCTTCTAGAAATTGTGAAATTATGCTTGGATGCATTGTTATGTGCAGTTAAGAGTTGAGTTCTATGTTAATTGAAAAAGTTATATTTTGTTTCGTTTCTGATATAAGTGAGGAAGAAGTTGTTTATCATGTTGGATGTATATTTGGAACTGATTTGGTTGCTATGATTATTATGCACGTATGATAGGTTAAATTCATGCACGGTGAGATTTAAGAATATTTGGTACCTTCAATTTATGCTCCGCATGTTTAGACAAGTTTAACTGCTGTTACGTTGGTTTTGTTTTTTGGTTCGCTAATTGAAATTGATTATTGCGAGGGAATACTGTTTGGTTTTGTGAAGTAAAGATGTTAATTACGTTGGATTGAAACTTGGAATGATATTCTCTTGCTTGGATTAGTAATCTGTAATGTTTGGTTGATGCATATATGTTCCTGTTAATTATTGTCTGGGTTATTGAATGATGGAAGATATTGTGATATCTCTGTTGGATTGGATTTGTGTTCTGGATAGGTTTTGGTGCTAGTCGCTGGATATAAATTATTAAGTTAGGCTGTTAATCTGCTGTTTGGATTTCGTTCTATTATTTGGATAAACGACCAATGTGATATTAGAAAAATCATGCTAAATAAATGAATGTGGAATATTGCTCTTTGCTAATAGGTGCTGCTGGAATATGTATGAATGGTGCTATGGATAATTCTTTTGTTCAACGATTGTTGGGTTTTTGGATTCAGTTGATTAATTGGATTAATGATTAGTATGGAAAGATCAATATAGTTTCATGTTTCGATTTGAAGATTGTTATTAAGCGTTGATATAAATTAATGACTCGATTCAGATATTGTCATTTAGGAGTGGAATTATGGACCTATAATCATGGATGAAATTACGTTAGTATTTATTGATCTGTAAGATGGAAATTACGATGATCTTTGCTATATGTTAAGCTTAGTTTCTAGTCGTTATCAATCAAAGTTAATCAATTAAGCTAAGTTGTAATTAATGAAATGATTTCGTTTAAGAAATGTTAGTAAGCGACGAACAAAAATTAAGATAGAAAAAGACGACGAGATTAATAAGTTGATTAATCAAATAGATTAATAATTAAATGTTGTTAAAATGTGAAGGTACTAAAGAAAGAAGAAAAATGATAATGAATAAGCGTTGAACGTTTTAAGCGATCGAGCTAAGTGATATGCATGTGTCTTGGTCTTCGGACCCTACATCACAAGTTTAGGATATGCGTGTTTTGTTGCTTATTGCTTTCCTAGCATGTTTCGTTGTTTATAGCTTTAATAGCATGTTTCATCGTTTACAGCTTTATTCGTAGATGATTAAGCAGCCTTATTCGGAGAGGTGGTTCGGATCTAACTGGTAGACTCGGATAGAACTTTACCCTTTCCACGTTGGGTTGTGCGAGCTTGGCTACTCTAGGGTGTTAGATGTCGATTCTCCACCACTCTCCCTGTCAGAATTCTCCAATCTCCCAAAAGGATAAGTAAAAGAAAAGAACATAAAAAATAGAAACAGATACAGATACAAATATAGAAACAGAAACAGATATGGAAACGATATTAGCGCATATACGGAAATGGAAACAGAAATAGAAACGAGTTTCTAGAAATGAAAACGGATACAGATACGGATACAGATACAGATATAGAAACAAACATAGGAACAGATACAGAAACACGTACTATCATGGATACGGAAATAGGAACAGAAACAAAAACACAAACACAAACAGAAAGAAAATATGTAAGCAAGAAAAGATAAAAGATGAAAGAAAGAAAATGGATACGTTTTAAAATGGCATAACATGTTCATATAGCATATTAGGTATTATCACTTACTGAGCCTTAGGCTCATAGTTTACTACTTGCGATGTAGGTACAAGTACGAAAGAATATGACGAACAGATCAATGAGCAGTTGATGAAGAATTTGAACGAACGAGTCTTGTGGTTGGCCAGACTAATAAAGTTAAAAAGAAAAATTAAGTTTTGATTTGTTTATCTTATAATGAACGATTTATGCTTCTGCTACGTTTTAAAGAAAAATGATTTTTACAAATAAAGTCTTCCGCTGTAAATCGAGAAAAGAGATTTTATAATTAAGTCTTTCATTGATTATAAAGATTTAAATAACAAGGTCAAGAAAAGAGTTTTTAACGATTCGATTTTCAGGAAAGAACTCTGATTTTAATTAAAAAGGTTTTCCGCCATTGTTTTATAAAAGTTTTAAATTTAACACATTTTTAAGGAAAAAGAAAAACCGGGTCATTACAAGAATAGCTGAAGATCAGAAGTTGAAGTGTTTTGTTATTTGATTCGAGTGATTTATCGTTATTTGGTGACGATTTTGACATTTCTATTTGGTCTATAAAACTTAATACTGTGGGATTGAATTCGTTGCACGGTACTTTGGATTTAAGATTATTTTACGCACCGTTATTTTCACGTGATCCCTACTCGGACCTAGACCCATATTTGTTTGGCCCGAATTAAATATTTATAAGTCTTCCGCTAAAACATACGCTTTGGGTTGGGTGATCGGGTTCTCTACGAGGATTGGGTCAGCTGACCCAGCGGTTCTGTCTGGCCCATCTTCGGGTCGTAACAGGCAACGTAGCATGGAGGGTGGGGAGAGGTCATTCCCTGCCTCCACTCATGGTTATCCTACAATTTTTTTTATCATTTTATCTCTATTTTTAATCGTAGGTCTGAGCTAATTCGGACAAGTGTGGACGCATAGGTCACGTCTGAATTCATCTGCAAGGCTAAAATCCTAAGGCTGAATCATGTTCTCGAACAAGGATGGCGTCCTCCTCCTCATATGTATCGTTTGAATTCGTATTTGGACACCAAATTGTGTCCGCACGTGGCGTCTGCGTATCGTCCGAAGGTGTCCAGAATTAGGACAGAGGCAAATCGGAAGATACCTCCACTCATCCATGTTCATCTGCATAGTGTCCGAAAGTGCCCAGGATTAGGATAGAGGCAAATCGGACGTGGTTACTCCACGTCCGCACTCGTCTAGATTCGTCTAAAAGTCCAAAACACAGTGCAGTCAGGATGCAGAATCACATCCTGAGTCGTCCAAATCCTAAGGGTGACGTGGCCACACACTTGCGGACAATACTTCACGTCTGCATGTCGTCCACATGCGTCCAAAAGTCGACTTCAGACACATTTAGGACACATTTCCTCGTCCTCGCTTCGTCCCAATTCCTAAGGTAACCACGTCACACACATGCGGACGATAAAATCTCGTTTTCACCTCGTCCGCATGTGTCTGCAACTCTATAAATCCGACTTTTCTTGATCTTTTCTAACCTAACTTATCCCATAACATTTTCCCTATAAATACATGTCGTAACAACACGTATAGATACGCTACGTAATATCCTCCACACTCCATCATTCAATCACATCGCGTATACGGGAAAAACGTTATCGGGAATACTCCTTCACTTAACACTCTGAAACTTTCTTGCTAATACCCCGATAGTTATCCAACTTAAAAAATTGGGGTGTTACACGAGATTTTAGTAAGTAACGAAGAATTAGGATAGAAAGATATTAAGATTTAATAAGTAGATTAAATAACTCTATTAATGAATGAATGTTTCTAAATGTGAAGGTGCTAAGAAGAAGAGTGATTAGTTTTAAGTGTTGAACGAAGAATCCAGGTAAGTGATATGTATGCGTTTTGGTCTTCGGACCTTACATTGTAAGAATAGGATATGCATGTTTTGTTACTTATCGCTTTCCTAGCATGTTTTGTGGTTTACAATTTTAATAGCACGTTTCGTTGTTTACAGCTTTATTAGTATATGATTAAGTACACTTCGTTGTTTATAGTTTTTAATAGCATGTTTTGTTTTTTTACTGTTTTTACAACACGTTAAATTTTTATTTATGCTTACTGTTTTTATAGCATGTTAAATGTTTTTTTTATGCTCTTAGGATTGTATGCATTCACGAGCATCATGCATCATGATTTTCAAAAGCATACGAAAAAGATTTTTTGCACGATTTTAGAAAAAAATAACGAATGAATAATGAGCAATAAAATGTAAAGAAAAAGAAGTAATAAATAACGAAAAGTAAAATAAAGAAGAGAAAAATGCAACGATATCACATGAGGCCGTTTAAGCCTTTGTGGCACGTTTGTTAGAGAGCTTTCGGATTATGCCATCGTCATTAGTAAGGTTTCAGATTATGTCATTGCTGCTCATATCTGTTGCAAGGTCCTTGGATTATGCTAGGACAGTCCCTAGATTATGTGGGGACATAATGGCTAATGATTAGCAGACTTTCAGATTATGCTATCGCTGCTATATCAGAGGTAAAAGACGAAAACGATGAATAAAACGTAAAAGATGAAAACGATGAATAAATGTCAAAGACTGACGAAAACAATGATTAAAACGTAAAAGATAAAAAGATAAGAAAAAGAAGAGAACTTAAACTGCATACAATTTTAAAGATGCACAGCATGAGCATATAGTAGCATGATAGATAATATCACTTACTGAGTCTTAGGCTCATAGGTTACTACTTACGATGCAAGTACAAGTATGAGAGAACAACGATGAACATATATAGGAGCAGCTGATGAAGGATTTACATGGATGAGACTTGCGGCTGGTCGGGCTAAGTAAGGTAAAGATGAACAAGCTGTAAATATAAAGTAACATTTTATTAATTATTTTAAATGAATTAATTACGTTTATGCTACGCTTTTAAAGAAAAAGGAATTCTTATAAATTAAATTACTATTTTCGCTTTCGCTACGTTTTTAAAGAAAATTTATTTATGCTTCCACTATGTTTTTATAAAAAAAATTTTAATTATGTTTTTCTATAGCCTACACGATTTTCAAATGAGTCAAAGGAAAGAATAGTAACAGTCTGGCTATATGAAATGTATTCTGATTTCATATTAAAAATATTTTGGATAAAGATTTCAGTCGTTTTACAAAATTTTAACTCTCTTGCATTTTTGAAAGGTCACGAAAAGCCGGCCGTTACAATTCCATGAACAAGTTATATTTTTTTGTTGTGAGATTTAGGATATTTTTCGTGAGGTTTGTATCTTAGAATTAGGGGTGAAAATCGGTTCGGTTCAAACCGGGTAACCGAACCGAAATGATAAAAAATGATCGGTTTGGTTTGGTTTTGATATGAAAAAAATAAAATATTAGACCGAACTAAACTGAACCGATTCTTTTGGTTTGGTTCTCAATTGTAAGTGAGAAAAATCGAGAAAAACCGAACCGAACCGAAAATAAAATTAAACTTGAAAACCTACTTGAATCACTAATTTAACTCTAATTTTTTTTTCTCTATTTGAGTTAATTGCAATTCCAATTTAATAAAAAATACTATTCTTAAATTTTATTGTTAGCATAATTAAATATTTGATTGTTGGCATAATTAATCGTTGTTTAATATTATTTTTTGTGAATATTTATTGTCATTGTTTGATTAAATTATCATTTGAATGATATTAATTTAAAGCTATAATATGAAACTGAAAATAGATTATTTAAACTCATAAAATGAAGCATAATAAATCTTTAAAACTAAGCTTAAAAACTACAAAAATGGGGCCCAAAACCAAATATCCAAAATTTGAAGTCTAGAAAAAAAAATTGAATCAAACCGAAAATCGAACAGATAAAAACCGAAACCGAGGTTCGGATTCTGACTCGATTTCTTGTTGTCCTCGGTTCGGTTTCGGTTTTAAAATTACAAAACCAAACCAAGTCAGTTCGGTTCTATTTTAGCCAAAAACCGAATCGAACCATTTCCACTTCTACTTTATTTTAATTTTATTTCCTCGTATTTTGGACCTTGTTATTTTATACTATTATATGTTACTTTTGCACTTTTATTGTGTATAGCTTGTAAAATACATTTCTAAGTCTTTCGCTACTAATTTTTATTTAAGATGAGGGTAAGACAATTTAGTCTATTTTAGGTCGGATCATTTGCTGTTCTGTCTCCATCCTTTTTGAAGCATAACCAAAAAATATTTTCATTTAAGATAAAAAATTATAATTCATTTAGACATGACACATATAGTTCAAGATAAAAGAATCACATTCCTCCTACTCGAAAGAAAAGAAACAAGGATTTAATCCAAGTTGTTTGGATAGATTCTCAGCTTTAGTAATGGAGTGCTCAAAAGAATCAATGGACTAGACAATAAAAGATTTAACTTCAATAATTGAGTGCTCAAGAGAATCGAAAGACTAGACCATAAAAGATGTTTCATATTTACACGTAAATATTGGAATCTCATTTTAATTTTTTACCATCAAAGACGGAACAAACACATTATAATATGACTTAAAAGTGTAGAAGTGCACAGATATTTTTGTAGGCCCCAACAAATCAAATGAGATACGATAAGAACAATTCAATTAGGAACTTCATAATAAATATATATGGTATATGTCTTTGCTTTGCCTCTAAAGCCTTGTAATAATTAATTAAATTTGACCGATTGCCCTGTGAAGTTAAGAATGATCTAGGTGTTAATTTGATCTATGTAATTGGGGATACTTAATTTCAAATTGCTTGGGTAATTAGAAAATATATGGTTTATAAGTAATGTTCTAATTTATACCTAGTATAATACGTTTTGAGATAATTTCAAGAATAAAATTATATAAACTTCAGATCGAAGCAGATAATATTGTACTAAGAGAATTAAAGATATTACAAATGGTATTAGAGTCAAATCTCAAATAGAAGTGTTGATGACAAGGACGTCAGACCCTCAAAGACAGGAGATTGTGGCAGTCTGTCATGTGAGGGCAAGAATAACCAAAGTATGAGTTCGATCTATATTAATGTGGGTGTATAATCTCATATATATTAGTAGAATGAGATATACATGATTTATGACCAGAGTTTTTATTTTTATTTAGTACAACCTATTTTAGACTAATTTTAAAAATAAAATCATACAAATTTTAAAAGTACATAATATTACATTAGAAAAATGGGAGAGGCAAGTGGAAGTATTCTCACTTTAACCTAGCTCATATCAACTAAAGAATAATAGATTTTGCCATTTGCCCAAACACTCTTTTCGCGCGCATGGGTCAGATTATTCCATAGCCTTGCATCATTGACATGACGTCATTAATAAGTAGTATTCTTTTAAAAAGGGTCCATCTCTTGCTTATCCATTTAACGCAACGTTACTACTACTGGAAAAAATAAGAAATATTTAATTAATAAGAAAATAGTAATGCTACATATAGTCCGTTGTCATTAATGTAATTGATATTTTATTAAGATACTCATAAGTGTTCATAAAATAAATGTAACAATAAATGAATATGACGTGATAGTGTAATTTAAGAGCAAAAAGTTTAAAAGAAAATAGATAATATTTATGAATTACATTAATGGGAACACAGAATTTAACTTAATAAGCAAACTAATCTAATTCGAGTTAAAAAAAATGGATATAACAAAGCAACAAATTACGTAGATTAGATCATATTAAAGTCCGGACGTAACATTATTCATAATCAAGTGTTGAGGATCAAAAGGTGACTTAACTTTTGTAAAATGGGAATTTTCGTAAGTTTGCTTTGACTGGGTTTGGTCCGGTGATGCCGAACACTTGTATAAAAACAGAGTGAGCATTCCTAATATTATCACAAACACACTACAACAAAACTAAGGAGCTGTTGTAGACAGTAAATCCGATCATTTTAAGCAAGCATGGCACCTCGATCTAGAGAAGACCTCAAGAGGATTGGGGCAGAAGCCTTCGACCTGCTAGACCAACTCTATGCGAAGCCAAGTAGGAGGCCTACTAAGCCTCTACCTCCTCAACAGCCTCACCATCTGGGTAGGATCAGACAAGTAGATCCGCCGGCCATCTCCTGCGACCAACTAGCCAAAATCCACGGCGTAAGTGTAATCATAGAACGGAAAAGGCGTTGAGTTCAGGCTCTGCTGTATGCCCCTTTATGTCTGTTTTTCGTTTTCGTGTGCTAGTAAATTAGTAAGCTAGTTCCTGCCTTTTAAAATTTAATGATATATAAAGGTTGGAGATGTATTGTCCTTTTAGTGTTCTAGTTTTTGTTTCTGCTGTGTACTCTCAAAATATATAGAAGTGCTTTAGCAGTGCTTATAAGTTTATGTGTGACTCTCTCTCTCTCTCTCTGTTAAGCACTAAGATTATGAATAATTTCACTCGCCCATTCATGCCAACCATGCTGGACATACTTCAGTTTTGAAATGTGATGGCCGTCGGGGCTTGACAAGGTTAAATAATGAAAATCACAATCATTGGATGTAGGCTCCAGAAATATTGTCGAAGTAATATTCTATATGTAATATTGAAAAAAAAAATAAAATTAATTGGAAAAAACTTTTTTGGAGACCTTTTCTCCTATTAATCAAATATGGAGGACCAAGGGGGTTTTCCCTCCTTCCTCTAGTTTTATGAACACCAATTCTTCTCCCTCGATGTGTTTGATCATGCAAGAGCTTTTTGTTTCCTTCTTGACTCAAACACCGTCAACTATCCTCTTGCACATGGCAATTCGGAAAGTAGTTTATTGACAAAAATTAGTCATAGTAAGTGAGTTATCTTCAAACTCTGTAAAGTTAAAATTATGCTTCGAAGTATGTTGTGAATCAAAATTTGCTTGAAGGAAACGGGTCTTCGGTTTGTCCAATTTTTGAGGGTGAGGCGTCGGTTGCTATGGTGTCGGTCAGAGCCTTCGACAAAATCGAAAATTAGAGAGTGAAAGTATACCAAAATTGAATTTTTTTTTTATTGTCTCTCTTGGTTGCTTTCTGTTTTGAATTTCAAGAGTAAAAATTTGATTGTTGGGGACCGATGAACTAGACGTTATACGTTGATTGCTCTTGCAAGATTCGTCCGTAATGTGACTCAGCAAGAGTTGAGCCATAACACGTTATATCTCCAATTCCAGTCGGTTGGACTACTGGCTGAGACAGAGAGTCTCGACCAGAGTCAGGGATGTCCCGCCCTGCAACATAGTGTTGAAATTGTCTGCGACAAGGACGATGTTGTACACGACTTTATCATGGGTTTAGACAATGATTTTGACTCAAAGGATTGTAGATCAAAAAGCCCTTGGGCTGCCCATTTTGAACTTGTGATCTGGGCCTAAGGCTTGGACCAAATGGGCAGTGGGCCAAAACCATTTTGGGCGGCGGTCCAAGATCTATATTGGACTTGTTTTGGGACTGTTTTTGAGCTGATTTTAGATATCCCTTGCTCAATTAATTTGAGTTAAATTTGTAAGGATACTTAGAGATATTTAAATATAAAAATTTTGACAAAAATTTAGTATCTTTATTTTTGGATTGGTACCTAAATTTAATGAAAAATCTGTTAACCATTGGATTTGAGCTATTTGGAGTTTGGGCTTTATTTAACGTAAGTCACTTCAAGATAAAGATTTATTTTTATGCACTGTATTACATAATTTTTATAAAATAAATATTTTGAGACGTGTTTCATATAAAAATAATGTGTCCATTTTATGGCCGTTAGGATTTAATTTGTATTTAATTTTTCATTATATATGTTTCAATTAATTATGTTCATTAAAATTTCTAGATCAACTCGATCGTGTGAATTGAGTTCGATCGACTCAGTTTGGAGTATGTTTTATTTTACGCACAATCAACTGTTGGAGGATGTGTTTGTTTTTTTGTTAACTAGAGTAATTAAACAACTATATGTGTCGTGTCTGCAGGTGCAAAACCCTAAACTTGACTATGGTATTTTATGTGACTTTTGCAATCACCGATCATCGCTTTTATTTTGTTATATGCTTATGAAATGGTATTCTTGGAATCCATAAGTGACTCTATTTTCATTTTCTACAACAATGATCTATTTTAATCACGCAGCACATATGACTGAGTTGTTTTAAACACATGTCCTTTGTATAAATATTTTAAAATAAATTTATAAAATCTGAATTTTCAATTATTGCATGCTTAAACATCATTTAATTAAATTTATTAAAACATAATCTCTATTGTTTTTTGTTATATTGATTGGAAAACAAGTTTTGTTGATTGATTAAAAGCAAATAATGGACATGTTTATTTGATTGAATAGAATATGGTTACTTGATGGTGTTAGAGCATTATTATGATTATAATGAGATTTGGTATGATAAGTATGTGAAAATTTGTGAGAAAATGGGAAATGAGTACTGTTAGCCTTTTTGTTAGGCTAAGTTTTCTTTTGTTAATGACTAAATGATATTTAATTTAATAAAATCAATAAGTTGTCTATTGTATTTTATGGATATTATTCTTAATGATTTTATCATTATTTTTATATCCGTATTTATTGAAAATACTCTCAAAGTAGGTATTATAAATGTGCTAACATGTTTTCTTAAGACCATGTAGTGGTTGCATATCATTGTGGGACTTATAATATTTAAAGGGAAATTAAATGGAGAGTTTGTACGAGTTGTGCGAGGAGACACTGTAACGACCTGGTTTTTTGTAATTCCTTGAAATACATGAAAATTTGAAACTTTTGAAAATCCATTTTAACTCACTATGAAAATCGAATCGTTGAAATGCGAAAATGTTATAAAAATCAATTATTTAAAATATTGCGGAAACGTAATTTTAATGAAAGAAACTAATCTGTCAATTACAATTTAGCGGAAGTGTAAATATTAAAACCGATTTATTAAAACCTAGCAGAAGCGTAAATATTTTGATGAAAGAACTAAACAGTTAAATACCGCGTTTGAGAAATAAATTCTAACAATTAAATATAATTAAGAAAACTTAATTTAATTACGACTGTCTATCTTTTACCCTTTTTATGCCTGGCCAACCACGAACTCTCTTGCGCATGCAAATATGTCATCCCTGCTTTAATATTTGTTCATCGTCTTTCATATTGACTCTAATTCCCTGCATTTGTTTCACGCATACAGGTATCTACATCTATACCACAAGTAACTGTAAGCTCGAGGGCTTTGTAAGGAAAATGGTTTAAATGCAATGTGATATCCACTCTTTAGTCCATGTTGGAATGAGGCCACCCAAACCAATCATTTCATTAAGCCATTCATTCGTTCATTACTTTATATTAGTTCATTTATTACTCGTACATCGAGCGGAAGACTGAAGGGTTCATAAGGGATGGAATAGTGCGTCGGATCTAACCTTTTACTTGTAGCTAAGTCCCCGTTCCCAACACGGTAGGGGGCTTCTCCTAGCCACAGATTAGATACGCTACCCATTCGCCCCCAACTCTCCATTACATTTATTTTCTTAACATTTTACTTCACATAATGCATGCTTGAGTACCTTCCGGTGGCACTCCTTACTGGTTTTTCTATGAACATGATGCATGACCATACATTCTCAACTTATCATGATATATGATGCATTATAATAACGTAACATTAAATTGAATTACGCATACAAGGAAAGTACACAAATGTAATTGAATAACTGGAATTGAAAGCGCACAACAACTGTAATTAAAGTGCATCGCAGGGAACAATGAAAGCAGCGAACATAAAAGGAAGTAAATACGATGAACACAATACAGAAATCAAGTATCTGAACAATATACAACGAAGTATAGCATGCTTGAATGTACAAAACACAACAATAAGGGAAAGGAAATCGAAACATACTATTAATAGGATCACTCTAGTTATCCTAGTTCATTTACATGCTCGAGAAATAATTACGTTTATCATTCTAGTTAGATATCCACATTCTAATTAAGTTAATCAATCTAGTTAATTTACATGCTTAATTTCTAATTAAGTTGATTACTCTAGTTACTTAACATGCTCAAGAGTTGATTATATGCTTTTATCCTAGTTAAACATCCTTACTAAATTACATGCTCAAGATATATTACAACTCTAGTTAGGTTAATTTGACCATGCTGTTTATTAACCAAACATGCTATATTCTACTAGTCAATTTACATGCTCAAGAATTAATAACACTTACCTAAAAATATTCAAATTAATCATCATCAATTAGTTAATCAAACAAGTTAGTTAGTTAATATGCCTAGATTGATTAACATTATTATTTACATGCTAATTACAATTGCATGGCTCAATCCTAGTTAATCTGAACATACTAATTGTACATGCTAATTAATTACCCAAATTAATTATATGCTCAATAAGAAATCATTAGTTAATCAACCTAGTTACCTAACATGCTCAACTTACCAATTCAATACTCTAGTTAATTAACATGCTATTCCCAATTATCATGCTAGTTAATTAATTAAATGTGCCAATTACTGTAGTTAATTATTAGTCAATTAACATGCTCAACTTCATTAACAAGATTATAACATAGATAATGGATTAACTAACTACACTAAATTAGTTTTACATGCTCCGATTGGTAATTATGATTAGCGATTATTGACATGCTCGAGTTAATTACTCTACTTAATTAATATGTTCAATTCACATGCTTCATTACTATCTACAATCGTTGTATGGGTTAGTTAACCAATATCAATTAGTTAGTTCGTGCTTAGATTTACTATTTAATCAACTAAACTACAATGAATTAAATTAAATTAAACATGATCATCCTAATTAGTCAGTTAAATATGCTGAAAATTAAGTGTGAGGATTTCTATTTATCATTATTTATCACTATCACTAAACATGCTTAGATTGAATTATTTTCTATCACTACAATCACTCGAGCAAGTAAACAATTGAAACAACAGGGCAAATCATCATCAAGGAAATACATAACACATCATTCATCATTCATCATTCCTCATTCCTTATCCACTATCTGAACATTCACGACATCAGTAAAACATTTGCAGTAAAGAAAAAAAACTTCACCATTAATAAGGAAATAATAGACAATAAAGAGTCTACACAAAATCTACAGAGCATTAGCAAGTCTACACTACCAACCAAAGAATTATCTACAAAGCATCAATAAGGGAAATATTCATGGTAACTCATTCAAGGAATTATCATCTAACAAGCAACTACTCTACAAGTAGCAGTAAGCATTTTAGGAACACTAACACCAAACTCACGCACTCACTTGCGGTGTAGGGCCTCTATATGGCTAAGACTACCCCAAATTCCTTACACAAATGATCAATTCTAATCAGGGACAACATCTCCTCAGCTCCCACTCAGCTCCCTAATTCTTTACCTAAATGATGAATTCTAAATAGGGACAGCAACTCCTTAGCTCCCACTTAGCTCACAGGCGGTAGGGTGTAGCTCCAAGCTATCTCTGAACTCTTAGCTTACACCTCACTTCACTCACGTAGCTTACTCCTCTCAGCTCACTCTTTCACTCACAACTATACTAACAACACTCACAAGTCCACTCAACTCATAGAGCACTAGTAGAAGAGCTCACAAAAAACCTCACTCACTCTCATGCTGGAAGGAGACACACGCAGGAAGAGAGAAAATGGCGAGAAGAGAATGGCTAAAGACTGAAGAATGAAGAATGGCAGAGAAAGAAGACTTTACCTGGAGATAAATAGTAGGCGTAGGGAAAGGGAGGGATGACTTACTTACTTGGGAGAGGAGACAAGCTGGACGCCTAAGGGAAGGGGGAGGTCGGCGTCCTACACGGAGGGTGGGGGACGGTCATTTTTGTCTCCCATTTATGGACTACATGACAAAATTCATCATTTTAACTCTAATTTACCGTAGGTCTTGGTTATTTCAGACGAGTGTGGTCACATTGGTCTCTTCCGCAGTCGTCCGGAAGAGTAAAATCTTGCAGGCAAACTCGCGTTTTCAGACGAGGAATGATGTCCTTGTCCTAGGCCGTACTGTCTGAAAACATATCGGACGAGATATGACGTCTGCATGAGCATCCACAAGCGTTCAAATTCGTCCAGGAATTGGACAGATTCAAACCCACAACATTTGCTAGCATTCGGTGTAGTCCAAAACTCACAGTGTAGGCGAATTAGGACGGGGTCTTGTGTCCTGAGCTGTCCCAATTCTTTGAACGGCGCTCCAAACATTTGCGGACGACATTAATCTTCCGTAGGCGTCCGAAAATGCTATGGACAACATTTCCTCACATTTTTCCTACTTAACCTTTTACCCCATACAATTCCCCCATAAATACACGTCATAAAATGACATGTATAGATACGCAATGTAATGTCCTACACACTCCGTCATTCAATCACATTACGTATACGGGGAAAACATTAACGGAACTACTTTTATACTTAATGCTCCGAACATGTCCTTGGTAATACCCTAATAATTATTTAACTTAATAAGTCAGGGTGTTACAGACGCGACCAAATTTGGGATTTGGTCTAGCGGTCATGACGCGGTCGAGTGTTCGGTGGAGGAATGCGACCAAATTGTATGGAGCTTAGCTTCTGTGATTCGGCATGATTTTTTGGATGCAACACGATTGAGGTTTGGAAGAGTTATTTGACCAAAAAATCTCAGACTTCAAATCTTCCAATCCTTGCGAGTGTTTTCGGACACAACACGGTTGAATGCATTCCCTGCATCCTCGCCTCGTCCTCTATTGTCCGAAAACTATGCACTGCAATGTAAAAGAATTGACCCTAAACTTTTGGTGACATAATTGACCTTGAACTTTTGATGACAAATTTGACCTTGAACTTTCAATGACAAACTTTGACCCTGAATTTTTAGTTTGTCTTTCAATTTTTGGTGTCTGATTTGACCCTCAACTTTTAGTGACAAAATTAACCTAAACTTTTAGTGACAAATTGGACCCTAAACTTTTAATAACAAAATTTACCCTAAACTTTTACTTTGGGTTGACAATTTTCAGACGACACTCTCCTCGTCCAGGTGCGTTTGCTAATGTCTGAAAGTCCATATAAAATTATAGATTCAAATTGGGATCGTCCACGTGCGACCGAAAAATCCCAAAAATGTCTAGAAATATTACAGATTTGAATGCTGCTCATCCACCATCATCCAGTAGCGTCCAAAAACCAGTTTTGGGATGCCTCTCCTCGTCCGTGATCCGTCTAAGCTCACTCCAAAATAAACCTTGAACTACACTTAGTCACTAAAAGATATCAAATACTACATGAACTCAAGTAAACATGTTAGCACAATAATAATACCCATTTTGAGGGTATTTCCAATTAACACATATATAAATATTATGGTAAAATTGATAAGAATAATATCCGGTAAATATAAAATACAAGACAAAATGCAACTTATTGATTTATTAAATTATTTACTATTTTAGTCATTATCAAAATAAAACATAGTCTAACAAAAAAGCTAACAATCTCCCTCTTTTTGATGATGATCAAATCCAATAAGTTGTCTATTCTAAAACAAAGTATTTGCATAGAAATATTGCATATTAGATTTCTTCAATTAAGTTATGCAATTTATCAACCAATTTAGTCAATGCAACATGCTATTCAACAACATAGATATTACCACTTATATACCTTTGCCCCCCCCTTTTTGTCATAATAATAAAGAATTCCTAGGGGAGGAGAGTTGAAAAACAATCAAAATTTGTCAAAATAAAAATCATTCAACTAAAAAGTCATTCCTCCTTTGTCAACAAGTCTATACCAAAACAATCAATGGAGAAAAATGAAACATTTAATTCTATTCATGTGGTCAAGATTAAAATCCAATATAATGCCACCACAATTACAATTCTATAAAAAATTATCAAAATAAAGTCATTAAAATTTTCATCTAAGAAATTCACCCCTTTAGCATTAACAACATGAGTGAAATGAGGGAATAAGCATTAGAATCCAAAGAAAATCTCAATAATTAATTCTACCTGAAGAGCATTTCTTGCCCTTATTCAAAGAATCTATCCACAAAGCAAACAATTGATGGAATTAGACAATCTCATTCAAATCTAAATTATGGTTGTAAAGAGAGATACCAAATGAAGAAACCACAAGAAGAATATTCAATATAAATTTCATGTGATTAAGAATAAGATACCAATGGTGAATAACCACAATCACAATTATATTATAATAAAAAGTCTTCTCCCTTTTTTTCTATTAAGCATACAAAATTCATTAGAGGGAATAAAGCTATCAAGTACATTCAATTTATGGTACAAATTAGGATACCAATTTGAAAACAACCATAAAGAGATATTCAATAAAAAATAATCTCCCTCTTTGTCAATAAGACTAAACATATGTGAGGGATACTCTAAGCATTAGACTTCAAATAGTAGATACCAAAAGATGAGATTCAAGAAATAGATACCAAATGTAGGAAATAGAATCCACTTTAAGACCAAGAAATAGATATCAATTTAAGAGTAAAAATGATAAACTAATTTTCAAGTTTTAGATGTGATATCATTTGAAGAATTAAGAAATTAACAATGGATACCAATTGATAATTCACAATTAAAACTAAAACAAACTTATTCAAAGATTTATATCAATTGTAAATCCAAAGTTAAAATCAAATTAATTTTGCAAAGTATGATATCAATTGTGAATTCAAAAATAACAAACCAATTATTCTTTTAGAACCAATGATATCAATTGTAAGAAGAAATCTAGAAGAGATACTAACATTTAAAATTAAAATCAATTCAAATATCTCTCCCCTTATGTTAATCACAAAAACAATTGATTGAGGATATAATCCAATTTAAAACTTTGCTCTCCCTCGTAGAGCAAAAATACAACAACTTAAAGAATTTCTCCCCCTATAAATTTATTAACTAGCATATAAGAGAGAATACAACAAAAAAATTATGAAACATCTAAGTTTAACCAAAATATATACCAATTGAAAAACAATCCATGGATGAATTCAAATTTTGAAAATAAATTTTCTCCCCCTATTATCATTTGCAAATCCAATAGTTGGAGAATCTCATATACACCAAGAAAAAAAATCAATTTGAAGAAAATTGATCTCAATAAGTCCAAATACAAAATAGTTCTATAAACGATACCAATTAAGAAAAATATGTCCAATGATACCAATTGGAATTCAATCCTAAAAGCAAAGATTAATACTAATTTAAAGATTTCAAAACAAAGTCATTATTGATACCAATTTGAAAATTTCCTACAAAACTTCTTCTCCTTTATAAATCTAAAAAAAAAAAAAAATATTTGGGGGAATATATCAAGGTTTAATCAAACAATTTTATTTTCTCCCCCTAAATCAAATATCAAAATAGCAAAAATGGGGAAAGAATCCAACTCCTTTTTCTTTTCTTTTCTTTCATTTATTTTTTTCTGTAGCATTTTTCCTCACTCATGCATGTACGAATACCACCCTAGTGGCACTCCCTATTGGTTTCTATTAATGTGATGCATGAGGACACATTCTCCATATAACATGATGCATGATGCAGTATATCGTAATATTAACAATAATTAAATTTGCATATATAGAAGGAGTAAGTAACAACACTTTGAATAACCAAAATAGAAAGTAGAGATCATCGAATAGTGCATATAAAGACAATAATAACAATTAAATAAAGTATAGAAATGGAAGTTGCGATAGAAGTAACAATATAATGGAAGGAGCAATGATTAAGTAAAGGTGACGATAATGAACGCAACATAAATAAAATTAGAGAAGAAATTGTCGATCATGCATTGACGAATGGATACATGATAAAATTCACCCACAGTGATGCTCATCAGTTAAAGGTTGCCTGCCAGGAAGGATGCATATGGTGGGTGCATGCCTAAAAAATGAAAAGTGAAATGACGTTTCAAATAAAGTGCTACAATGACATTAACACTTGCTTAAGAAAGATGGAAAGTCGACATGGCTTTGCCAAATGGGTAGCAGTGCATTACTTAGATAGATTTAAAATTTAGGCCGACTGAGACCTTTCTTCCATGATTGAGACAATTAGAAAGAACTTTAACGTCAACATCACACCCAACCTTGCTAGAAGGGCAATAAATATGGCAAAAAAAAATTAATGAAGGGGATGACAATGTGCAATACAAGCTCATATGGTCTTATATCGAGGAGATTCAAATGTCTAATCCTAGAAGCTCGGTGTGTGTTCACTTAGAGATGAATGCATTTAAAAGGATGTACAAGTGTTTGGCTGCATGTAAGATAGGCTTGTTAAACTGTGGTAGACTGGTTATTTGTTTGGATAGTTGCCACTTGAAGAGAGTGGCTCTAGGCTAGCTACTCACTGTTGTCACCATCGATGAGAATGATGAAATGTATCCGATTGCTATAGCAGTGGTTGAAATAGAAAATAAGGATTCTTGGAGCTGGTTTTTGGAATTATTACTCAAGGATCTAAACACCCCTTCCAGCAATGGGTAGACAATCAATTCTGACTAACGAAAAGTGTGGTTTCTTACTTTTGCCATCTATGTTTATGATATGCGTTGTGTACCAATGTTTGACTCATATTGTTATTTTTTGTAGGGGCTGGTGCCAGCTGTTAGAGAGATCGTTGTGCAAGTGGATCATCATTTTTGAATCCGACACCTATATGCAAACTTTCAAAAATGATTTAAAGAAAGATTGTTCAAGGATGCAATGTGGGTCGACTCTAAAGCCACAATAGATAGGGACTTTGAGAGAGAGATAACGAAGCTATTTTTGCTTGACCTGACAGCCCACAATTATCTACGAGAAATAGATGCAAGATGTTGGGTCAAACATGCGTTTTGCTCCATCCTCAAGTGTGACATAAGCCTCAACAACCTGAGCGAGTCCGTCAATGCTTACATCCTACTAGCTCGAGACAAATCGATTCTTATTATGTTTGAGATCATACGAAAGGGAATCATGGGAAGGATCGTTAACAAAAACAAAAAGATGGCGCACTTGACGGACCTTATGTGTCCGTAGATCAACAACCGACTTGCCAGACTATAGCTTGCAGGTCAAAATTGAAGCCCCTAGTTTTAAGGAGCTTCCTAGTTTGAGGTCAGTAATGGTAACGAACAGTACTCTATAGATTTGGACAGTTGTGCTTGTAACTATTACATGTGGGAGTTGACTGGCATTTGTGTGTCCATGCAATTCTGTGTATTCAATTCATGAAGAGATCTCTCGAGTACTTTATGCATGAGTGCTATCACCAGGAAACATACATCGTGATGTACTCTCACTTTGTTTGCCATGTCAGTGGATAAATAATGTAGCCTCTAGGGATGCATCTTGATCCAATTATACCACCCCCATTTAAGAGACATCTTGTAAGGCCACAAAAATGAAGAATATGGGATGTGGATGAGTCCTTAAGCCATACAGTGCTTCCCAAAAGACATCAGAACATGACGTATGGCCATTGTGGGGGGTGTGGGGCACAATTCCCACACATGCAAAGATGGAGGCCAAGAGTCTAGTGCATGTGGTGGTCGCCAATCAAGACGCATAGGCGGCAGATATGGTAGAGGTGGCAGGGGAAGGTCAGAGGGCATATTTATGGGTTTCAGAGTCTCCGAGAAAGTTCTTGACATAGTCCCCAAGATAGTCCTTGAGGTAGTCCCCGAGAAAGTTCTTGACATAGTTTCTAAGACGCAGGTGACCACATTATTGTGTTTACATTTTCATGTGTTACATTTTAAACTATGCTATTCTTATTTGCAATGTGTTATGCAGAAGTATGTTGCGCAAGGTACAAAAATAGAAACAAACATGAATGTAGACCTTAACCCTCCTTGGTTAAAGAAGACAACGTATAATCAAAGTGAAAATTAACTATGCATTGAAACTAGATATCCATCAACTACAACAAGCTACCTTGAATAAACTATTATAGATGATGGATATCTAGTTTCGATGCATAGTTAAATGTCACATTGATTATGTGTTGTCTTCTTTGATCAAGGAAGATTTAAGATCCATATTCACGTTTGTTTCTGTTTGTTGTCTTCAACAACAAATTTAATGTAGGGGCATCTTGGAAGGCTGGGGAAATGAAAAATATGAGGTGGATATTTGGGTTTGCATCTATAATGCACATATGCACAATATTGTTGTAATTGATGATGAAATTTTGAATATGTACTTCATTTTGAAGCTGTAAACAAAATTTTGAATTTGTATTTCATTTTGAATTTATGAACAAAATTTTGAATCTGTACTTTTTGATCGACCAGCTGACGTTCCATTGCAGAATCTGGGCATTTTGCTGTGGAACAAATACATTCTGTAGCGAACCATAGTGTTTCTATGGTAGAATATCAACTTTCCATGGCAAACATGTAGAATTACCATACCTTGTATATTTTGGTGTTATGCCTTGTATATTTTCATGATGTATGAAATGGTTTGAGTCTTTGTCTTTTAAAAAATTGAAAATTTTGTAATAGTTTCCCTTGTTGTTAATCTATCATCTCTGTGATACTATCAAAAACCATATATTATCTAAGTCAGTTATTTTCCAAACAGATATTATGCAAGTAAACACAATAAAACATAAATATCAATATAATTTTTTACAACCATATTGTGCATATGTGCATTAAAGATTCAAACAAAATTATAAATTCTGTTACAAGCATATAATGTACATGTGCACTAAGAATCGACGTGATCTACCCACATCATGCATTTTTATTGTTTCTTGAGGAACATCTAACTATCTATCTTGAATAAACTATTGTAGATGATGTATATCTAGTTTCGATGCACAGTTCATCTATTGATCTTTGCACGTTTTCTCACTCAATTCCTATATCTGATGTTCCTTGCATATAGGTGTTGGATGCAAAACTGATGCTCTGCTTGCCATCCATTTTATGGAGGCATGACAACTTTCCCTTTTTCTTGAGCAAGTGTGAATGTCATTACAGGACTTTATTTGAAATGTCATTTCACCTTGCATTTTCGAGGCCTGCATCCGCCACGTGCATCCTCCTCGGTAGGCAGCCCTCAATTGATGTATGTGAGCATTTTCTTGTGCATGTGCCCTAGTATATAAGACTCGATAGTGATGCATGGCGAGTTGACCGTGAACCATGATATCCTCGGCGACGCTTGGTAGAATGTTGGAGTATAGCTTAAAGGCGATGTTCTAAGGGTTAAGTATTGCAGATTTCCTATCAAGCAAGACAAAGTTTTTTATGTTCACAAATTTGAGAGTTGTGAAGAGGTAAAAGAGTTAGAGGTGAGGTTTCAGCCATTGTCGGTACAGTTACAGGACTCCGAGTGCTCAGAGTTCCTTTCTACGATGAACGCTTTCTTGTAACTGTACCGACAATGGCTGAAACCTAGCCTCCAACTCTTTCACCTCTTTCCAACTCCCAAATTTACGAATGCCAACAACTTCGTCTTGCTCAACAGGATAACCATAGGACTTAACCTTTAGAACATTGCTATTGAGCTCTGCTACGACATTGTACCAAGCGTAGCCAAGTATTTTGTGGTTCACGGTGAACTCGTCGGAGCGGACAGTAGAGTCTTATATACTAGGGCATATGAACGCATAACACAGAATGACGCAAGATGATCTGCAGCGGATCTCATGGTCGATCCACTGTGGATCGTGATCGATCTGTTGCGGACCATCAATATAATAATGTTATTTTTAAAAATAGCGATTTGCGGTAGAATAGTACACAATCTGTCACAGACTGAAGTCAATACGTTTAACGGCAAACATGACAATGATGTTTGCATGGACCTTTTTTCATAGTTCAATGGTTAATTTGTTAGCAAAAATAGTTTAGTGGTTGACTTGTCATTGATCACAAAGTATGATGGTTTATTTGTCATTTTCTTTAAATAATTTTAAAATGTTGGCTATAATCACATTGATGGACACATATTTAAGTTTTTCAATTTTCAATATCAAATTTTCATTTAGTTATTAGTGCCCTACGGAAATAAAGAACAACCTCATGATGAGTGGCTACTCTCTTTGCTTGAGAAAAATTCCTATTGTTTCATGTTTCAAAGGTACTCAAGACATAATGAAGAATAGATTAATCCAAAAATAAATTGAGTCATCCGACCCTTTAATTTATTTACTTAACAAGTATCGATAGATTTAAATGATAAAATATATAGCTCAGGCCAAATTAAAAGGAGTTATCATATAGGTTCAATAATGACATTAAATAGGATAATGATATAAGTTAATAAGTAAATGCGTTATAATTAAATGAAAAGATACAATTTCAATTGAATATTAATTAACGAAATCAAACCTTTCATGGAAATTGACTAGTAACAATAAATTAACTAGAAGTAAATACCGAGCTCACTCTCGCATAGTCACTTGGGGATCCTTCGAATTAAAGTCTCAAGAGAAATGTCATTGGAGTGAGTTGACTAAACTCAGTAGAGATAAAACTTCATATTCAGCGTAGAGATAACAAAATATGTGAGCATACAAAGATAAAACTTTTTATGCATATGAGTATAAAACATACAGTAGGGTAAGTTTTTAAAATATTAGTTTAGTATGTAACAAAAAATAACTTACTATTGTACCACTCAAGAGTTCCGAGCACACTTTTCCATTAGCAATAAAAATAATAATGGCGTTACTCGACGATCACAACAACCACGAACAACCTTAATCAAGTTTAGGGTTTTGTGCTTAAGGACACGACACATACAGTTGTCTCACTATTCTAATTAACATCAATCAAAAACATCCTCCAACAGTCATATGTACGTAAATAAAATGGAATCACTCAATGGAATCACTGAAGAGCTCTAAGCACACTTTACCATAAGCAATAAAAATAATAACGACAATATTCGGTGATCACAATAGTCACAAACAACCCTAAGCAAGTTTAGGGTTTTGTGCTTATAGACACGACACATACAACTATCTCATTACTCAAGTTAACATCATACAAAAACATTGTCCAACAGTCGAATGTACGTAAATACAATAGGACCACCACATGGATCGATCAAACTTGGTTCATGCAACCAAATTGATTAATAAAGATGATATGCATGCTCAAAATAAAATATGACTAGTGAAAATACATATGTAATACAAAAAGCTGACGAACTATAACAATGGACACATCTTTTTATACAATAACATGTCTTAAAATAGAATTTAAGAAAAACGATGCAAAGGTGGACATGAAAGTAAATCCCTATCTTAACTAGGCCTACCAAATCCAATTAAAGTAACCAAGAATTTAAGGAAGTCTAATCCTCTCGTTTATCTTTTGAACCCATCAAAGTATATATAACCATATCAATTCACTATTCCAAACTTTTAAAAATTTGTTGGAACCCATAAACAGAATAGGAACCAACTCATGGAACTTACAAAACTATAACACTCTATTTTTCTTATACTTTCAGATTCATAGCATATTAAGAGATTTTCGTAATAAAATCATTTGGAATAAAATAGAGGAGATAACCGGAATAAACGTTCTTCTTAAAAAATTTCATTTACATTTTTTTTTACAAATACAATCCATACATAAAATAATTTTCTTTCCTTTCCCTTTGAGCCCTACTAGCACAATATCCTCATAGTGTAAATCTTTCATCAATTATTTTTTCTTTCTTTCTTTAACATGATTACCTACATCGCAAAAAGCATATCCTCAAGTCATCATCACAATCAAGTACAGAACCTAATATCTATCAGAACACAAATATCATATCATCAAGTAAACAATAACCTAATTCTTGTGATATACACTGAATACTCATACAAACATTTCTTATTTTAACGTCTTGCCATAAGGTCCTACATTTTAGGAAGTTCTTTTCTTGATCTTTAATATTGTCAAGAAGTAGAGAGAGTAAGCAATAGTTCTTGATGCACCAATGGAAGGGTAAAGAAATATAACCTATAAATATTAAAGAGATGAGGGACAATCTTTGTTGATGAAGAGTTGAAGTGTTGATGAAGAATCCCTTGATGTTGATCAATCAGTTGAAGGATTATAAAGTAGGGCAATCGACCAAGAGGAAAACAACAAGGCATAGATTGACCAAAATTAAAGGATTTAGATTGACTGGGACTTTGTGGCTTACTGGGTAGTCAAACTTAAAAAAGGCAGTAGTGACCAGATTACTAGCTGGTTGATCATCAACATGAAGTTGATCGACCAATTCTTCACTTATCTTATTTTGTTGCAAAATTCAATATGGAAAGTGTGACTTTGGCATTTAATAACTCCCTCGTTTTAGAAGCATTTGAGCTAAAATTTGGACTACACGTTCCTGGATGAAATAAGAAAAGATCCCTTTAACAATAATGAAAATATCTACCACGAATTAAGAAATATGCTTGATAGAAATTAGGTCACTAGAAATTGAAAATAATTGCGATGAATGCTCCTGTATGGATGATTTGTCAATGAAGCGTCTTTCAAAAGTTGGATACCACTTCATACACTCTCCCTCCAAGGATGAAGAATGCAAATGCCAATAAGAGAACTCACCCAACTTACAAGTGAGCCCAATCTTGTGATGTAACACACACAAGGGAAACTTTGGTTGTGACATGCCAAAGGGTTGAAAAAGAAATCACTCCAGTTTTGATAACTAAGCAAATATTTTTTCTATTCTATTTTAACTCCCTAAAACAATTACATAGGCTTTAAATAGCCAATTATAACTATAAAATAATAATAAACTAAATAAGCAACAAGAACACTAAATAAGCTCATAGTATAAGTTGTTTGATTCTTTACTTAGTAGTTACTAGGTAAATTAACTAAAAGAATATTTAATTAATATTTTCCTTTCTTCTTCTCCAAGTCTAGATGTATTTTTGCAGCTAATTCTTGTTGGTGCTCGCTCACTTGGATGGTTTCCATATAGAGATTTTCTTGGTATCCAAGCTTAGACACTTGGACTTTACATAATAATTGTTGTATGTTCCGTGGCCTTTTGACATAGCAAAAAAACTCTAAATTTAAGATCCAGCTCATTCTAAAAAGCTTAGGAAGTTATCTATAATTTTTATGAAGCACTCTTTTTGATATGACATCATTTTGAATTTTAAAATCATCAAACACTTGTCAAAGGTTAGAAAGTAGACCGTTTTGGAAAGTTTTTCCATTGATCTTCCATTATTCGTAAACTTCCACCTATGCTTGACCTTGAATGACTCCATGATATTGTTTGAGGCTTCATTAGTTATAGAGTGGACTTGTAGTCCATCATCCTCTCGAGATTGAAAAGGATTCGTCCTCGAATCATGTCTTGTTTTTCTATAATCGTAATAGAAACTAGGAGATTCATCATGGGCCATCAAGATTTTAATATCTTCAATATCTATATGATTGTAATAAGGAAACAAATAATGATTGATGCATTAGGCTGGGAATATTTCTATAAACCTCTTCCTATGCTTGAACAATAACTCAGATAATAGATTCTCATAAATAAAAAGTTGAGAACACCTTTAAATATATGTGGTCATAGAGTAATCCCTTCATAATCATCTTCCATAAGATAGGGAGATGTGTCATGGACTTTGAGATTTGCATTGACTTTAAAATCCACATAAATGAAATAAGGAAACAACCATTGTATGATGTGGTAAGCCAACAATAGTAAGATATTCACAAATCGTCTCCCATAATTGAACAATAGCTTAGAAGTGTCATGGATACCCTTTTGTATTTCAATAATTTTCATAAATAAAGTTGTGAGAATACCTTTGAGTATGTATGGCTAAAGAACAATACTTTCATATAATCTTGAGTTGTGTTTTTCTTAAATTGGCTTACTAGGAACTCCACAAATACTTTCCTTATGAGTGATTTTTGAATTCCATGAGTTGGTATACCAAGCTTGTCATCTCTGGAAACTCAAGCATTGAAATGGTGTATTAGCCACTAATTTCACCTTTCCCTTTTTGCACTTGACCATATAAGGAAAATATTCTAGCAATTCATTCTTGGATAATAATGCAAAACTAGGCAAGTAGTAGTTGAAGCCACAAAACAATTGAATATCGAGATTATCCTTGTTGCCATAAATGTCTTGGCATATAATCTATTTAATATCTTCATGCAATATTAAAGTTGTCCACAAGATACAATATGTTCCCATAATTTCAAAATAGTAATCACACTCATCACTAAGATTCATTAAGACTAAGGACATTCCACTATGTATTACCATAAATGAACATTCACCAAAATTAAAGAGGTTAACTTTACCATCATAATCACCATAACCAAATATCATGCCAATAATATGATAAGTTTTAATTCATCCAACTCTAAAAATCTAAGTGATCAATTTATCCAATGGTGCATACCTCTTTGTCATGAGCATAGGAATTTTCAATTGATTTTTCTTTAGTGTATCATGATTCTTTATAACTTGCCTTGGTTGAAGTGGAACTAGCTTGTCCATTCTTCCTATCCTGCCACCATCTTTAAATTCATAATAATTAGAAAGGAATTTGTGATATCCATCATGTGTATGCCTCGGTAATTCCCAAAAAGGATGGCTAGTACTTGTTAGCATCATATCACAAAATACCATATTAGTAAAACTTCCATAAGAAAAATCAGTTCAAGTTCGATTTACCTTGATGTCTTTTTTGTCATTCAATTAACTCAAACTTTCCTTAAAATCTATGGAAGGTAAATTGTTGTCACTCTTTCCATATTTGATTAAAGGACAAACCATTTTCTTATTTAAACATTGGCCATGACCATTTTGGTCCTGGTTAATGTGCCACCAAAGTTTGTAAGTAATACCATGAGCCAATATTTCCAAGCTAAGCCTCTTAACTATGATCAAAGGAACTATATTAGCACAAATTCTCTCATTAATGAATAAAGAACAAACCTTGTTATTGTTGGAACATTGGATATAGAAAGTTTGCTCCTTTTGTGTTGTTGTCAAGGAATCAACTTGGTCTCTTATAGTTTTGGGTTCGTACACTTGTTCTTCTAGAAATCCTTCTTTCTCCATTTGGGATCCCAAAGATGGTGAAGGCTTTTCTTGAGGTGTTGTAACATCTACTTCATTTTGTTCAAGAGTATCTTCTAATATCTTATCATTGTCTTCTTGAAAAATTGGAGTGCTCGGTATACTTGCTTCAATTTCTTGCATTATTTCTTCAAACAAGTTGCTAATTTCATTGAGTTGAGCTTGTCAATTTTTGGAAGTTTTTTCATACTTTGCGATTGGTGGTTAGGATGTGATTGTTTTGGTAAAACGTGGAGCATAGTCTCAAAAGTTTCTTCATCTCAAACCATGTTTTGATGTCGTCTTCCCCGTATTCTCTTCGATAAGTAACCAAATTATTCCACCATAATAAAGCTCACCCTTGAAATTTAGAAGAAATAAGTTTTTCCAAATCTCTTTTCGAATAGTATGCCTTTTGAATAATCTCCTGGATTTTGTCTTCCCAATCGTAATAATCTTTGACACTAACAAAAGTCAGAATAGATGGTGGTGGACTTTCCTTGTCCAACAAATAACTCCATGAGTAGTTTCGTCCTCTCGTCATTGTGTTAAAAAAATATCATAAATTAGTAGAAATCATTTTAGCTTTTGACCAAATGATACACCAATGGAAGGGTAAAGAAATATGACATGTAAATATTGAAGAAAGATGAGGGACAATCTTTGTTGATGAAGAGTTGAAGTGTTGATGAAAAATCCCTTGATGTTGATCAACTAATTGAAGGGTTATAAAGCAGGGTAGACAACCAAGAGTAAAACAACAGAGCGGAGATCGACCTGACTTAAAGCATTTAGATAGACTGGGACTTTATGATCAAGTGGGCAGTGGACCTTAAAATAGGTAGTGGTGAACAGATTACCAACTGGTTGTTCATCAACATGAAGTTGATCGACTAATTCTTCAATTTTCTTATTTGGCTGCAAAACTCAATATGGAAAATCTAACTTTGAGATTCAATAACTCCCTTATTTTAGAAGCTTTCAAACTGAAATTTGGATCACACCTTCTTAGATGAAATAATAAAAGATCCCTTCAAGAATAATAAAAATATCCACCATGGATTAGGAAATATACTTGATAGAAATTACATTGCTAGAAATAGAAAGTAATTGCGATGAATGCTTCCATATGGATGATTTATCAATGAAGTGCTTTTGGAAAGTAGAAAATTTTGGAAAGTCCTTCCATAGATCTTCCATTGTTCTTGAATTTCCACCTGCGATTGACCTTAAATGACTCTATGATATTATTTGAGGCTTTATTAATAATAAAGTGGACTCATAGTCCATCAGTTCTTCTTCTCCAACAAATTCTCACTATTGAAACATTATCATAACCAAAGAAGGTGTACTTATAACATATTAACCTTATAAGCATGAAGTGTAACTCCATCCGTCTTTTAATGCTGAGTAATCTAATTTCTCTCTTCATAAATCATGACACATAAAATGTTTTCAGGTGACTTTTCATATTCTTAGTCGATTGCACTTCAATTTTGGTCAATCACTCACTCTCATTTCAAAGAAACTTCTTCTGATGCAGATGTCTTTCCTTCTGCGAACACCTAGCCTTCTGCTGCGGATGCCTTTCCTTAAATGGTAAGTCATTTTACACTATTGCGAATGACCACAACCTTGTGCCCAGTCAATCGCATATCTACCCAAGAGTAATGTATCTTCACTCTTGTTAGATCGGTCGATTGTATCCTCAACACCGGTCGATCGCGATTCACCCAAGAGCTTCCAAACAGTCTTCTGTAGTCATCCATGCTTCTATAGATACTTGGAATAGCCTTATATCATAGTAAATTGCACTGTTATTTTAGTCGACCGCACTCTTACTTTGGTTGATCGAAAATCCAATTTTTATCATTTCAAAATCATTCCAATATAATTCATTTCAATTCCATTTATAAAATCTGACATAAACTCAAATTTTGAACCATGGATGATCAATAAAATAAAAATGAGTTTTACCTTTTTGACAATGACCGGTTTTCCCAAGTTTTTAAATCCCAAATCGTAATAATCCAACCTGCTTCACAAAACAAAAGTTTCAATTAAATGTTGGCTGTTAAAACTTGATTTTCCCAAATAAAATATCCTTAATAAACCCTGGGTATTTCACTACTAGGACTTGCCACATCGAAATCCAAGTTTATAGCAAAATTTCTACCTTCCAAAAGCCTCTCTCTCACTCTCTACCTCTTTTAGTAGTGGTGTCTTCTCAAATTGAAGAATGATGTGTCTCTTCCCCCACAGTGACTGCCCATTATTAAAGAAATAATGATTAAATTAATTTAATTTAGTTCTTACCGTTTTTTTAAAAAGACAGCTGTTACATTCTCGCTCGCTGAGTAAATTTCATCCTCTAAACTTAGAACAACATCAAAAGTTACAACAATAAGTGAGGGTACTGTGTCTCCATTTTTGACTCAATTTCTTAGGTAACTTCACTTTTGATATAGTTCTTTTTCTGAACATGAATCAAAGAATCTTATGGTGACACATAGTTTTGACCTCACAGCCCAATATCTTCAAAAGCCCCTCTTCATAAGATATATCCTCCTCGATAGGTACATTGGTCCAAGAGATAACATGCGTTGGGTACCTCCTATTGACACATGAAACACATTCCAAACATAACATAATGGTGGTTGAAATTTAAAATCGATAAGCCCTTGAACCAACACACTTAATAATCCAAACAAGGTCAACATATAATTGGGAACTAACTTCCCCTCACTCCAAAATGAATAATATTGCAACGCGATCTAACTTCTAAAAAACACAAAATTGTCACCCGAAACCTCTTCTAACAACTCAAAATTGTTTGAAGTCTTTCTTTAATCATATGAACTCTCTTAGTCATTTCTTGAATCAAATCAAGGACAATGTTTACTCTACCTTAGCCTCAACCCATCATAGGGGTGATCTGCATGGTTTCCCATAAAAATTCTCAAAGTTAAAATTCCAACAACAATTGAAAGATATTGTCACATACCAAGTTAACCAATATTAGTGATTCACCCTACCATGACATAGGTCCAAAGCTCAAACTAGCCATTTAGTGAGGATAACGTGTCGCTCAAGTTAAACTCAGTACTAAAAAATCTTTGAAGTGGCTTTCTAAACTTAATCAAAATATTTAGATCTTTGTCACACATAACACTAAAAGAACACATAAGGTCAAATGATAACTTCTATATTCATTTTACATGGACTATCCATAATAGTCCATGTTCATTGGAAATAAAAGAATTGAGCAGAAAGAACAATTTATTTGTGACAACCCAACCTCACTACACTTATCTAAAATATCCTCGACAATCAAATCATTGTCATATCTCATTTTCGCCCTTAAGAGATAAGGGTGTAATAACTTAATATGATTAAAATGCCTAATCCTTAATTTACTAATAAATCAAAATCTAATAACACACTATCCACATCTCACACCGTATTAGTTCACTTACACTGACTTTTAAAATATTCAAACATTTGATATTATCTGAAAGAATAATAAAATTTGATTTATTATCATCAAGAAAATTTTTTTGTCTCAAATCCTAATTATTAGGCACTATAAGTAAACCAATGAGAAATCATAATTTTATCAGCACTAATTTCCCAATAGTCATACTGCTTACCACTCTATAGTTTGACAAATCTCTCTTTAAGCTCATTATTAAGATTCTACATTTCTCAAACACGTAGAAATATAAGAGTTGCTTTCAAACTACATACTCCAATTATCTAATTAACACCAGTAATCAAATATTTCTTACAATCTTTTAACATTAGACATAGAATTAAATGTTTGAGATTATCGATTCAACTTCAATTACAAGAGTGGATAGCGTAATTGTACTCTAAAATAGGATCATAATTCATCATATTTTCCACCTATCACTAGAATATGAGATTTCATTTACATTAAATATTTCAAACTCTTAGACTCAAAAAAAAAAAATCCAACTTCACACCAAAAAATTAACTCTGTTAAGTTTTCAAGGTAAAAATGTTTTGCCAACTTAAGCACATGCACCATCGACTAACAGAATTCACAGGTATTAATTTTATCATGCCACATTATTATGGATCTAAATCCAACTCTTGATACATTATGAAGAGAATATACTGTTGGTAGTATATAGTTCATGCTCACGGATTATGGTTGTGTTGTTTTATGCTATGGTTTAGTTACTGAATAGATGGAGTACTTGATGTTGCTAAATGTTGAGTGAGCTAAAATAGAAAATGTTGGGTTGTAGTTTGAAGTGCATAAAGATGGGCTTAGACTTAATCTAATGATTCGTTGTTTTCTTGTGAGTGATAGTTTTTACTAATGCCCTATTTATGTTTACTAAGTGATGGAGTTAGAAGGTTTCAGATATGGGTGTTAGAAGAGTTTGTTTACGATGATAAGTATGAGTATAGACGTTAAGCTTAAACCCAATATAGGATCTTCCAATTATGTTTCGAGATTTATTTACGAATTCCAATGTTTTAGCATGTTTTAGGCTCTGACGAGTTCAAGGACTTCAAGCCGGTGCCTGAGATAGCTGCTCCTTCCTATACGAGAAAGAAGTGCCAACGAGGTAGGAGTTTTATGCTTAGTTGCTTACATTGTATAGTATAGTTTTTAAAAAAACTCTATTTTGTGGATTACCAGTTACAAAAACTAGATAGGGACTGTTTGACAACAAGTCAATTTTATATTACATATGCTTACACGTTTACTTTCGTGCATTTGATTTCATGGTATGTATTAATGGATTCTGATTTGGGGGCGATGAATCCTCCTGATACTTTGAATGGTTTTGGTGTCAAAGTATAGGAAGGCCATCTCTGATTCATCTCCTATTGTATGGAGATGATTGTTTGTGCGCTGTGTGAAAGATGAGATTAGAAAGGTGATAACGCTTCTTTGGGTTTTGAATCCCTAAACTAGATCAGGGTGAATGTATGGGCTGTGTCATCGGGAGCTTGCTGGCCGACAACCCAAGTTCATAAGGTGTTGCCCAGAAACGGTAACCGCCTTTCCTTGTGATTGTTCGAAGGAGTCCCTGAGTGTTCTTCCTTTTTCACAGATAACTGTTTTTACGATAAAATCATGACGAGAGTATTTTTATTTATCGTTGTCTATGTATACAATCATATTTTCTTGATGTCTCATCGGGGGCTTTTCGAGACAGATTTTCTTAAAAGATAAAACATATTTCAAATGTTTTGAAAAGCATGCATATTTTCCCAAAACCCATGATTTTTTTATAAAAAGAGTAAAACAAGTTTTACATGCGATAACATTTAGTGTAAGTTTCCTATTGAGCCAGTCCCTCACTCCAATGACCCCTCTCCACCAGGTAAAGAGAGGAGCCACTAGGCATGCTCAAGATTGGCCATGAAACATTGTTCTATTTCTTTCCAGTTGTTTAATTGAACTCTTATTTTTTGGTAAGTTTAACACTAGATGATAGTAAAATAATTAATTTGGATGCTTGGTAATTATGGATTGTATGCACAATTTATTTGGACTTTTAAATTATTAATTACTCTTGCGATCACTATATAGACCGTGACCTATCACAAGCAATTACGGTTTCAGCTGACTTGAAGCATAAGTGATTACTTTCCAGTTTTACATAAGCATGCCACCTAATTTGCTTTTGGAAGCATCACAATAAATACAATAATTGCCTTCGTCTACCGGCGAAGTCAAAACACGGGCTGAAGTAAGTTTACCTTTCAATTTTGAAAACTTTCCTCGCAATCATTTATCCACCAAAATTGCGCATTTTTCTTTATTAGACTAGTTAGAGGCAGTGCAATCTTGGAAAATCTTCTTATGAATAACTGGCCAGCCCAAGAAAACTTCTCACTTCACCTACATTCTTCGATTGTGACCAATCAATTACTACTTGAATCTTTGATGGACCTACTTCAATTCTTTTTTTTTTTTGGAAATTATATGGTTGAGAAAACTTATTCCATTTAGCCAAAAATCACACTTGGAGTACTTTGTATACAACTTGTGTTTCACCAATATAGAGAGAGATTTCAGATGTTTTTGGTCTTCTTCTTCCGAGCACGAATAGACTAGAATATCATCAATGAAGACAATGATGAACTTATTAATGTACTCCTTAAAAATTTGATTCATTAGATCCATAAATGCTGCTGGAGCATTTGTTAACCCAAAGAACAATACTAGAAACTCATAGTGTCCATATCTTGTTTTGAATGTTGTTTTTGAAATATCCTTAGGTTTAACTTTTAGATGATGATATCCTGACCAGAGATCAATTTTTTAAAAGATGCAAACTCTTTGTAACTAATAGAACAAATCATCAATTCTGGGCGTAAGATATTTGTTCTTAATTGGCACCTTATTTAGCTCAAGGTAATCAATACACATCCTCAACGCTCCATCCTTCTTCTTTACGAATAAAACTGATGCTCCCAAGGGTGAGAAACTGGGACATATGAATTCCTTGCTAATTAATTCTTCAAACTAGATTTTAATTCAATCGAAGCCATTCAATATGGTTTCTTAGAAATTGGTTCAGTGCCAAGTCAATTATGAATTCAATCTCCCTATCAGATTCGATAACTAGTTTATTCCTAGAATAATATCATACCCTTCTTTTCCATGACTATCAGGTCAGTGTGAAAAATAATGTTGTTCACTCTAATTGCATATGCCTTCAAAATACCACTGGCAGTCAAACAATCGTCAGAGAGTAAAAGTATCCTATACTCACTCTTTACTAGATCAAGGAAACATTTTACTTTCTTGCAAAATTTAGTAGCAATAAAAGAATGAGTAGCTCATAATCAAATAGAACATAAGCAGCCATACCATTAACATAAATTGTACCTGACACAACCGTAGGCTGATCGTCCTCTTCCTCGTTTCCATATAATGAGAAAACCTTAGGTGCCACTATTTCTTGTCCTCCACTCTTAGTTGGCAAAACTTTGCAATATGAGGTTGCTCCCCACACCTGTAACATTGTCTGATTCCTGCTTTGCACTCTCCATAATGATTCTTCATGCATTTTGGATATTGATTAGGTTGATAGGTTCTAACATTAGATGGAGATACAATTATTTCATCCATAGGGCATTTGTCCTTCCTCTACAATGCTTCATTCTCTGATAGCCTTTTGATCCCTTGTTTGCAGGTGGTCCACCATTTTGCTGCTGGTTCTGATTATTCTTTTAGAACCTCTAATTTATTGCTCTTTGCGTTGCCACCAACAATTCAACATTTTCAACCTCTAACGCCTTGGAGACAATTTTTGCATACGAGACATCTTGAGTACAAGAAATTGTAACTCCTCTGAAAATCTCCACTTTCAATCCTTGTACAAATTAATGGACTTTATATGCATTGCTAGCTACCAAGTGTGATGCAAATTGGGATAATGCTTTAAATTTCAGTATATATTCAGATACCATCCTGGTTTGGCGTAATTGTACGAATTCCACCATCTTTCTTGTCTGGATAGTCTAATTGAAGTATTTCTCATAGAAGATCTCTTTGAATTGCTTCCAAATCATGGTTTGAACATCCTGTGTTGCCGTAATGGTGTCACACCAAAATCATACATCTTGAATTAGCAGGTATGCATCACATGAAACCTTCTGAGTCTCTCTGTTACGACCCAGTTTTTCTTTTCCTTTTAAAAATTTGCTAAAATTTAAAACTTCTAATAAACAACTAAAACCTTTATTAAAACCATTTTAAAGTAATATTAGAGTGTGAAAACGGACCGTCAAAACTCTTTTCGTTCTACCTGCTCATTATAAAATCTTTTACCAAAACACAGCTAAAGTCAATTCAAGAAACATAGCAGGTTTATCGAAACATAACAGAAGCCTAAATCATTTAAGAAATGAAAACCAAACAATGAAATACAAATTAATTACAATTGTTTTCTCTTTCACTCTCTTTAGCTTGGCCAGTCACAAGTCTCGCACATGCAAATACTTCATCATTGCATTTTGATTAGTGTATTGTTTTCACCTTGACTCCTAATTCTGTGCATTCGTGTACATGTACCTACACCAGCCCAAAGGCCTAGTAAGGAAAAGAGTTTATGTTGTAACGACCCAGATTTTCGTAAATTCTTAAAAATGCGTGAAATTTGAAATTTCTTTCTTTTTAAAACAAAATGTCTCAGAGTGCGTCTAACCAGATCGCTATTAACTCTTTCTTTGAAATCGTTATGAAAACCAATTCATTAAGATGCGGAAGCGTAACTAATAAAATAAAACCATTTGCTAAAATGTTGCAGAAGCGTAAAGAATAAACCCTTGTAAATCATGGTGGAAGTGTAAATAATGCGTTGAGAATGAAAACTAAATTATTGAGTAAAATTGAAGTGCTAAACAAATAATTACAATTTAAAGTACTTAATTTAATTACATCTGTTTCTCATTTTACCCTTAACCTGACCAGCTCGAGTCACAAACGTGCAAATCTTTCATCCCTGCTTTGTTATCTGTTTATCGTCTACTTATTACCTGTTCATCGTTATACCTACACCACAAGTAATACGTGAGCCTAATGGCTCAGTAAGGAAAAGGGTTATGCAATATGCTTCTCTTTAGTTCTTCTTGGAGTGGGTACCGCCTCAAATCAGTCTTTTCATTATGTTCATTGTTTCTTTACTCGTACTTCGAGCTGGAGATTGTAAAATCCGTCGCGGTAGGGTAGATCTTTGTCGCCTTCAACCACCTAGGGTAGACAGTCTCCCAGTCTCGACAAGGGAAAGGTAATGTTCTCTTTTAAATCTTGTCTACCTGGCTGATCCGTACTTACCCTACCATCTCCCAACTCCCTTTTCTTCTTTTCTTCATTTCCTTAACGTTTTACCTCACTTATGTAGGTGTGAGTACCACTCCGGTTGCACTCCCTATCGATTTCTATTAACATAATGCATGATCATACATTCTTAACCTAGCATGATGCATGATACACTATAACATTAACATTCACAGAAATTAAAGTGCGCATAAAAAAAGTAATTGAATTTAAAAGTACATGTAAGGAAAGTAAACAACAGTTGCATTGAAAGTAAAGCAGCTGAAATTGAAGGCACATATAACGAACAACCATAACTAAAAGCACACAGCAATTATAATTGAAAGTGCGTAACAGGGAATAACTATGATATCAATTGAAAGCAACAAATGAGCAATATGAGACGATAAAGTAGCACACAATGAATTACAATTAACTAAACATGCTCGTCGAACTAACCTACTAAATATGGAAACGTGCTTTAGACTACGAATAATAAAATCATGCTTGTAAATTAGTAATTTCTTATTCTAGTTGATTAATCACAGTTTTATTCCAACTATTAACTAAGCATGCATAGATAAGTTGGTTGCACAAACAAAGGTTGAACATGCGACTATAATTATAAATCATTATCCTAGTTAGTTACATGCTCGGGTCTAGTTACTTACTCCAACCAATTTACATGCTCTGGGAAGGTACGATTAATATTTTAATTGGTTATCCTAATTAATTTACATGCTCGGATTCATTAAATTAATTAGCTAACTAACATACTCACTAGTCAACCTAGCTCATTGAAATGCTTACTAATTACAACTAACATGCTCACTAAGAAATCACAATTAATTAATTAACCTAGTTGATTATCATGCTTACTACATATGATTAACATGCTCGCTAAGTAATCACAATTAGTCAATTGACCTAGTTAATTAACATGCTTACTAATTATAATTAACATGCTCACTAAGTGATCACACTTACTAGTTTAATTTATTAAATACGCTCAAGGTTTAGTCTATTCACAATTCAACATGCTTAATGCCTAATTAACGTAAGGACATTAAACAACGGTAATGGTAGAAAATTATATGCATCGAATAATAGAAACGATAAGAACAATATATGCAGAGATATTTAAACGATAGGCAACAACAACAATAACATGTTCATGCTATGACTTATCATTCCAACTCTTTTACATTCCTAACTCGTTCATCCAAGCAGAAATATTCATCAATGAACCATCGTAGTAAAACATGTATTACAAGAAAGAAAGGCACACCAATTTAACAAGGAATATCTGTCACGGAACAATAGCAACTAAGGATGATAATAGTAGATCAAACAACCTAGTTGATTTTACATGCTTAAGTAACTAATTAACATGCTTAAGCCATTTAACATGATTAAGTTAATCAAAATGCTTAGGTCTAATTAACTATTCTAGTTAAGTTGTTTAACATACTTAATTAATACTCAACATGCTTAAGTTGATTAACATACTTAAGTTAATTAACATGCTTAAGTTTAATTAATTACTTTAGTAAAGTTAGTCAACATGCTTAGGTAATAATTAACATGCTTCATTTAATTTAATAGGTTGATATTATCCTTAGCTAATTAACATGCTCAAGAAGATGATTAACCATTATTAATTAAACAACTAACTAAACATTCTCAATAATTACTCTCATTAATTAACATGCTAAAAGAGATTACAACATAGATTAATTCACATACTTAAGTTAACTAATTAATTAACATGGTTAAGTGTTCTAGTTGATTAGCCAATTAATAATTATCTTAGTTCAATTACCACAAGTGTTTGCACAAAGATATTCACTAGTAGAACAACCATTGCCAGCAACACAAAATGGAGAAATAATAGCTACTCAAAAACAACTAACTAACAACAAGTAACCATGTAGCACGAGTTTATCGCTTCTCGCATTTGAACATTCATCACCTTTAACCATTAACATTCATCACTCTCTCATTAACATAAGGCATTTGAAACAATGAAGACATGAAAACAGGTTATATTACTAAAGGAGATACCACAGAGTTAGCAATAATCTACAAAGCACTAACAATCTACACTATTAATCAACAAGTAACAGTAGTAAATCATTTAAGGAATTAGCAGTAAGCATTTCAGGAAACAAACATAAAACACACACACTATACTTGTGGGTAAGGCCTCCAAATAGCCAAAACTCACCCATTTTCCTTACCTCGAAACGTTTACAGATAGTGCACTAAGTTGCTATTCTCCTCCTCTTTTCCACACCTTCATAATTCAATAACATTCATATATTAATAATCACGACTTATTTCTTGGAAATCTGTTACCGCCAAAAACTAAGTATAACCCATCTCGATAGATTGACCCAATCATAACAACACCGCGAACCAAAGCATGACCCAATTAATTATCTTAACATGGAAAATATGGGACCAAGCCAATGCAACAACAATTATAATCGTCCAAACGTGTAAAGCATATATCTTACGTGTAGGACGCTTAATTTAAATCTCAATGCATGTATTTAACCCACAAAACTCTATTTCAATAATCCATTAATCTTAACACTTTCCTCATTGTCATTCTTCAAAGTCCAATCATGCAGAATATAGCACAACAAGGAGCACATCCCTTCATCCAAATAGAAAGACAATAAATAGATCATCAAATGCATAGAACTAACATTTCACCAACTTAGCACAACCAACAACAGAGAGCTATTTCCATGCCTCAATTAGAATCCTAACACCACAGGGTCAATGAACACAGCATTAGAATCTCATCATAACAACTCTAGGACAAACCACAATTAAGAGGTATAAATTATACGCACACCAGATTTATACCCAAGCTGAACATAAACAGAGAGTTATTCCACCAACATAAGCATGCTTCCAAAATCTATAAAACTGTAGGAGAGAAGAATGAGCTTACCAAAAAAATGCCTGAGAATCTCCTTCACACTCTGCCTCTTGTTTCTCCCTTCACCGCCTCCCATTTCCCTCAGCCTCTTCTCTGTATATCATCAATGAAGAGGGGACACTCTCTACCAAATCTCTGGAAGGCAGAGAGTGACACCCTTAAGCATGCCCGACTAGCCTCTGTGATTTTTCAGAGTGTGTTCCCAATGCTAACCCGCTGTCAACTTCACTTGGAGGAGTACCGGTTCGTCATGGACGGCTGGACCAATCACTGCCCAGCGAACCAAGTCAGAATCGTCGCCCTCTACACCCGCTATGAGCTCGCCGGATTCTACCCTAAAATCGTGTCTCCAGCCAACAATTGATCAACAACAATGCAAAGGAGGAGAAAACTCGGCTAAATGTACCTTGAATCATTGATAGAAATGCGACCCGTGGACAACCCAGTCCAAATCTGTGCCCTAGCCATCCCGAGGTTCATCGTCCTATACCGTTAGCAGCAACCTGCCTGGAACCCACGCTCGCTCCTCCCTTCGCGTCATTGTTTGTCGCCCGATCATCTCCTTTTCTCACTTGCCTCCGTTCTCTCTCTGGCACTCGGGTCTCGTCTCTCGTTCGGGTGTTCTTCGCAAAGAACGGCTGAAGACCAAATCTTCGGTCTTCAGTGAATAATTGGCCTACGGGCCAATTAAAATATCCCTGAACCGGTTCACAGCGTGAACCCGTTTACTCTTCCCTAATTCTTTTATTCGATTTAATTAATCCTCATTTACTAATTCCATTTTAAATCCTCAATAATCCAATTTAATCTTAATACTCTCTCTTTTCTCATTTCGTCAAATGGCCGAAGGCCAGACGAAATGAGGAACGCTGAATTCGGTTCAGTTATTTAACAACAAATCCCACTTATAAATATTAACCCAATTAATCACGTGTATGTTATAATTTGGTTTAATTAATAATTACTTTATTAAATTAGTATTTACCCTAATTAGCTTAATTTTCCCCAAAATTCACGAATATGAATACGTCATTGGTAATATCCAGATAAATAGATAAATCAAAATATCCCTAATTAATTTTCAATTCTCAATAAATCTCAATATAAAAATTCGAGATGTTACATATGCAATATGATATGCCTCTCTTTCCTCCTTTTGGAATGGGAGCCACCCAAACCGATCCTTTCATTACGTCGTTAGTTCGTTATTTTCTTTACATTAGTTCATTTGTTTGTTACTCATACATCGAGTGGGAATTGGAGAATTTTCCTTAGGAATGGATAGTTAGTTGGATCTAACCTTTTACTTGCAGCTAAAACTCCTATACCCGACAAGAGAGGGGCTTTCGGCTAGATTGCAGACTAGACCTGTAATACCCTGATTCTCAAATCAAAATTTAAAAAGGGTAAATTGAATAATAATTGAGGGCATTCAAATTAGTCGAATAATTATTGCAGTATTACCAAAGACATAATTGTTAGATTATGAATTATGGGAATTTATTGAAGAATAATCAGGATTAAGTTAGGAAAAATATTATATTGGATAATCAAATTAATATGGGGATAATATTGGAAAAATAATTGAAATGTGAAAACTTAAGAAAAAGTTTATAAATTGTGGTATTCGGATGCATGCGGACGAGATATCGTGTCCGCAAAAATACTTTAGGAGCATATGAGGATGAGGTTCGACCTCCATATCCATTCAGACGGGTTTGGATGTGGGTGGATGAACGCGGACGCAGAAATTGAATCTATACAAATTGTTGATCAATTCAGACACATGCGGACGAAGGCGCGGACGCCTTCCCTCGTCTGAAAAATAGAATTAAATTGAGGGAGCAAATGGACTGAACTGGTTTGGTACAGTTCGGTCTGAAAACAATTATGTGGTTCGATTTTAATTAATAATGGAAAGATAAATTTGAGATTAAATGGAATGGGTTTGAATTGAGAATTTAATAAATAATTAGAGTGAGGATTTAAGTGAAAAGTTAATAAATGGAAACAAAGTATTTATAAATAAATGAAATAATTTATTTAGGAAGGATGGACTGAACCGGTTCATCCTTGAATCGGTCTAGTTTGGGGAAAGAAAAAAATTAGAATGGCCTTCAACCATTTGGGTGAGAAAGAGATGAGAGAGAGAGAGAGAAGGCCAGAGACACACACAATTTAATTCTATTTTTCAGACGAGGGAAGGCGTCCGCGCCTTCGTCCGCATGTGTCTGAATTGATCAACAATTTGTATAGATTCAATTTCTGCGTCCGCGTTCATCCACCCTCATCCAAACCCGTCTGAATGGATATGGATNGAGAGAGAGAGAGAGAGAGAGAGAGAGAGAGAGAGACTGCGAAGACGAGAGGGATGAAGGGAGAAGAGGGAGTGAGCTTGAGCGACGAAGGCTTGGGTCATCGCTGGGGTGTGACTCCGGGAGTGCAGACTACTGACGGTGGTGCAGGTGTTGTTGGTGAACCGCAGGCTAGGGCTCCGTGGGTGTGACCTATCAGAACCGTGAGGCTACAGTTCTCTCCACAACTGACAATGGTACGTAATTTAAATATGGCTTTGTTCCTTGGATGAAATTTCTGTTGCAATTGTTGGAAGGAGATTCGCAACGGTGGGATCGGCAAGGGCATTCTAGCAAAATGACTGGCGGTGGGTTGAATTGGCCGGGTCCTGTTGGTTCCACATCGAACCGATTTATTTCTCCTGGCTGGCTCGAAAAATTCATCCTTCCCAAGAAGATTGGGAGCTGTCCATTTAGCAATCACGCATTGGACCTCCCCCATTGAAATGGGCAAACGAGTTTTCTCCAGTTTTTACGTGGGGTCTCCTCTTCCTGCCTATAAATCGTTGGTGGTGGACGAGCTCTGTGCAATATTGAAGGCCCAAAGATGGAAAAGTGAAGGTGGTAGTGCAGCCGTGAAGGGGAATTCTCTTGAACCATGGAAACGAAAACAGAGAGGAAAAATTGAGAAACCGTGGGTGTTGCTCGGTTTTCTATCGAGTGTTGTTTGGTGAGTGATTTTCCTTCACTCTTATTTTTGAGTTTCATGGATTTTGTGATGATCTATACCCTGTTAAGACTTGGATATGATTTGTTGAATATTGGTTCTGCACTTTTTATTGTGATTTCTGTTGATTAATAAGTTGACGAATAGTTATGCTCTGCTGTTTTAGGTTGTCTCTGTTTTGGATGGCTGTTAATTGTTGTTTGGATTTTATGCTTGGCACAAAAATAATAATGTTAAGAAGTGAGGCAAAGATGTAAATATATAGCAATGGAATTATATTCTGAGTATTGACTTTGAATGATAATTGTGTTGGGATTAAATTGTTGAAGCTTCACACTTAAGAGATGAAATTAATTTGGGAAAAATATAGAATGTTAGTTCATTGTTTTAGAATGAGTGTTTTGATGTATAATACTCCTTGCAATTCATTGCTTCTTGGTCCATTGTTTTGGGAAATTATTTTGCTTAGGCAGATTACATTGGATAGTAACTGGATATAAGCTCCATGTCGATTGACTGCACCTTGTTTTCTTAATCGGATATATGAGTCTTGTATGTTGGATTTAAAGTTTGACTGTGTGATTTGGATGATTAAGGATATATGAAGTTGACTTTATAAATTATTCACTCGATAATTGCATATTAAAGTTAGAGTTAAATGGTTCTTTACTCTACTGTGGGAATAGGCTATTGTTATAGTACATTGATATTTGGTTGGTTTCTATAATTGCAAGTGTTTGGATTTCTTCTTTGATGGATTTGGGAATATACTCTGTAAGTGCAGGAAATGGTTATTGGTCTAATTATTTGCCTTGTTAGAAATCATTATGGGACTAAACAGTAAAAGTGAAGTTAGTAATTGGAGATTTTGATAGTTTATTTAATTTTTCTGAAGGTACTACGGCTAATGACATTATTGCAATGATGACTCTAGGTAAGTTGATACTTACTGCGCTTTGGTCTTCGAACCCTATATCACAAGAATTAGGTTGTATGTTGTCTGTTCTTTTAATGATATATTTATTAGACATTTATACGATCATATATGGTTGTATGTATTCATGAGTATATTGCATGACATACTTAATATATGTAAATAGGCATGTGGGGGTTCAGGAGAATTGGTGACTGTCCATCGGTTGTGACACCCCTATTGGAGTACCTACTCCCATGTAGGGGGCGGTGAGGTACGGTCAAGCCACATGGATTCCATGGTTCATCATTTATCTTATACTGAAACCCCCAATGTCTTCAACAAAAGTGTATGGGTATGGCACATGGTGACACCCCTATTGGTGTGTTTCCTCGTCAGAAATACGGTTAAGCCACATGACCAATTGACGTATCCATCACCCCGGTTAACAAATAAGATACAATTCTTTTTTGTAATACATTGTAGGATCATGCATCACATTTGCATTGTATTTCATTCTATTACTTACTGAGCATTAGACTCATTAGTTAGGTCTTGTTGATGTAGGTATGTACGAGAAACAGGAGAACAGGTCAAAGACAGTTGATGAAGGATTTGCACGGGTGAATCTTGTGGCTGGCTGGGCTAAAGAATTTAAAAGAAAATTATTTGTAAAAGGGTTTGTAAATTATTTAATGTTATTTAATGCTTTGTTTTGATTCTGCTACGTTTCATAGAAGAATTTTATTACTTATGCTGCAATTAATAAGTGTTTTAAGTCAAGAGTGTTAACGATCATGTTTTATAAAGAAAGAATACACTAATGTTTGTATGAAAAGAAAAGTTTTAAATTTCATAGGATTTTAAAAGGAAATAAAAACCGGGTCATTACATGACCCGCTACCCATTACCACCCCTAACTTCTCATTTCCTTCATTTTCTTAACATTTTTCCTCACCATGCATGTGAGTACCACCACATAGGCGGCACCCACTATTGATTTCTATTAGCATGATGCATGATGCAGTACAACATAATTATATGCATGATGCATGAGGACATAACATTTGATATAAAAATTTAATAGCGTATATAAAGAAAGTAATTGAATAACAGAAATTGAAAGTGCACACTAGAGAATAATTAAAATATGGAATTGTAAACAACGAAGCATATAAAAAAGATCAAACAATGAATATTAAGGAACTTAAATAGTGAATCATAAAGGGAATACGGAAATTAAACACACACATCAACACAATATACAATTAATTAAACAATGAATGACATGCTTGAACTTCTAAAACACAACAATAAACGAAATGAAGTTGAAACATACTATTAATTAACATGCTAATTATCCTAGTTAATTTTCTAGTCTATTTACATGCTCTAGAAAGATTACATTTATTATTCTAATTGGTTATTTTAGTTAATTTATATGCTCAGGAAGTAATTATATCTATTATTCTAATTAGGTATCCTAATTAATTAACATGCTTAGGTTTAGCTTATTGAGTTAGTTAGCTTAGTTAATTAACATGTTCATGCAAGATTCCTAATCTAATTACACATGCTCAGGTTTAGTAGACTATAATTGACAATGAACACAAAGAAGACAAGCAAGCATCAAGAAGGCAATAACAGATCACTACGGAAGGAAAGATAAAAACATCGTAATTGAAACTCTTAATTCATTAATACTTACTTCCTTCATCCTTTAGCTTCTCTATTGTTCTCTAATAATTCTCTAATAAAGCAATGTATCAATTGTAGAAGTTATAGCAAATGTAATTGTAATAAAAGATAATGCACAGAATATTAATGAAGATTAAATTGATTACTAGGTTAATCATGCTTAGATTGATTAAAATAAATTAGTTAATTAACATGCTATCCTAGTTAGTTAATTAAACATGAAATCAAACATGCTAGCCACTTGTTAATTACATAGCAAACCCTAGTTACTAACATGCTTCTAATTAATTTAACATGCTAATTAGATGCTACGATTATTATTTTAATCCTAATCAATTACATACTCATCCTAATTAATTACATGCTCAAATTTCATGCTTTAAAAAACTAGTAAATATGCTTGGATTAGTTATTTAATGACTAGTTAATTATTTAAACAAGTTAACATGATAACTAGTTAATTATTACAAGTGATTAAGAGGTGTTATTATAATTATCATTTAACATGCGGAAGTAATAATTTTAACGACCCAATATTTCGTAAATCCTTTAAAATACGTAAAAATTTGAAATTTATTTTTAAAACAAAGCATTTCAGATTGTGACACTAAACCGGATCGCTACTGACTCTTCTTTAGACTAGTCATAAAAATCCAATTAATAAAGTGCGGAAGTGTTTTAAAATCATTAGTTTAAAACGTTGTGAAAGCGTAAATCATTAATAAAGAGACTTAACAAAAGAACTAAATAATTCAATACACATAAGAGAAATGAAAATCGAAAGAATTAAATACACTTTTATTGCAACTGTGCCCTCTTTGGTTCTAATCAGCCTGGCCAACCCCGATCTTGTTCATGCAAATCCTTCACCTTTGATTTATTTGTAACGACCCAGATTTTCTTGATCGTCTTAAAAGTGCATTAACCTTACTATCACAACAATTAAAATCGTTTCGAAGGAAAAAAGGTTATTAGAGTGCATCAAAATCCGATCGTTAATAAAAACTCATTCTTAGAAAACTATCTCTTAAGAATTCGTTTATAAAAATTTGCAGAAGCATAACTAAATGAGAAAATCTACCTTTACCAAATATCAAAGAACTGAGAATAATAGTGATCAGAAAATGACATTTAAAACATAATTTTAAAATCCGAGGTTAACACTTACGTAATATTCTTAATATCTAAGTAAAGGCAATAAAATGGAAAATGTAACGTTCATAAAAGATAACCATTCAACATTAGATCTTATTGATTTTCCTTTTCTTTCATTTCTCCATGCCGTACTACTACTCCGTTGGCGTCTTTATCAGACAAACAATTCTGGCATAATCCCCTCGTTACCTACACCACAAGTAAGGACGTGGGCTTACTCCCAGTATGGAGATGGGGGGAAACAATTTATGCATTTCTCTCTCTTTAGTTCTTATTGGAATGAGGGCCACCCAAACCAAACTCTTTAATTACGTTTGTTTTCTTTGTTCGTTCTTAACTCGTATATCGAGCTAGAGATTGAGGGTTGTCCTTTGAGATGGCCTAGTTTGATCGGCTTCTAACCTCATGTGTGCATACTAGTCTCTTTCTCGATGTAGTGAGGGTGTAACCTAGCAGCTAGGCTAGATCCGAACTACCCATCTACCCTAACTCCCTATTTGTTCCCTTTTTCAGGCGTATCCCACCTTCTAGCCTATGCTGTGGGTCGGGCATTGTCTGGCTTTGTGTCTTGGCTTTGCACAGGAAAAGCATTTCTCTGAGCCCGCAAGGCATTCACCCTTATGATTCCTCTGACATTTAGGATAGGCAGCTTGCTGAGGAATATTGGTCATTGGTATCATAAGCCTCTTATCTAGCCTATGCTGTGGTTTTGCCCCAACAGGGCGTTTGACTCCCTGAGTCGTGGGAGGATCACTTTCGACTGCTGGCCCGGATTAGGTTTGCACACCCTCTGACTACTCTCTCTTTGTTTGGATGCAGGGAACTTCACTCCCTCCACGGCTAGGGCCCTGGCTACCATATTTGAATATGCGACACCCTCGGTGCTAGCCCCGATAACTGCCTTTTGGATCTCAGTCCTCAAACCGCGTACAAAGTGCCTAACCTTACGCTCCTCGACCGCCACTAAATGTGGAGCATAATGTGATAAAGCCTCAAACTGCTGTGCATAATCAGCAACAGTCCCCAACTGTCGTATGTGCAGAAACTTTGTCTCTTTATAAGTACGGATAGTGTGGTTAAAATACTTGTCATTGAACAACTCCTTAAATGCATTCCAAGTAAGGACTGCCACATCCCTGGAAGCCTTGATTGTGTCCCACCAAAATCGGGCCCCGTGACTCAGATAGTACGCTGCACATCTAACTTTTTCTATCTCATCAACCTCTGCATATGAAAATTTGTCCTCCATGGAGCGGATCCACTCCTTGGCTCCAGAGATATCTGACACGTCACCATTAAAATAAGGTGGTCTAAGCTTTTGGAACCTATCCCATCCAGCTCCCCTCTGGACCGGCTGTATCTGTAAGTCTCGGTGGTCCCCATTACCATTTCCTTGGGACATAAACCTCTCCATATGACGAGACTGTTGTTTCATAAACCAGTTTTGCCTCTCAATCTGCTGTGCTTGCTGCTCTATGATTTCAGCCATGCGTTCTAGGGTCTCATCCCATCCTTGATTCTTATAAGGGTTTGGTGCCCTAGGTGCACCCCTCAATCCAGGTAGTCGTCCTCTTCCTCTCCTCACCATTTCTTGTTCTTAATTCCAACGTGTCCACGTTACATCATAAACAAGTGACTCTAAGGAAAATTTATACCATCATATATAAATGGAAATATATCTATTAGTTGCAGTCCCATATATGTCATACCATAGTATGGTTACCTTCAACTACTTAAATTAAGCATTTTAGGATTTCAGTCATTACAGAAAAAACTTATTATAGTCCTACATCATTCCTTATTAGGTTTCATAGGTTAACAATTTCCTTAATCTCGTTCTACTAATTCACTTAATCTCATTAACATAAGGGAAAACATATGCAACAAATCTTTCATAGGCAATCTGAAACATAAGGTAAAACTGACAACAGAGGCATTACCCGTCGAGTCTGGGTTGTCCGCAGCGAGACGCTTGAGTAGTAGTATGGCTCTGATACCAATTGTAACAACCTGGATTTTCTTAACCATCTTAAAAGTGCATTAACCTTACTATCACAACAATTAAAATCGTTTCTAAGGAAAAAGGGTTATCAGAGTGCATCAAAATCTGATCGTTAATAAAAACTCATTCTTAGAAAACTATCTCTTAAGAATTCGTTCATAAAAATTTGCGGAAGCATAACTAAATGGGAAAATCTACCTTTACCAAATATAAAAAAACTGAGAATAATAGTGATTAGAAAACGACATTTAAAACATAATTTTAAAATCCGAGGTTAAAACTTACATAATATTCTGAATATCAAGTAAAGGCAATAAAAAGGAAAATGTAACGTTCATAAAAGATAACCATTCAACATTAGATCTTATTGATTTTCCTTTTCTTTCATTTCTCCATGCCGTAATATTACTCTGTTGGCGTCTTTATCGGACCTACCGCAGGCTCCACCGATATGACCTCTTCTTTGACTTTTGGCATAATCCCCTCATTACCTACACCACAAGTAAGGATGTGAGCTTACGCCTAGTAAGGAGATGGGGGAAAACAATTTATGCATTTCTCTCTCTTTAGTTCTTATTGGAATGAGGGCCACCCAAACCAAATTCTTTCATTACGTTTGTTTTCTTTGTTCGTTCTTAACTCGTATATCGAGCTGGAGATTGAGGGTTGTCCTTTGAGATGGCCTAGTTTGATCGGCTTCTAATCTCCTGTGTGCATACTAGTCCCTTTCCCGATTTAGTGAGGGTGTAACCTAGCAGCTAGGCTAGGTCTGAACTACCCATCTACTCCAACTCCCTATTTGTTCCCTTTTTCAGGTGTATCCTGCCTTCTTGGTTCTTTCTCTTTCTGGGGTATCCTATCTTTAGAGTTCTTTCTCCTTCCAGCTTATCCCGCCTTTGGATTTCTTCCTCTTTCCGGCATATCCCATCTTTAGAGTTTTTTTCCTTTTGACGTATCCCGCCAGGAGGGTTTCTTCGGTGATGGACATATCCCGCCCATCTCGAACATTCCTTTTTCTTAGCATTTTTTCTCACTCATGCATCTGGGTACCACCCCGAAGGGTACCCCCTACTGAGTTTCTATTAACATGAAGAAGATATATTAACAGAACTTGAGCACATACAATGAATCACACTGATTGAAAGCATATATAGATACAAAGAACAATAATATCATCAGACAACATACAACAATTTCAATTTATGCTTTGTGAATAGGCTAGTTAACTCATGTAAACAACTAACCAAAACATACGTGATTACAACTAGTAAGCAATAATAGCTATGCATACTCATCTAACGTAACGGAACATAATCACGCTTAACAATAACTTACTTAACAATTGAATTCAATAATAACCATGCTATATATACTAAAACCAGAAGGTTTCTATCCAGAACCAAACATTTAAACATTGCTAGTTCACAATCCACATATAAAGAAAACAATGAAAATCCGAAATGAAAGAACTCCCATTCAATGCATGTGTGAACTAGACTTCTATAACGTTCTTAACTCCTATTTCCTTCGTTTGTTCATTTAAGAAAATCTCATCATACATTTTCTTCTTCATTCATCATGTACAGTCACATTTCTAAAGAGAACTACCATTCCTAACCAGTACCAAGTGACAATCTCAAGCTATCTATGCATGCCAATCTAAATAATATAGGAAGTAAACATACCTATAAAATCATATACGGAAACTACATAATGATTACATTTAGAATCCTGCTTGCCATATTAATTTATCTAAAGCATTTCTTCATCACATCTTATTTCATCCAAATGAACATTATGATCACCTAAGTAACAAAACAAAGCTTGGCTATAAAAGGAAACATCACATATTCAATACTAGCAAAACAATTCTACGAACGTCAACAACGGAATTTAGCTAAACCATACTTCTTCTAACGATACAACAACATCTTTAGTTTTAATCATAATCTCTTAGGCATTCATTCATACTTCTCATCCATTTAAACACCCTTTTTCCTCGGTTCCTTCATGTCTAACAATCTTCTCCTTGGTTCTTTCCAATTTAATTATCATTTTTCCATAACTTTTAGAATCAAATCACAAATTAACACAAAAGCCAACAGAACATTTAAAGAGAAACTAAACAAACCGATAAGTAACTATAACACCAGCACTCACACACACATATACTTGGGTGTAGGGCCTCTACGTGGCCAAGACAACCCATTCCTTACCCTTAATTTCGAGCCTTTTCCTAGACAACAACTTCTCTGCACTCCAAAGCTCTCTGCACTCCAAAAGCCAACTTCTCTAGCAGAAAAATGGAGAACGTGGAAGATATAAAATACACAAGTGGAAGCAGCAATAGGAAGAATTCATGGATGGTCGGCCATGAGTGGCGATTTCGTGTCAAAAGGCAAAATTTTCTTGGTGGACATCATTTTCCTTTCTGATTTTTGACCTAATGTATCACTAATCTGGTGCGATTCAGACTAGTGCGGATGCTGTTTTTTCGTCCGCATGCATCTGCAAGACCTAAAATTACACAGCATATTCTGGCATTCGGACGGAAAATGGCATCCCCACTTATGTCCATATTGTTCGCAACCTTGTTTCGGATGCCAACCAATGTCCGCATCATTTGAATGTGTCGTTCGAATATTCCCAAAACTTGGACAGATTCATTCGGACGCTGTCTCGAGTCGTCCGCCATCGTCCGCAATGCTCTAGATCTAAACATATTTATTTCGGACGCATCTTGCCTCGTCCACATCATCCGCACCTTCCATATCTTACGTCCGCAACATCCAAATTCAGCGAGTTTAGGACGCAGAATGGTGTCCTGAGTTATACCCACTGCTAGAAGACTTCCCAGACGTGTTGCAGATGACACGTCGCTTCCGTAATACCGTTCGCAGGCATCCTAAAGTTCTTAAATTCAACATTTTTTGTTTTTTCGTCTAAGTCTTGCCCAAATTAAACGCCTACGAGGTTATACGTCACAACTTAACGTCCATAGAACGATGTATTATATAAATATTAGACCCATTTTACTCCCAACGTTTTGATTACATCATTTATTTGAAAATCTTAGGATCGGGTGTTACATTATTATTTGTTCGTCGTTCCTTGTATATGAACATATTATTATCTATTCGTCGTTGTACCTATACCACAAGTAATATGTGAGCCTAATGGCTCAGTAATGAAAAATGGTTTAATGCAATTATGCTTATGACTCTCTTTAGTTCATTTGGAATGGGGCAACCAAAACTAATCCTTTCATTACGTTCATTCTTTACTTTACATTCGTTCTTTCGTTCATTACTTGTACATCGAGCTTGAGATTGAAGGACCTATATGGGATGGTATAGTTGGTCAGATCTAACCTCCTGTGGACAACTAGGTCCCCTTCCCGACAAGGTAAGGGCATTTTCTAGCTACCAGAGTAGAACCGCTACCCATCCCAACTCCCTTTTACTTTTCCTTTCATTTTCTTAACGTTTTACCTAACATAATGCATGTGTGAATACCACCTAGTGGCACTCCTTACTTGATTTCTATTAACATGATGTATGACCATACATTCTCATCCTAACATGATGCATGGTGCTTATATCATAACATTAATAATAATTGAACATATAAGAAAAGTAAACAACAGTTGCATTGAAAGTAAAGCAGCTGAAATTGAAAGCACATATAAAAAATAATAGAAATTAAAAACGCACAACAAGGAACAATTGTATCGAATTGAAACAGCGAATGAATACTAAGAGATAGTAAGGTAACGTGCGATGAATTACAATAAACTAAACATGCTTGTTAAACTAGGCTAAACTGGACATGAAAATGTGCTTTAAACAACAAATAATGAAAACAAGCTTGTAAATTGGTAATTCTTATTCTAGTTGATTAAAATACTTTTATTCCAACTAATTAAACATGCTATAATTAATAGTCTAGTTATTAACCTAATTAATTACATGTTCCAATTGATTACATGCTTTTAACCTAGTTAAATGATTATGCTCGAGTTTAGTAGAAATTAGGTGCTATAGACAAGTAATTATAAACAAAGTCATAAGCAACACCAGGACGACAATAACAAAGGTAATATAAACATTCATTCCCATAGTCAATGGAACCCATAATCCGTTCACGTTTCATTCGTTCATCTTTCATTCCTTTCCTTTCTTTTTTAGCAATGTAAAGCATCTCTATTATCTTTGAATAAGATAAAGAATAGTAAGGGAAATTGCGGTGAGAGATAATATAACCATAGTAAAGAAAATTGCAAAAATGAGAAATGCGCAAAATATTTGTAAGGAAAAATAATATATTATTGTTAACCTAGTTCATTACATGCTCAAGAAAGAAATTCAGTTATTTCTTTAGTTAATTATTCTAGTTGATTGATATGCTCGTCCTAGTTAGTTACATATTAATTGAACATGCTCGATTAGTTATTTAATGGCTAGTTGAACAATTTGATTAATTAACATGCTCACTGAAGTGATTAACACTTATTAGTTAAGTCACTAGTAAAGCATGCTTTGATTAGTTACTTAATGACTAAGTGATTACTCTAGTTAAGGATGCTATGTGAAGTTGATTAATATACGGATAACTAAACGTGCAAGGTAAGTTAAACATGCCATGATTATCAAACTAATTGATTTCTCTAGATAGATTAACATGTTCAACTCTTGATTATTTCCTTTACGACTAGTTGATTAATTAATTAATTGAGTTGATTAACATGCAGAAGTTAATTAATATACCAAGAAATCACTATCATGCTCAAGAAAGACTTTGCTAAAGAGTTACCCCAGTTACAATAAATGAAATTGCTCAAATTAATTATCCTAATTAAACATGCTTAACTAAGTGTCAATCTAGTTAACTAACATGCTTATTAACATATTTAATATAACACAATACAGCACAGAACCAATGGCAAAACTATATATATAGAATTGATGAAATGACAGTTTATTTATCATAGAGAATCTAAACTAGTTATCAAGAAGATAATAAGAGCAGAACAATAAGTCATCTAAGGAAAACCATCATTTTGAGCTCACTCTTGGCTCATCCTTGTGTCTCATCATCTACAAACTTATCTTTTTTTATTTATCACACTCAAACTTTAAGCATTCATCCAAAGCAATCAAGGCGAGGCATTGAAGTAAAGAAATTGATTAACAATAAGGAAAAACAATTATCCATTCAATGATGCTACACTAACGTAAAGAGAGATTAATACAAGCAAAGAAGACAATTATGGCAAGGAAATCTATGGACTACAACCAAGGAAAAACAGTAAATCACCCAAGGAAAACATTATAGCGCATAAACATCTTAGGGCAGATAACCACAGAATTAATGATGTATAATATGCCAGCATTATACACTATCAATAGCCATTATACACACTCACGTACACACTTGCGATGTAGGGCCTCCACATGGCCATGACACCCCTATTTTCTTACCTAAATGACGAATCCAAATAGGGACAACACTCCTTCATGCTCACGATTCCTCAGCTCCCAACAGTTCCAGCTCAAAGCTTTGCAAACAGCACTCCACCACTATAGCTCACTCTCTCATGTCTTACACTTCACCCCAAATGCTAACCCACAAATGGCTAACTCACAACCTCCCCACCTTTAGAAGCTCTCTCTCTCAGACCTCTCTTCTCTCGTAGGAAGGAAAACACATGGGGAAGGGGAGAATGGCTTATACCTGAAGGAAGAAGCCATTTGTACCTGGAGGAGACAAATCATACATGTAGGGGGCAGGGAGGTCAGCTACACGCGGTCTGGAGGAGGATTTGCTGTCAGGGGTCGCATTCTAATCGGTTAAGGGTTGTTCTCCTTCTGATTTTAAATCCATTCTATTGTACATTTGCGGTGATTCCATGGTCTTGCCTGCATTCGTCCGCAAGGCTAAAATCTCACAGGCTAAAATGGGATTTTGGACAAGAAAAGGTGTCCCCATCCTTGTCCGTCCGCACATGGGATTCAAACGCAAAATAACGTCCACACGTCATCATATGTCCAGAAAATGGACAGAGACAAAACAAACGAGCTCTCTCTTCGTTTGCAGTCGTCGGGATGCATCCAAAGGTGTCCAGATTCAAAATAGATTCAATGCAGATGCAGCTCTCCTCGTCCGCATTGTTTGAACCTTGTCTAGAAGCTCATAGCGTAGTGAGGTTAGGATGAGAACTCTCATCCTCACATTATCCTAAGTTAAAGGGTGACACGACTAAGCACTTGCAGACGACACTTCTCATCCACAAGTCATCTGAATGCATCCGAAAGTCGACATTTAGATACGATAGGACGCATCTTCTCATTTTCACTTCTTCCCAACTCCTAAGGCAGCCACATTATACACATGCAGATGATGAACTCTCGTGCTCACCTCGTCCGCATGCGTTTGCAACACTATAAAGTCAACTTTTCTTCATTTCTTCTAACCTAACTCTTTTCCCATAACACTTTCCCCATAAATACATATCATAAAATAACATGTATAGATACACAACATGATATCGTTCGCACTCCGTCAATCAATCACATCGCATATACGAGGAAAACGTTACCGAAAACACTCCTTGACATAACACTCCGAAACGTCCTTGGTAATACCCTGATAATTATCCGACTTAAAAAGTCAAGGTGTTACATAATCCCCTCCTTAAAATAAATTTTGTCCCCAAAATTTGCCCTATATAGTTCTCTGCCTACACTAGCCTACGCATCAAATCTCTTCTTAGCTACCCTATTTCATGATGTAGTTCCCTCTAGAGATCCTAACTACTCCCTCTTGTTGATCAACTTGACTTGATTTTACCCAAAATTGCATTCTCTTGTTCCAAAAGTCGATTAAACCTTGTACTTACGCACCACACTTTTGCTGCGCACCTCTGATTACATCGATTCTGAGGAGAGGAGTGCCCTAACCAAAGCCATTCTTCAACATCAAGAGTAAAATGGAAACACTCTTATATCCTAACGTCACTTTAATCCAATAAATACTCCACCATTGCCGCTTCACTCCTGAATCCACAACATTTCTCCCATAAATTTGATGTTCCACATCAAATTTTCCCAATAATTCCCAAGTTATTCAACACTAAGTGAGAGTCTCCACGATCTTCTTACCTCCAATAGATTCACAACTCGGCATCAAACTCACCACTCCTATACGGTTCTACCCCTTAGATCCTTCGCACTCTATGACTTAAGACCTAACACTTACGCCTTCCATGACTTTGGCATACACAAACGTACTCTCCATCGTCAAATCCATCCATTCAAGCTTTCCCGAGTTGTGAACTACATCACTACATGGCTAAGTAGGACGCATTCCATCTTGCTTCTTTTTATATCTACACTCATTTCTGATCGAGGTTAGGTTTTATGTTCTCGTATTCGTTCCCATTCTTGTTTTCGTTTTCGTTCCCGTATCCATTTCTAGAATCTAATTCTGGAAACTTCATTTCCATTCCCATTCCTATTCCTATTCTCGTTTCTGTTTCTATTCCACTTCTACTCTCGTATTTGTCTCCGTACTCGTTTTAGGAGAAACTCAACCAATTGAATTCACTCTTGCCGTACAATGGTGCAGTCATATTCTTGGTTACCTCGATTGGGTTCAAACCGAGATGGAGAACATAATCCAAGTCTGACATAGTCCCATCATCCATTCGGCTCCTTTAAGTCTCAACACTTAATCCAAGTCCCACCAACGGACATGGGAAACCTCATGTTGGAAACCACCGTTAAGTCCAAATTGGTAGTATCATTAGACCAAACATTGAACTTCTCGTTCCTTGTAGGGAATCTACCCTAGTGCACTTTTAGTCAACTACCTTTCTCGTCCTTGAAGGAATTCTATCCTCATTTTTCACAGACCCAATAAGTTCAAGCTTCTTCACAAACCCAATAGGTTTCAGCTTCAACTTCCTTTCCTAAGGTCCAAATTTATCCCCTACCTCCTCAAGGTTAATACTAACTGGAATCCTACTCCTCTAATTTGGCTTCAACCTCTCCCTTGACTAATTTATCCTTTGTCTAACTCGTTGTCCTAGGTGTTCACGTTTAACTATCTAGTTGGTCTTCTAGGTGACTTACCCCATCGTTACCTAGGGGATTTTGGTTAGCTATCTAGTCGATCTAACTCCACTTGGGATTTTCTTTTCACTTATTTTCAAAAATTTGGGCAGAGTCTCCCCTATTTTTACACTCCCCTAAAGCTAAAATCCTGCATAAAATCCCAACAATTCCTAAAATGTGCACTCAATGTATTCATTCATCAACTATATTCCAATATAATCCAAAACAAAATACCAAAATATGTCAAAGAGTTTACTACTTCCAAATAAAATAAAGTACTTGCCGACAAGATTACTTAGTCCACTAGTCCACTTAGCATTCGTACACAAAATACATAGGCCTCCCATGAACCATGGTTTACTCCTACCAATTACTCTACAAGAGGAAAACCCTCTCCAGTCTTACCTTCTCTCCTTCAAACAAGATGGGGCACAGCCGAGCTACATGCCCTTATCGGTTGCACATGGAGCATTGCTTAGATCATTTCTCCAGGGCGTAGATTCCCTCAAATTCCTTCCACCATTAGACGGGTTGGTGGAACAGTGCTGGGCGGTATGTCCAAATTTCTTGCACCAGTAGCATCGCCCTAACCCCATTTGGCATGTCCTAGAATGAACCCTAGCACACTGTGGGCATAACTTCCCTTGTATTGCTACGTCTGTGGTCTCTTTGGTGATATCATCTACATGAAGGAGCTTTTGACTCTTGTTGCTTGCCCTTCTCCAATGGCCTCTTGTTTCTCCCGATGCTCAATTATGCGTCCTCTACTAGTAGTGATAGCGGACCCTCCATAAACTTTTCGTTGAAAGTCCTAAATCCTTCCACCATAGTCGTGAGGAGTCAGTACTGGCTGTCCATGTAATCCCTCAACTTCTTCACTATCACCTTTTCGCCCTCCGCTTCCCTATCCAAGTTATTCCTACCTCGCTCCTCGCTTCCTTATCTATGTTATCTCCTAACAAAACATTTACAAACTAAGATAAGGGATTCATGCATTAGTAGGATTTTATGAAATATACTTACAGTGATGAAGGATTTTCCACGTCGAGGTTCGTGCTGACAAGCAGGCTACTTTACTTAAACAGACTTTTACAAAAATCATTTTATTCAGCAAAACGTACCATAGCTCGATTTTTAAAACACAGAAAAGCAAAACAAATTTGCTCTGATACCAACTGTAATGACCCAATTTTTTGTAAATTCTTTAAAATACGTGAAAATTTGAAATTTCTTTTTAAAACAAAACATATCAGAGTGCAACGCTAAACTTGATCGCTACTGACTCTTCTTTAGACTTGTTATAAAAATCTAATTAATAAAGTGCGGAAGCATTCTAAAATCATCTGTTTAAAACGTTGCGGAAGAGTAAATCATTAATAAAGAAACTTAACAAAAGAACTAAATAATTAAATACACTTAAAAGAAATGAAAACCGAAGAATTAAATACACTTTTATTACAACCGTGCCCTCTTTGGTTCTAATTAGCTTGGCCAGCCCCGATCTTCTTCGTGCAAATCCTTCACCTCTGCTTTATTATTTGTTCGTTATTCCTTGTATATGAACCTATTATTATTTGTTCGTCGTTGTACTTATACCACAAGAAATATGTCAGCCTAATGGCTCAGTAATGAAAAAGGGTTTGCTGCAATTATGCTTATGACTCTGTTTAGTTCATTTGGAATGGGACAACCCAAACCAATCCTATCATTACATTCGTTTGTTCAATCTTTACTTTACATTCGTTCTTTCGTTCATTACTCGTACATCGAGTTGGAGATTGGAGGATCCAAATGGGATGGTATAGTTGGTTGGATCTAACCTCCTGTGGACAACTAAGTCCCGTTCCTAACAAGGTAAAGGCATTTCCTAGCTGCCAGACTAGAATCGGTACCCATCTACCCCCAACTCCCTTTTACTTTTCCTTTCATTTTCTTAACGTTTTACCTCACATAATGCATGTGTGAGTACCACCTAGTGGCACTCCCTACTTAATTTCTATTAACATGATATATGACCATATATTCTCATCTTAACATGATGCATGATACTTATATCATAACATTAAAAATAATTTCACATATAAGAAAAGTAAACAACAGTTGCATTGAAAGTAAAGCAGCTGAAATTGAAGGCATATATAAAGAATAATAGAAATTAAAAGCGCATAGAAAGGAACAATTGTATCGAATTGAAAAAGCGAATAAATACTAAGAGACGGTAAGGTAACATGCGACAAATTACAATCAACTAAACATGCTCATTAAACTAGGCTAAACTGGACATGAAAACTTGCTTTAAACAACAAATAACGGACACATGCTTTGTAAATTGGTAATTCGTATTCTAGTTGATTAAGCATACTTTTATTCTAACTAATTAAACATGCTTTACGTAATAGTCTAGTTATTATCCTAATTAATTGCATGTTCCACTTGATTATGCTTTGAACCTAGTTAAATTATTATGCTCGGGTTTAATAGAAATTAGCATGCTATAGACAAGTAATTATAAACAAAGTCATAAGCAATACCAAGAAGATAAGAACAAAGGTAATGTAAAATAGTCAATGAAACCTATAATCCATTCATGTTTCATTTGTTCGTCTTTCATTCCTTTCTATTCTTTTCTACCAACGTAAAGCATCTCTATTATCTTTGAATAAGGTAAAGCATAGTTAGGGAAATTGCAGCGAGAGACAATATAACCATAGTAAAGAAAATTGTGGAAATAAGAAATGCACAGAATATTTACAAGGAAAAATAACATATTATTGTTAACCTAGTTCATTACATGCTCAAGAAAGAAATTCGGTTTTTTCTTTAGTTAATTATTCTAGTTGATTGACATGCTCGTCATAGTTAGTTACATATTGATTGAACATGCTTGATTAGTTATTTAATCTCAAGTTGATCAATTTGATTAATTAACATGCACACTGAAGTGATTAATACTTATTAGTTAAATTCACTAGTTAAGCATGCTCTGATTAAGTTGATTAACATACAGATAACTAAACATGCAAGCTAAGTTAAACATGCCATGATTATCAAACTAGATGATTTCTCTTGATAGATTAACATGTTCAACTAGTTATTAGCATGCTTGATTACTTCCTTTATGACAAGTTAATTAATTAATTAATTGAGTTGATTAACATCACTATTTCCCCTTGCTGTCGGGGTCGCGTTCTAATTGGTCAAGGGTCATTCTCCTAATGATTTTAAATCAATTCTATCGCAGATTTGCGATGATTCCGACGAGTGCGGATGGGATGGTCTCTTCTGCATTCAACCACAAGGCTAAAATCTCACAGGCAAAAATGGGATTTCATATGGGAAAAGGCATCCCCATCCTTGTTTGTACCATCCACACACGAGATTCAAACATGAAATAGGATCTGCGCTAGCGTTCGCACCAATGTCCACATATGATAAGAAAATGGATAGAGGAAAATTGGACGAGCTCTCCCTTTGTCTGTGGTCGTCCGGACCAAGGGTGACGCGGCTAAGCACTTGGGGATGACACTTCTCGTCTATAAGTCATCTGCATGCATCCAAAAGTCAACATTCAGAGACAATAGGACGTATCTTCTCATCCTTGCTTCATCCCAACTCCTAAGGTGACAACATTATACACATGCAGACAAAGAACTCTCATCCTCACCTCGTGTGCATGCATCCGCAACACTATAAATCCAACTTTTCTTCATTTCTTCTAATCTAACTCTTTTGCATAACACTTTCCCCATAAATACATGTCATAAAATAACACATATAGATACGCAACATGATATCCTCAGCACTTCGTCATTCAATCACATCGCGTATATGGGGAAAATGTTACCGGAAACACTCATTGACTTAACGCTCCAAAACGTCCTTGGTAATATCCCAATAATTGTCCAACTTAAAAAGTCGGGGTGTTACAATAATCACAAGTAAAGGTAGAATAAATGGCAGCAACCTAAGAATGAAGGAAATATTAGTTTATAGTTGTTAATAAACTATAAGGAATAAGTCATAATAATGTCTTCAGATTTAACTCATTTATCTAAGCATTACTCGTTCATCCATTGTCTATCAATTGTTCATAAATTTTCTAAGCCTTGGTAATGTAACTTGGAACTAACAATAAAGGAATTCACAGAGCTCACAACAACAAGGAAGTATATATAGGGTAACAAACACAGAGCCAACAACGAAGGAATATAGCTAGCAACAAAGGGAATACTATAGAGCTTCAATTAATCTAACACTCACGCACTCTACTTGTGGGTAGGGCCTCCACTGGCCAAGACACACACTCATTTTCCCTACCTAAAGTGAAGAACTAACACACAGACAATAGTCTCCAACTCCAAAATAGCAACTCTTCAGCTTACAGTAGTTCACTCCTTAGTTTATAGGCTTGCCAGTAACACTCACGTATCAGTTAGGGGATCACACATACTCACCAAGGATTCTCTCGTGCCAACAGAGGACTCTTACAAGTCAGATGATTTTCTCTTGCAGGAAGAGAAGCTCTCTCACAAGGCTCCCTCTCTTGCTAGAAACAAAAACTGGACGGAAGGAGATGAAAAGGAATGTCTAAAATTGAAAGCAATACTTGGAGGAGACAACTCGTACACCTAGGGTAGAGAGGCATGGCTGGAGGCGAGGGAGAAGGGCATCCAGTATGAGGGAGAGTCGATTATTTTTTGGGAAATAAATGGCTAAGTGACAAAGTTCTCATATTTTAAGCCCTAAATTTATGCAGATCTAGGCTGTTTTGGATGAGTGCAGATGTACTGGTCTCGTTTGCGTTCATCTGAAAAACACCATTCCTAAGGTAGATTTGTACATTCGGATGAAGAATGGCATCCAGATACATCATCTGCAAGCATCTGAACGTGTCTACGAATTAGACAGCTTCAAAACTATTGAATCCTCATGAGTCTGCGGTCATTCACAAGCGTTAAGGGAGTTGTCCAAAACTCGCATCTGCTATCGTCTAAATCTATCCCAAAATAGGAAAGAGTCATTTTTCACTTGTCTGCCCATCTCCGCAATCGCTGGGCTTGTTTGAAACTTCATGACACTAGTGCAGTTAGGACGCGAAATCACGTCCTGAGTCATCCCAAGGTTCAGGGGCAACGTGCAGTACATGTGTGGATGACATGTCTCGTCTGCATTCATCTGAAAGTCCATCATCAAACTCATGAGGACCCAAAATCTCATCCTGATGCATCCCAAAGCACTAAGGATGCCATGCGATGCACTTGTGGATGACATTTCTTGTCCACATGCCGTTTGCACACATTCGAAACTCCATACTTCAGCTTTTCCATTGCGTTTTCCCACTTAACTTCCATCCCACAATATTTTTCCCATAATTACACATCATAATTTGACACGTATAGATACGCAATGTAATATCTACTCATCCCAACTCTTGATTCCATCACATATATGGCAAAAACGTTATCAGGATATTACACTATCTAATTCTTGTGCAGTCGAACATATGCTCTAGAGATAGTATTCACTCCTCAGCTCCCATAACATCAATATTTCCGTCAAAACTTGGAGGCCTAAGCCTCCTAAATGTTTCCCATTCGGCTTCCACAGGTACCATCATCAAATAATGATTTCCATTGCCATTCTTTCTTTCCATGACTTGCTCAATATACTAGAACTATTAATCCACCATCACAGTTAATCAAACAATTATTTCATTTCCTTCGTCCTAATTAACAGCATTTTCTTGACTGATGGCTTCATTCCTATTTGCTTGTAAGTTTCTTTTAGTTTCCCTCATCGTCTTATTATCCTTAAAAAATGTATTTTTTGAAACATTAACTAATAATTCTATAGATATTTTCATATCAGGAGCAGTAATCTAGTTATTCTACTTTAATTTTTATCATAAAGCAATAAAACTAATAAAGGGATTAAAAAATTAAACTTATAGTCGAAGAAGTATGCCAAGATAAGTCTTACGTTACGAACAGTCTATAGAACCGCATTTCACCCGATTATGCTTTAATACCATAGCTGTAACATCCCATGTTTCACATAAAACTTTTTCTTTTTTAAAAACACATTTGTAAAACAAGTGAAAGGCAAATACAAGAGTAAGCATAAGCGGAAATTTTTAAATTAAACATAAAATCATCATTTAAAATGAATTAAAATAAACATAAAATAAAATAGTTCAATAACCCTTGAAAAATAAATAAGTAAACTTTATTTCAATTTGTGAGCTATAACCTCCAAGGTCAACATTTGCCGGGTAACATAAGTGCTCATCCCCTCATACTTCCCCCGCATGCACATCATTAAGATCACGGCCATCACCTACATCACAAGAGATATGATGAGTCTAATGCCAAGTAAGAGATATAATGAAATACAGTGAAATACTCATGTAGACACAATATACATGTTTTTTTTTTTTTTTCATATCACAAAGAACTTATCTCTTTCATAGTTTATTTGTAGTCTCACTATACTCTAGAACATTGGAGATATCATCGAATGAGAATAGATACATCCTAGGGATCTAGCCTAGGTAGAACCATCACCCATCGTGATAGAAATTGAGATACCTCATCTCGTAGTTCTCTCAAACACCAAATCCACAACACCTAAGTAGAACCTTCACTCAATTCTAACAGAGATGAGATACATAGTCTCTTGGTTCTCCCAAACATTACTGTAACTCAACCCTCTGATCTTCAATGCCTATTTACAGTTAGTCATTCTTGTGTAAGGCATACAAGTCACACAATAGTTCATACTATACAGTAGAAACCAAACAGAGAGGAAAACAACATGCTTTATTCATTTATCAGAAATCAAACAGAGATTAGAACATAAATCAGTCAATTTTATATTACTTAATATAAAAGATGGAAGCTTTATCATTCCACAAATCAATATTATCATACAATTTTAAATAGCAAACTCAAACCTATGATCAGAAGTAGATTATCAACTGTCAACTTATTAACCAAACCCAGAAGCATAAGTATTACTGACAATTCACACATACAAACCTTACTCTTGTGATGTAGGTGACCTTTGGCAAACTACATGCAATATCTCTTATATTTTTCACAAAAATTCTCTCCTGTTGAGGTTTCTTTTTTCACCGGTAGTGTTGTCCTCTTTTTGCATTGACAACGGCGTCCTTGTTTCTCTAAATCTCAAGATATCCATTTTCTGAATTCAAAAATCACCTCCCCAAATCTTCCAACTTTCCCCATCTTTATACACAAAAAAGATAGGATTGTCACGTACAAACATCCGTTTAAACATCTATCCATCATTTTCAAAGTATTTCATATTTCTTGTTAAAATCTATTTGTCATTTTGCAAAGTTTTTTTTTTTTTTTTTTTTTTGTATTTCTGATGACAGATTGCTTTTAGTATGGGCGATATTTCAATGCTGCCAAAGACTCTTGCTATACAAGATGTTTGTTTTCCCAATAGAGATGTCTATCATAACTTAAATGATGTTGTATTCTTTTAATTTTTTCAATGGTAGATACATTTAGGACGTCCATTTTCCCAAGAGGGACTCCATCACAACACAACAGTGTCATATTCTTTTAATCTTTCTATGCAGGACGTCTTTGATCTATTAGGGATGTCCTTCACATCAAAAAAATGTTTTCCATTTTCCATCTTCTATAACAAATACAGAACGTTCGTTAATTTCTTTGCCATGGGGGAGGTCCATTCCTCAATAAGGGACGTTCGTTGTCTTCATATTTTATGCATTTTGCTTCTTCGTTCCACACAACGCTGCTCCACTTAAACTTAACGCCATCATCCTTTCTCTTATCTCAGATGTCCTTCATCCATTAGGGATGTCCTTCACTCTAAACGATGATGTCCCACTTACTCTGAACAACACTGTCTTCCTTTTTCTTTTTTTGGATGTCCCTCTTCCATGAGGGATGTCCGTCTTTACTCCCAACAATGTCATACCTCGTTCTATTCTTTTATTTTGGACGTCCTTCATCCATAAGGGACATCTATCTTTACTCCCAATGACGCCGCTCCCTTTATCACACTAAACATCTGCCTTCTAGAAAGGCCTTCCATTTCTCCTTTATTATATTTCTTTCTCCATTTATGGTTAATTCTTTCAACATATAATTACTTACACTCACACTATTATCATCTAATTTATTATTGAACATTAATAACCTCATTATTCTTAATAGTATCAATAAATTTCACTATGGCCAAACATTAGATTACGCAAAAATCAAAGCTTTACATGTAAGTGAAATTCCTGGGTATTACATTAAATCATTACATGCCATCAATATTTTCCAAATCATATAATATGTAAAGACATATTCTCAATTATTCAATTATCATATTGCATGTTAATTTTATGCCTTAATTCAACAATACACTCACAATTAATCTAACAACATTAGAATTATCCATATCTAACTATCTAATTACTTGAATTTGATACTAATATAAATATTCCCTTTTTATTTATACATTTGAAGTCTAAATCCAACATCATTATTCATCATTCTTCAAGTCTCTCACATCAAAGTGAACCATGGAAATGATCCTCATTATCCCCGTGACAATTTCAACTTGAACTATGAAATATTTGACATAGTTTATATAAACACTTAGGTTAGGATTCTTAACTCTTGGAAGTCACTTATTCTGTAAAATCTATAATTTTTAGATTTTATATTTGTATGAGTAAATTTTTCGCTTTAGTCTAAGTCAAATATTTTGTGTTGATCAGGTTCTTGTTGCGTGTCATGAGTCTTTGATCATGTGTGAAGATTCGATTATTAAGTCAAACCAATGGATTCATGTGTCACCATATAATTTTGATTATTTGATGATGTTTGGTACTTTAAGTAAAGTCATGGGAGCATCGGGATAGCGTGACTTATTTTCGTTACATCGATAATTATTTAATGTAAATAATATATTTATAATTATTAAAAATATTAATTAATATTAAATTAATTAAAATTTATTATTGTTTTTCTTTTATCTCTATTATTTTTCCTTCTTCTTTTCAATTTTTTCCATCCACTGCTCCCTCCCTCCTCTATCTCTCTAAAAAAACCCTCTCCCTCTCTCTCCCTCCCTCTCATTTTTCTCTGTCTCTCAAAAATCTCCTTTTTTCACATGCCTATAGTAACTTTCCAAGCTTGCTAGAGTCGCATGAACACCTCCACCACAAATTGATAGATCGCATAACAAGCTTCAATTTTGTATAATATTCATAAAAAATGGAAGCGTCGTTTAGCAAAACTAGACTGCCAAAATCGTCACCAAAAAAGTTTCGATTAAAACTTTAAACACTTGCCAACAACGATCCTGATGTCTGATCATGTCATTTGGCCTACTATTAGAGAGGTCTCAGTGAGGAGAATCATTTAGAATCAAAGATCGATCAAATCTGTAACTAGATATGGTCTTAAAGCTACGTTAGAAAAGTCATGAGCATGACTTTAATCATCTATCACAGTCATTCAAGGTGTTGTCTTGACAACACCATTGGATTCAGGAGGTCAAAATCTTTAAAACCTTACCGGTCTCATTCTAATATGATGTCATTTTCCATTCACCAAAAAACTCGCTATCATCGGTTGTCATTGTACTGAAGAGACAATGATGTCAACATGATGTCATTGGCTGATTTTAGCGGCTGACGTAACATTGATGTTGACTAGGCATTGACTAATGATGTAGCAAATGACATACACATTGATTTTGACTATTGCTTATTGACTTTGACTTTTATGTTGATAAACGACCACGTTGATTGATTGCCTAACTACGTTAAAAAATTGAACATACCCCATTTTTTGACTTGTTTCGATGTTTTGAATGCACTGGTGGCCTTTGTTTGTTGAAATGTCTCTTTTAGCACGTATTTTGAGGTGATGTCAAAACTTTATTTTTAAATGTTGAAATGATGAGATCTTTATATTTAGTCAATAGGAGTTATTCTTTATACAAATTTTGAAAGTCTATTAATTAGAGAGTTTCAGAAGTAGTACGTATTCTATTTAAACTTTCAAATTTTGTCGTTGATGCATATATGACTTGCCTAGGTTTGGTGTTAGTTGACGTTTCATATCGATTTGGGTTCTTAGTCTAGATTTAGGACCTATCTTTTATCCATAGTGTGATGGTTGAGATTTTGATGCCGATCATGTTTTAGGTTTTGATGATTTTATGGATTTTAGTACCTATTTCTTATTGAGCATGCGGCTAGTGGGCTAGACTTCTGCATCATTGATATAAGGATTTTTATATTTTATGCACTACATTGCATCAAAGTTTTCAAACTATTATTTTATGGGTTGCCACATATGAAAGTTGGACAAGGAGTATTCAAGAGCACATTTGTTTTTTACGTATATGTACATATGTTTTATCATGTTTATTTTATCATACATGATATTTAATTTTGTTGTGCTATCCGTATATTTGATAAGATGAATACTCTTAATGCTTTGGGCAATCTTGATATTAAAGTATCACTAGGTTGTCCTGCGCATCTTCAACTACTTGAAGATTGCTTGTGTTCACATGCAAAATGGGTAATAGGGCATTGGTGACATGTCCTTGGGTTTCGAATCCCTAGAGTGAAAATGTGTGATAGGGCGGTAGTTACCCACTCCTTGGTTTTCAAATCCCTAAATTTGGTAAGAGTATTTAATCATCTTGCTGTTGCTTATACGAAAGGTGTCATTACCTGTCTCCGAACTACAAGCACTTTTTTCTTCAGGCTCATAAGGTGTTGCTATCAACAAATGACCATCTATTTATGTTGTGTGTTGGATGGATCCTTGTATGACCATCCCATTTCATTGAGGGCATATTTAAATGAAAGGCAATGTAGGCCTATTTTTGAGATATAGTTGTCTATGTATAAAATGTGTTTTACAAAAATCCTCCTCGATGCTATTTTCGAATAAAATGATGAACATGTTTTAAAAGTAATTTGAATATCCCATGTATGCTAATAAGATGGACTAAACCATTATTTTTTGAAAGAAAGGTAAAACTAGTTTTCTCATGCCTTGCATTTAGTATAGATTATCTTACTAAGTTGATCACTCATCCCTCGATCCTATATTTTCTCAAGTTTAGATCGTGACGGTCAATGTCTCTCTATTGTCCTTGGTAATGATTTTTCTTCTTGTATTAGTTTTATTAAATTTCTTATGGTGTTGAATGGTTTCCTACAATGTTTTTCTCTTTGTTATTTGTACACGATCTTTAACTCTTGTTGTTCACTCTATGGACTCTAGCTCATTTGTTTTGGGTATTGTGCTTATTTTTATATTAAGACTTTCACTAATAACCTAGGCTTGGGCTGGGGGATCAGGCCCTTTCTGAGGATAGGTCACTTAAACCAACATTTCTGTTAGGCTCCCCTCTGGATCATGACATAAATTTTTGATATTAGAGCATAGTTGCATAGTTCATGGGAGTGATCACTTGAGAAATCAATGGTGTGATGTTTTGGATGTTTGTCCCCTGTGCATGAAATTGTCCCAACACCTAGTCAAATCATCGAATGAGTCAAGATGCTACTGGGAAGTCATCTTGACATCATCTATTGGAGGATGAACCTATCTTTTCCAATCCACATGGATAGTGGGTGTGCTCCGTGGATCGTTAAGTGAAATTATTTTAGATTACATGGCTATAAACTCTCCTTGGTTCTTCTCCTTGTGTGTGGTTCAGAATTCAAGTCTTTTGTCTGGCTTCTTTCTGACTTCCTCATGTGTGGACCTATGTGGTTTGAAATTTGAGTCTTTCATCTTGGGATGCTGTCCAAGTCCTCGTCATTTTCTAAAATCTCAAACTTGTCTTGTCTTGTTTGGAACTCATAAGTCTAAGTTAAGACTTTTCCATCGTAGACCTTGTATTGGTTATGTATGGTATCTATTTCTTTGGTTCATAGACCGTTCATCAAAGTCTCTGATTAGGTCTTGTTTATGTGTTTTCCACCGTTAGCATAGACCTATGTGTAGGTTATTAGAAATACTTGGTCCAAAAATTGAAGTCGTATGGTGGTTTTTTCTAGAGGGTGACTAAAGTAGAGGCTTTCCTGAACGAGACTCGTTTTGTATCCGCTTGGGAATATGTTGTGTTATCGTGATGATTATGCATTGTTTTCTGTAACCATCACACTCGTTTTGTAAAAAGACTCTTACTAATGAAACAACAATGTTTCTGGTTAGTCAAAATTTGATCATTTGTCTTGAAATCATTTTTCCTAGTTTTCATCATTCCTTAGGGTTCTTGCACTTTGGTATATTGGGGGATAATAGTGGTTTGATCCTTGTACCCAATCTTTCTTTTAGAAGAGCGTCACTTCAAGTTGATCATATTCTCTTATCTCTGTTGTTCCTTTCTTAGTGTCAGTTGTATCGATGGGTAGTAGGAACCCTCGTGGATGCTCGACACTATTTTTTTTTATGTAAAGAGTTTTCTAGTATTGTAGGTCTTGATTCATTCAATTAATGTTAGAAATTTGCATTTTGGGTCGTTCCTTCATTAAGACAGTGTGTTTTAATTTCTTTCAAGATCTCTCATGAGATGAGAAATGTTGTTGGTCATCATCTAGTAAAGGTCTCATTTAATGTTGAAAGGTGGAACGTCATCCTTTTCTTTTGGGTTCCACATCTTGTCAATTATTTTCTCTTCTTAGAAGTTGTGTATACGATCGTTGGAGTTGAAGTTGAAGTCGGGTGGAGATTTTTGTTGGTTGGTTGAGTAGGCATCACTATTAGGCTAGGTTCATATTATCTTTTAGCTAGGAATGTGGATTGCACTTCACAATAAACTAGTTAGCGTGTCCCTCGACCAGGAAGTCGAGTTTTACCATAGCTTACTTCTAACCTCTGCTTTGATCTTGTCCGTGTTTTACATGACTTTTCCATTGGTATTGGTGATCTAGAATCCTTGTTATAGGAGTTGTTTCATATGAGGATCGATCGTGTGTCTATATCCTCGTAGTTTACATTGTGCCTTGTTCATTTCCATTGACACTCCCGTATTGTGGTAGGTAGTGTTGTCTCTTCAAGCTATGTTTGGTTTTCTGTCAGAATCTGTCACTTCTCCATGTTGTGTTGGTGTGCTTTTCTTTGGCGGAGTGGATTCCCTAGCTATTCGGCAAGCTTTGTCCCTCGTTCTCCTAAATTTTTGAACCATTATTTTGATGTTGCCGGTCGTTTATTCGCTTATGGCAAGTTTTTGTTCTAGAGTTTGGCATTTTATTTTTTTGGTCTTGCCCTTCAGTTTGACCAATGTCGGTTACCATCGTGACTGTTAATGTTAGGTTCTAGACTTGTGGTGTCTCATCGGGTATCTTGGTTAAATCCTCTAGAGTTACGTGCTGGGTAGCAGTAGTTATCTAGAGCCGTGCCTGGATTCTTGGATTTCTTAGCCATGTAGATTGTCAGGTCCTTATAGTTCCTTCTTTGTTAGATTCGTTGTTGATCGTGTGGGACAAGACATGTGTCAAGTTTGTGCTGGATGTTTTTATTCGGGTGCACTCTATGTTTAAACGCCAGTTGTTGAGTGTACCATATCTGACAGTTATTGACTGGGTTAACATTAGATAGTCTGCACTGGTGGACCAGACAAATGATTTTCGATGGTGTTCTAGTGCATCGGGCATGGTGGTTAACTATGAGTTCGTGAGATTCGGTTTTTATTGGATGCTTGGTTACCCTACTTTGCCTTGGTTCTGCTATGAAGTCTTGTTCCATACCTTAGCTAGGAGTTTTCTTTATGGTGCAATTCTTGAGTCATCTTGTGTTAGGCTTGGTTCTTGGATATCATAAAGCCAAAGAGTGTTGTGTGGTTGTGATCTTAGTTAAGAGTATTGCTCAAGCGTGGAGAGCTTTTTGGCTAGTGCTCTAAACCTAGGTCCAACTAATATCCCTCACTGTCCAATTTTGGACATGTTCTCAATCGCGGGAATTCGTTAAGTTGTGTCTTGGGTATTACAGTGACTCCATATTAGTTTGATGTTGTGTGGGTCGCTAGTTGAATATCCTTATTTGCCTTCTTTCAATTTGTGTAAGGTTTTTCCCATTATGAAATCTATTAATTGTTAACTGATTGATCGAGTCATTCACTTCATTTTTTTTATGGTGATTTTTCCTTGTCCTTGTTGAACTGTCTTCATATCGACAGTTTGGTTCATTTTTGCAGTGTTTGCTCGTGTTGATTCCAATCACATTCTTAGGTCTTCATCCTATTTTAGGCATGTCAGAAGCCTGGAATGTAGGTATTTAAGTTCTTCCTTAAGAGACCACCTTGATTCGTGTGTTGTGGGTATTACATGAAACATAGAGTTTCTTAGGAATTCGTATCTCAAGTACTCCCATCTGTTCGATGGTCCCTTGGTTTGTATTGAATTCCGGTGACAAAATTCTTTAAACGTGAGAAAGATGTGAAATCCATAATTTTCAAATTTATATTTTTCAGATTAAATTTTTTGTTTTAGTCTAACTCAAATTTTTTGTGTTGACCTAGTTTTTGCCACGTGCCGTGGTTCTTCGGCCACGTGTGAGGATTCAGTCAAATAGTCAAACCAGTGGATTTGTGTCTCTGTATTGTTTGGACTGTGCGATTATGTTCGGTAATTCAAGTTAAGTCGTATAAGCATTGGGATAGGGTGAATTATTTCTGTTAAATCGATAATTATTTAATGTATGTAATATATTTTATAATTATTATGTATATTAATTAATGGAAAATTAATAAAACAACCACTGAACTATGAGATTAATGACAAGTCAACCATTAAATAAATTTTCCTAACAAACAAAAAACTGAACTATAGGACATGAATAGCGCAAAGATTGATGTAACCTTTTAGGTTAAAAATTTCAATTTCATTACACATCAGATAAATTTGCTTTCTGCACATTCTCTTCTCATTGCCGAATTTGTTGAACTCTGATTTATCTTTGGTTTATTCAGCTTCAAAATCAATTTTGGTATTAAACTAGTAAAAATATTGTACATTTCATCAGTGCCACTAGAAAAAATCCAAAAGGTTTGTTACTAGATAAACTCAAAGAGTTCTATAATATGAGCAAACTTGTCGAAATATTCATTGTGTGCTACATTGAAGAATAACAAATGGAGCAGAAAGTGAGACCTTCCACTGTGAAAAGAACATTTTTGACATGAAAGGATTAACTTCCCGTGGCAAAAGCATATTCACTATTAGATTAGCCGTCGGATGAAAGAAGCAGATGAAGTATAGACTGTTAGCCTAAATAGTGTTAGGCTTAATTATTTTAGTCATGAATGTTTTGATTGAAATTATAAGTTGTTTATTGAATTTGTGTTTAATTGTTTAATTACTATATTTATAATGATATTCCTTGGAAATACCCCTAAGACGAGTATTAAGATGTGCTAACATGTTTAACTAAGTCCATGTAGTAAATATGTATCATATTGGGACTTAAAAATATCAAGGGTAGAAAACATGGAGCTGAGGTTGAGTAAAATGGAGATCTGGTCGACCAAAATCTTTCCACAAAGGAATCGGTTAAGGCAGTGGTCAAATAGGCGGTTGAGTAGTTCGACCAAAATTAAAAACAGAGCACTCCCAGAATTTACGGTCGACTAAGCAGTCAAGGACGTAGTTGATGGGACCAGCTGAAATTGTATACAGATTACCCAGAAGATTTTGGGTCGAGTATGCTATCAGATGGGAGGTCGAAGATCACGACCGAAATGCAGCACAGAGTACCAGAGAGTATTCATATGTCTAAGTAGTTGACGATGAGGATGAAGAGATTAACTGGAAAACAACACAGAGAGCACCTTGGGTTTCGGTCGAGTAAACGGTCGAGGAAGATGAAAGTGGTCGACTGAAAAAGTGCAAAGCACACAACGACTAGTTTTTAATGGTTGGTTGTTGTCACGCCTCAAAGGGGACATGAGATAGAACAGGGAACGATTTGACCCAAAAGGACCAAATCGTCTGACCCTCACTTAAATCCAATAAATAGCAGCGGAAGACTTACATAAAGTAGCTACAGACGAGGCCCAAAATAAAGGTCCAGAAGTGACGATAATATAATCCAATTTAACAGAGCCTAAAATTGAGCGAAAATAACATAAGATAAAACTAGGATACAAACCTCACTAAAATATCTCTAGCCTCTTAAACAAAGTAAGAAAATAACTAAATTTGGGGAAACTACAAATGTTTCTCTTGAGGTGGTAATGATGAACTACTCTGATTGAAAAATATAGTCAAATTTGGGGTGAGTCGACAAAACTCAATAGCGATTACTTTATATTCAACTTTGTCTGATATGAGTCATGTATGGGATTTCAATTTATTATCTTTCACAACTAAATATAAGAAATAACGAAATGAACAATAGAATAATGAACATAGAACACAATGGCGATATTCAAGCAATCACAATAGCCAAACAAACCCTGATCAGGTTTAGGGTTTTGCTCCTAGGGCATGACACATAGAGCTGTCTTATTACTCTAGTTGACAATAATAGTAAATAAATGAAAAATTAAACACAACGAACTGAAAAGTGAGTGAACATGTCTAAATTACAACAATATTAGACATTTTATAATTTAATATGCACTAAATATAAAATAACCCCTACCTCGAAACTGGGTCAATCAATACCAAGCACAACTCATCTTCCTTCTCAACTAGAATCCAATGAAGAAGCCAGATGAAACAGTGACCTTATTCTTGAATTATTATCTATTTGCCATAATTCTCTCAAATCCTATTCTTCTTATATACACTCATTGCACTATCATTTTCCTCTCTGTCATCAAGAATGCCCTCTTCCAACCACTACAAATAAAACCCACATAATTTAGGAGCAATACACCAAAAGGCATTTTTATTATGTTTCATTCCTATTGTTATTTAATGAAAAGTCAGTAGTAAATCTCCACATGAGAACAAAGCACCAGTCAAACACTTTTTACTGAGTAAATGAAATATTCTGACCATCTGACAGTTTTTCTTCTTAACTATATTAACAGAGATTGAATCCATAGTCAGGAAACTAAAAAATCATCCAAGAATAAAGTTTCCAAACCAACTCTAATGGTAGTACATCAACAACTTACCCACCTTTACAGAGTCTAAACATTTCAATAGAACATTATATCAAACTTATCTTGTGTACAAACATAAATAGAAAAATAGCTTCAATTCTATATAGATCTTTATCCTCAAAATCATAAGAATATTCTGCCTTTTAATCAGATGTACAAGCAACTAGTGGGAACACTAACAGCAATTCTATAATCCTTACAAAAACATTCTAATGACATTTCTAATACCCAACCAAAGAATTCAGTATTCTCAACAGTATTCCAACTATTCGACAGAAATCATGGAGGAAAATTCTACTTCAATTTACACCGCTCTGACCACAATCTAGCCATTGTCGACCACAAAACATTATTGTTCACTATAAATCTTCAACAAAAAAATTCCCCTAGTTCAGTATCGAGCCATGAAGAGAAGGAATCATGGAAATTTCTAAGGAATTGACATTTAGCGTGAAGAATAGAAAGAGGAGGACCCGACAGGGGATTCCAACAGCAACACTCACTGATTTGGGAAGAAGAAAATCGCCGAAGGAAATCAAACCACACCCAACTGAAAGCTAACAAGTTGAAGATCAGGAAGATGAGAGAGGGAAAGTGGAGTGGGAGACATGAGTAGGGGGAAGTTCTCCTCCCACCATGGAAATAGAGGGGGAAAAGATCCCCCTTTCTCGAAACACAACAACCACTCCCCTGAAAGGGGGAGTTGTTTTTTTTAAAAAAATTGTCTTTGTTCTTGTTTTTTTTTTTTTTTGGGAAATAGAGAGGGAAAAGATCCCCCTTTCTCAAAATACAACAACCACTCCCCTGAAAGGGGGATTTTTTTTTTATTTTTTAAATTGTCTTTGTTGTTGTTTTTTTTCAAATGGCTTAGGCCTACCGAGATATAATAGTTGTGGTTGACCAGAAAGGGCTTGGTCAACCGAATATCTAGTGTCTATAAATTTAAGACACTCTGAGGCTCATTCTAAGAAACTGGGAATTGAGGCAAAACCCTACTGAATTTTATATACAATTTTGAATCAATTAGTGAGTTTGTAACCTAATTCTCTTCATCCCTAAACTTGAGATTTGCTTTAGGGAGAGTTAGGATTTAGTTGTTTTTCTATTTCCTCAATTGTACTCAAATGAAAAGGATGACACTCTATGAATTAGTCAAGTGAAGGGTGACGACCCATAACAGTCAAGAGGAAAGGGTGAAAACCTAAGAAAGAGTCAACTTGTAATGGTTTGTTTGACACCCGTAAATCCAAATTTTCCAATTAAAAAGGATTGGGATTGTAAGGATCTCCAAGTGGAACTCTTGGAGTGCAAAAGTAGGCCGAGGTTGTCAAATCGCATGAACAACCGTGTTTGCATTCTCTTTCCCAATATCTCTTATTATTTGTAAGAAAGAGTCAACTTGTAATAGTTTTTTGACACCCATAAATCTAACTTTGCCAATCGGGGAGGATTGGGATTGTAAGGATCTCCAAGTTGAACGCTTGAAGCGCTGAAGTAGGCCAGTGCTGTCAAATCGCATGAACAACCGTGTTTGCATTTTTCTTCCCTATATCTCTTATTATTTGTGTTAAATTGTATGCTTTTTTGTTGTTAAGACACTTAGACTTAGCATTAGAGAAATCTAATATCACATGAAAAAAATTAGAACACCTAAATTCACCACCCCCCCCCCCCCCCCCATAGGCACATATTGATCCTACAATTGGTATCAGAGCCAGGCTAATTATAATTTTTTGTAAAATGTTTGTGTGATATTGTGATTGCTTGGAAATATTTGCTTAAATTTGTATCTATTAGATTGATTGTTGCTATTTGGAAATCTTTGGATAATTTTGTGTGGATTATTTGTTGATAAGTTGCCAAATTTAAAATGGCTTTCAATATACTTGTAGAAGGGCAATCCGTGTCTAGGCCTCCTTATTTTGATGGCAATGAAATCTAGGGTGAAAATTTATGTTCAATCGGTAGACTATAATATTTAGAAGATTATAACAAATGGGCCATTCATTCTACTTCAACTTGAAAATGGTATGAATGTTCCTAAATTAGATATTGAATATGATGAATTAGACATGAGAAAGTTGAGCTTGAATGTCAAATCTATGAATTTTTTATATTGTGCTCTAAACCAAGATGAATTTAATAGAGTACAAGGTTGTGATAGTACCATAGGATATTTAGAAATTACTTGAGGTTATGCATGAAGGCATTAATCAAGTAAAAATAAATAAATTAAGTATGCTTGTCCATGAATATGAATTGTTTTCTATGAATAAGGATGAAACCATTAGTTGTATGTTTACTCATTTTACTAACTTTACTAATGGTTTGAAAGTGTTTTGTAGATCCTATCCCAACAAAGAGTTGGTTAGGAAAATTCTTAGGTGTCTACCAAGGAAGTGGCGACCAAAGGTGACGGCGACCCAAGAGGCACATGATCTCAAGGCCTTAACGATGAAGGAACTCATCGGTTCCCTAATGACACACAAGATCCCATTAATGGGGAACGAGGAGGAGGAACAAAAGGAAAAGTGAATATTCAAACCAATGAACATAGCCTTCAAAGCCTCATTTGTAATACCCTATATTATTTTCCTCACATACGCAATGTAATAAAAAATTTGTAGATAACTATATTACATGTCGTATTTATACTTTCTAAATTATGACATGTATTTATGAGAAAAATAAGTTTAATAGAAAAATGTGAAGAAAATAGAAATTTGGCTTGTACAGACGCATGCGGATGCCATGAGGACAAGAATTGGCGACCGCACCCATGTGGATCACACTTCGGATGAAGTACGATGGATCCTCGCATTCTAACTATCCAACTGGACATTTGCGGATGCGTGCGAATAAATTGAGGATGTGAGGTGTCGTCTACAAATGTATGGAACGTCGCCCTGGACTTTGGGATGACTTAGAACACAACTTCGCATCCTAAACTTTATTGGAGTCGTGAAAGTCTGGACGAGTCTGGATGAGTGCAGATGCGGGATAATGCATCTAATTTGAATCTATCCTATTTTCGGACACTTTTGGATGCATGCGGATGTTACATGCGGACAACATATTGCGTTCAAATGTCACTTTCAGACAGTACGGACGGGGCGAGGATGCCATTTCTCGTCTGTATACGTAAATTTACCTTAGGAATTTTACACATGCGGATCAATGCAGAGGAGACTAGCACATCCCCACTCGTCCAAAGTATCCAAGAATTGCTATAAATTAGGGATTAGAAATCCAACAACTTGTCTTTTTGCAAATTAAAAAGCCCTCTCCCCGACAAAAAATACCCTCTCCATACTTGACCAACATGAGAGCCATTCTCTTCCTCCTTAGGAGTATAACTGTTGACCCTCTAGGTAACCTTCCTTTATCTTCAGCTAGCTTCCTCTCCTACGTATAGACTGTCTCCTTCTCCTGTGTCTCTTCTTCTTCTTTTGGTTTAGTTTATTCTTTCTAGAGTGAGCTCTTGTGTGCCTCCTTTAGAGGGACACTTGGTTCTGTGAGCTGAGTGGCGTAGGAGTAAACTGAGGTGCTATAGAATTGTTGTCCATTTATTGATTCATCAACAAAGGGCATGAGTTTGGGGTAGTCTTTGGCTAGTGGAGGCCCTACCCACAAGTAAAGTGTGTGTGCGTGTGATTGTCTCTTGCAGTTGAACTTCTGTAGTTTCTTTAGTTGTATTAAAATTCTGAAATTATTTTGGAGATAATCTATTAGCTACCTTGCTTTGTAGTTACTATTTAAATACTTAACTCTATGAATTTTATTTCAATGTTTGATTTACATTTACTAAAGATAAGTCTGCTTTGTTAAGTACGAAGGTGAATGAAATTTAGGAACAAATGAAATGTATGAATAAATGAATTTGTTAAGGATGAATGTGAATGAAATATAGGGACAAATGACCTTATTCTATCATCAAAGAATCTGGAATCTAACTCCAATACATCGAGCATGACTGCGAATTTTACAATCCCAATACAACAGTCATCACTAAATCCACTAGTCCCTACAGGTTATCTCTTAGCAATTCATCTATTGAATTAGAATAAGAAATTGTACATTAGTAAAGTATTAGGAAATATACTTACAGTGATGAAGGATTTTCCACGATGAGGCTTTGTGCTGGCCGATAGGCAACAGTTATCAATTTGACTTTTACCCAAAAATTGTTTTACTTAGTAAAATGTATTAGAGCTCATTTAAAATGTAGTAAAACAAAACAAGTGAGCTACGGACTTGGTTTTAAAAATGATTAGAGCAGTTCACGAAATCATTTTTAAAACTTTTGCTCTGATACCATCTATCACGATCTGATTTTTTGTTTTTCCTTAAAATGCGTGAAAATTCAAAACTTTTAAAAACATATTAGAGCGCGCCTAAAATTGGACCGCTACCAACCATTCATAAACTCGTTATAAAATCCAACTAACAAAACTATGAGGAAGCATTGTAAAAATCTTTTATTAAAAACATTGCGGAAGCGTAAATAACAAATTTAAGGAAGAAGTACTAAACAATTGAAATATTACTTTCCTTTTCTTTCTAAGAAAACTAAATTAAATACAATTTAGAAAACTTAATTTATTTCTCTTATACCCTTGTTATGTCTGGCCAGCCACGAACTCCCTCACGCGTGCAAATCTTTCATCCCTGCTTTGATATTATTTGTTCTTCATCTTTCGCATTGCCTCCTAATTCCGTGCTTTCGTCCTAGCATACTAGTACCTACATCTACTCCACAAGCAACTATAAGCCTGAGGGCTTAGTAAGGAAATAGAGTAATGCAACATAAATGCCACTCTTTAGTCCATTTTGGAATGGGTGGCCACCCAAATCCATAATTTCATTACGTTTGTCCATTTATTACTTTACTTTTTCTTTTTATCTATTATTCCATTATTCCTTACTTGTACTTTGAGCTGGAATTGGGAGGTATTTCTTGTGTAGTGGCATAGTGATCGGACCTAACCTTTTTCCTCACAATCTAGAACTCCCATACCCTATGAGGGAGGGGCTACGCCTAGATTGCAGACTAAATCCGCTACCTATCCACTCCCAATTCTCTTTTCTTCTTTACTTTTTCTTAACATTTTACCTCACTTATGCATTTTGGCGTACCACCACCAAGGTGGCACTTCCTATGCTTTCTATTAACATGATGCATGAATATATATTCTCAACCTAATGTAATGCATGCTTCACAACATAACACTGACAATAATGAATCTTACATATAAGGAAAGTAAACAACAGTAATTGAATAATTATAATTGAAAGCAAACTACAATGGAAAGTGCATATAATAAACACCGGTAATCGAACGCACACAACGAAGAACAGTCATAATATTGAATCGTAAACAGCAAAGCATATAAAGTAATCAAAACATACTATTTATTAACATGCTCATTCCCTAGCCATTTTACATACTTCCTACATGTTATTCTAGGCGATTATTGTAATAACTTAGCATATTAAAAAAAAATGTTTCCATTATTATTCAAGTTAGTTTCTCTAAATAATTACATGCTCAAGTTTAGTTCATCACTAGTTAATGCTCAACTTCTAATTGAGTTAATTGCACTAATTAATTCATAGGCTCAAATCTAGTTAATTACCCTAGTTAATTCATATTCTGCTGAGTGATCTATACATGCGACTTATTCTATTTAAGTAAGTTAATTATCATACTTGTTTAGTTAAATCATTTTATTCAATTAACTACTCTTATTAATTGTCATACATCAGACATTATTAAGTTACTTAAACATGCTTCACTAGTTAATATTAACATGCTCATTCTAATCAATGGTTCTAGTTAATAATTAAGTATGGCGTGACTAGATTATTTAACATGCTCATATCATTCAACTCGATTTCTCGCTTAAGGGGAGTTATAGGCTTTTATCTTAGATGATTTAAACATGGTCTTAGGAACTTAAATATGCACCAAGTCTAATTAATCATTCGAGTCTAGTTAATTTACATTAATTATATTAAAAGGCTCAAGGGAGTGATTAACATTTATTAATTCACCAACCAGTTGAATGTGCTCTAATTAGTTATTTAACGACCAATTAATGGAAAGTAGTAAAAAAATGGGCATAATCATTATCAAAGAAACTCTTAGCTCTATCCCTTTCATCATTTGTACTTATCACATTCAACCATTGATCATGCATCACAACAATTCTCACAACAATTAAGGTAAAACTCTTGCAGCAAGGAAAGTAAACTAGCAGTAAGGAAACATACAACAGAAGAAGTAACAACTTCAAGGAATCAATAGGGAAATAATATCATCCAGGGACCCTATCAACTAAAAACTAACTAACAGTAGGCATTCCAAGAGCTAACGTATACTCACACACTCGCTTGTGGTGTAGGGCCTCCACATGGCCAAGACACCCCTAATTCATTACCTAAACTATGAAGAACACATAGGGACAGCAAGGAATTCGAGCCTCCATGGTTCCTCACAACAGCTGGAGTTTCACAGTAGCTCACGCATGGACAGCAGGGAGCGGCTCCAGCAGCACACGCTTACTACCCTCACGTATCACACACTTAACACACCCACAATCGCTCACTCACTCATAGTCAATCACTCTCTCACAGACACTTTCTCTCCACTCTTGTAGGTCTCATATGCAGAAGGGAGAACTCACGCAGGAGGCGAAGACACAGCTAAAGGCTGCAGAATGGCAGAGGAGGAGGCTATTACCCGGATGGAGGGGACAACCAATAGCTGGAGAGTAGAGAGGAGGTCAGCGACCTACAAGGAGGGTGGGGAGAGGTCATTCGTTGTCTGAATTATGGATACTCTATCAATTTATAATATTTTAACCCCTAATTTATTGTAGGTCTGGGAGAATTCAGATGAGTTCGGACACATAGGCATCGTCCACATTCGTCTGCAAGGCTAAAGCTCACAGACTAAATGTGGCTTTGGATGGAACAAGGCATCCCAATTCCACTTGTATCGTCTAAATTCAGAAGTCAGATGTGAAATGGCATCTGAAATAGTGTCCGCGTGAGTCCAGATTTGTCCAGAATTCAAATAGATTCAAAACCATAACGTCCACCAGAGTCCACGAGCGTCCGGGTGCATCCAAAAACATCCTTCGGACAAGAGGAGTTGTCTGGACTCGCGTCCACTATCATCTGGATTCGTCCCTGCTTGGACAGATACAAACTCTTGGCATCCGCCCACATTCGCATGCATCCAGGTGTCGTCCGAATTCACATAGAAGGTGAGTTAGGAAGAGGTCCCGTGTTCTGAGTCATCCCAAATCCTTGGGACATCCCTCAAGACATTTGCGGATGACATTACTCATCTGTAGTGTCGTTCGCAGGCGTCCAAAAATACCTAGGACAACACTTAACATATTTTCGCTCCCTAAACTTGTCCCAAGTCTAAGGATATAGCGGCCACACACTTGCGGATGACTCTTCCTCATCCGCAAGTCGTCTGTACTCCTCATCCTCCCTTCATCCCAAAACATATGGCAGCCACGTTACATAAATACGGACGACGCCTCGTCCCAACTTCGTTTGCATGAGTCTGCAACTCTATAAATTTGACTTTTCTTCATCTCTTCTATCCTAACTCTCATCCCATAATATTTTTCCCATAAATACATGTTATAAAATAACACATATAGATACACAATGTAATGTCCTCCACACTCCGTCATTCAATCATATTGCGTATATGGGAAAAAAGTTACCGGAATTACTCTTTGACTTAACACTCCAAAATGTCCTTGGTAATACTCCGATAGTTGACCCACTTAAAAAGTCAGGGTGTTACACACTGCAGTGATGGAAAGATTGAGACGCATTCGCCTCTTCCTTACTTGCCCCAAAACTTGAATGACAGATCACTAGACTTTTTTGGTCGATATCCTTTGACCTCTACTCATTCACAAGTCATCCGAAAGAGTCTAGAAATGAGTTCTTTAGTCTTGAGTCACACATTTTGAATTCTCTAAGTTCCACGATACATTCTACTCCTTGCATGGACATAGCAAAACTCATTAGACAATAATAATACCCTCATGAAATGAGTTCAGGGTCTTCCATACCCATTTCGCTCTAACTTTGTTGACCCTCATTCAGTCCACTTTCAAGTTGTTGTTGTTGTCTGTGACCTTCTTTTCAATTCTTAGCTCATCCTCTAAGAACGATACCCCAAACTGATCAATAGTCCTCTGAATGAGCCAATTGAATGGTAGACTCTTAGCCGGGTTGTTCAGTACCTTAAGCATGTGACTCAAAATAACATATCTAATGTCCAATTTTTTCCTAGAAAACACCTTCTCGAGCAAATAAAGATCCAAACAGTTAACATGATCTCGATGTCCATTCCGAGGCAAAATGGTGTGCATCATGATGATGTGGATCACTTGGGCTATGGCATTCAGATCATTCAACTTTGGCTTCATGTATGTGTTAATCTCAAGATTCGGGTGCAACAATCTAAGCATTACCTACCATTCTCCTCGCCCTATGAAAGGTGGTTCCCGAGAAACGTGGTAATAGTGATCGCTTGATCCCTTCATCGCACATCCAAGCATTACGTAAGATTGTTTGGAGTCAACCTCAATTCCCATCTGAACGTATAAGTTCAGACCTCTAATGGCTGGATGGACAGTTCCAAATTTTCATAAAACAGCGTCACAATCCTCTTACGGTAACTTTCATCCAAGTGGAACAACCCGGCTAAGCCAACCACCTCAAAAAATTGTTCAATTTTTAACACAGCCAAGGAATCAAAACCTACTCTTCTAGAAATAGTAATTGAATGGTATTTAACATCAATTTTATATTGTTCCTTCACATAGGTTATCTTGAAGAGTGGAGAGTGGAAACCCAGTGCAACAGGTTGGAAATGGACCAGTGCACCTCTTGCCGATCGTTGTTGAGGTTGCGGTTGAGGTTTTGCATCAACCTTGGTTTCACCCACCATGGATGCTCCAGCTTGCACCGTAGCGGGCGCTACTTTCATTGTGGGTGCTCCATTATGCACCGTAGCAGGTATAGTGCGATGAAACTGACCGATGAGGTCAGTTGCAAGCCGATGTGTTCACGGGCAGAGTCCATCGTTTCTACCTATGGTTGTAGGTGAGTCTGAGATAGACAACCCTTTCTCTTGAGCATCATTTTCTTTGCGTGTGATCCATTGATATCGATTACACGATGTAGAACGAAGGTCTGAGAGTACAAATGTTCACCAAGGATATTGTGGTTCACGATAAACTCGCTAGAGCACGCAATTGAGTCTTATATAGTATAGGGAATAGGAACAAAGAACGAGACATGGTGATCCACGGCGGATCAGTATTAATCCGCTGCGGATTATTGTCAATCTGCAGTAGATCAGTATTAATCTACCATAGATTATTGTCAATCTGCAGTAGGTCATATATGATCCATGGCGAACCATCAATATTATAAGGTTATTTTTAAAAATATGGATCCGCAGCAGATTAGTAGATGATCCACGGTGGATCGAAATTAAAGCGTTTAATGGCATACATGACAATGATTTTAGCGGAAACTTTTTCTCATAGTTCAATGGTTAATTTGTTAGTAAAAAAAGTTTAGTGCTTGACTTGTCATTGATCGCAAAGTACGATAGTTGGTTTGTCATTTCCCCTAGATTTAATGTTTTTCCCATATTTTTTAAATAAATGATAATTTTAATGATTCAAAAAATAAAAATTTAGAGAAAATGATATTATGATGTGTAGTATAAATTTAGTACCAACATGTTAAAATATCTTATTTTACTTTCTCGAAATAACTTTGTCATGTATAGATGATTCCTTAGTATAAATAATTTATTATTTTAAACAATCTAACCTTGTATATGTATAAACAACATATGACAAAGATAATTTCAAGAATTTAACATATCATAACAATATTGAGGGAAAATGACAAATCAACCATCATTATTTATTGTTGGTGACAAACCAACCATCATCCTTTTTTCACTAACAAATAAACTATTAAACTATGAAAATATAATGCCACTACCATTGCTGTCACGTTTGTTGTTACCGCTTTGATGATGAACTGCGGTAGTTTGACGACAAACCATAGCAGTTTGTGTGGAACCGCTCCAATTTATCATGAGACCACAACAGTTTGTGATGAACTGTAGCAGTTTGTCATGAGATGATGGCGGTTTGACGACAAACCATGGCCGTTTGACAATGAACCGCGGCGATCTCATGACTCGCAATTTGTCTAAAAATTTTTATTGCAAATTTGAAGGCTTAAACGTGTGATTTTAGAGCCGAGAAATGTGGATCAAGGGGTGAACATAGTAATAAGTAGTAGATCTCTCATAGAGCTTCAATTTGATATCTTATGGAGTCGATTTTGACACTCGTAGCCAAAATTATGGTATTTTGAAGCTGAAGAGGTCAAGAATCTAATAAAAGAATTTCATTCGTAAAACATATACATAGGATTTTGAAGTAGCCATGAAATACTAAATAGGGACTTTGAAGTAGCCATGAAATACTAAAAACTGAGAGAGAGATAGAGTGTGGTTCTCGGTTCCATAAACCAAGAACCGCTATGGTTTTCTCACTAAATCACAGCGGTGTGACATGAAACTACAACAGTGTCATGGTATTTTGTTAAAACCATGGAGCCGCGACGATTTCATGACAAACTGCCATTGCGCGACACTAACACGTTTAACGGCAAATGTGATAGTGATAGTAGCAACGTTAATTTTTCATAGTTCAACGGTTTATTTGTTAGCAAAAAAGTATGATGGTTGGTTTGTCACTAATAGTAAAGAATAATGTTTGATTTGTGATTTTCCCTAACTTTTATCAAACTTTTATATTTAAACTTAAATGTCACTTTTTTCATAATTAAATCAAATTGTTCTTCTTTTTTTGTTTACATATTTATTAAACTATGATGACCCAAATTCTTTTGTGTCAAGCTTATAGACCCATTTTATAAATTGTATTTTTCTTTATAAATTTATGTAAATTTGGATTACAAAACTAACAATTGTATTTTGATTTGCCTCGTTGATTGATGTTTTGTCTCAATTGACCATTATTGCGCCTTATCGTCCGTGGTCGAGTTTGAATGACTCTAGCTATGTCTTCTCAACTGGTGAGTTGTTCAGGTCAAGCATGTCATGTTTTGTCGACTATCACCGTGTCTTGTTGATTGGTTGGTTTTTTTGGCTGTCTATTGAGGTGTTGAGTCAACAGTTGTTATATTTCAGTGGACCGCCTATTTGTTTCTCAGAGTTGGGTTTAGCAAACTTCGTTAAGCTTCACTAGCCATATCTGATTTTTGGTCTGGCTTCGTGTTTCGATCTTAAACTCTTGATGTAATCTTAGATTTAATTTCCAATTTTCGACGAGTGGTTGTCCCTAGAGTTCGTCTTGGATTCCTAGTCTTGATTGAGAACTTATTTGTTATCCCTCGTGTGATTGTTGAGATTTTGACATTTGCCTTATCATAGGTTCTGGAGATGTCACTAGTTTCGATCTTCACTTTCAATAGTGCATAGAGCTAGCTAGTTAGTAAGGTTTTCGTGGCCGTCATTGAGGTAGAGATTTTTATACTTTATGCACTGCATTACATCATGTTTTCAAACTGATATTTTATGGGATACATACTTAAAAACTCGAAGGGGACTGTTCAATAACACACCTGTTTTTAAGTATATGTATGTTTTTTGACGTTTACTTTATCGTACGTCGTCTATTTGATATTTTGTGCATGTATTGGGAGGATGAATCTTTTTGAAGCTTTACACAGTTTTGGTGCTAAAGTATCACAATGGTATCTCGTGCAATCTTCTCCTGTGAGAAACTTGATTTTTTGTATGTGTGAAAGAGTGATAGGAAACTAGTGACAAGTCCTCAATTTTTGAGCCTTGAAAGTTGAAAGGGTGATAGGGCAGTGATGACACGCTTTGGGTTTTGAGCCCCATAATCTGGTCAGGGTTTTTGTCATATAGATTGAAGGTTGTTAGTTGCTATGTTTTGCTTGCTTAGTACCTTTCCATTTGATGAGTGGCATGACAACTCATAACTCCGTTCATCGGCAACCCTCGTCAATTAGGATCTTATAGATAGCTAGTGGTGGAACAATCCATAGCTAGCAATCTTATCCATTATGACGATTGTACGGGTTGTGTTGATGTTGAGCATGGTTTGTCGGAAACTAGGGTGACGTTTTGGATCTCCAGATCACCATCATTTCATTTTCTTAGCCTCATGAGGTGTTGCTATCTATGGATGGCTGACTTTCTGTGATGTGTGCCGATTGGGTCTTTGTGTGACCACCCCTTTTCACTAATAACGTTTTCAGATGGAAAACGGTGTTAGCATATTTCTTAGGTATAGTTGTCTATGTAACGACATGTTTTAACAAAAGCCTCAATGACGGCCTTGGGTCTGTTTAATAAAATGTTAAAAAATTTTATGATTAAAAATCCATATATGGTAAATGATTAGGTATATCTTACACTATATCTTTCCTAGGTTCAGTGATTAGGTATCTTTATAGGTTCTTTGTGGGGTGTCTACTCGTGTTTCCCTTTTGTGTGCTTCGACTTCCCATTGGATGGGTGAAGGTCTATTGGCAACCCTTTCGTCTCTGGTACGTTTGAGATTTTTTTGTTTAGTGTTGTTTCATTTGATTCCTACACAGTATGTTCTCTATCTATCTTTATAGTATATTGACTTTTACTAATCACTTTGTGGATTTCAGCCCATGTGATTTAGGTTATGAGCTTAATTTCATATTAAGACTTTTGCTTCATCCTAACCTTGGGCTTAGGAAATTGGGTTCTCTCTGAGGACCGAATCATTTGACTCGGTAATTTTGTTAAGCCCACCTTCGAGTCAATAGGAATTCTCTATTTAATCCTCTTACAAAAGGAGCTATCCATACAAATAATTTGTCACTCCCCAAAAGCAGACTCCCCTTATTGAAATCGATTTTTCCTCAAACCATTTTATGAAGTGTCTTCAAAGTTCAAATAATATGAAATCCAAAGACTGTGAATAAAAATCAACTAGTTAAATGAAAATATTTTTTTCTTAATAAAATTTTGTACAATTGGCATAGCAGAAGACTTAGAATGCAAAATCAAAGAAATAGCATTGTAAAAAATATACTTCTATTATAAATCAACAAAGTTTCACGACACAGTATTACAAAGTGTTTCACTTAAATTTTACATACCAGCCAAAGGGTGGTTTTATTTTTACAAAACGTTTAACTTAAAAAATAAATAATTATACATCCAAAGTTCTAAGTTGTTACCATCTTACCATACTGCCCTTGTTGAGATCACCCCACTAGTCATTCTTGCTATAACAATCCGAGACTAGGTCAACAAAACTCATCCTCAATGCACACTGTTCGTTAACAAATTCTCATGGTCAAAGTTACTTACATCATAAGATTCATCTACGAGTCTAACGCTCAGTAAGCAATGTAAGAATGATACATACATGATGTGTAACTTTATAAAACATACATTTTCAGTCACCAGTTTTTCTTTCTTTTCTTCTACTTTATAGTCCAGTCGCTAGGGGTAATCAGTCTAGGGAGAGAGTGACATCATTTGGTCCACCTCATACGGAATAGCCAGCTTAAATCCCACCCCACAAACGACTATATACATATGTTATTCAGTTTTTCTATGAAAACATATGCATGGAAATTCTTATTTGTCATTTCTTAGAAAACATTTTCATGATGCATGAGAAACACACATGTTCATGCTATGCAAAACATAATAGTTAATTCTACTTTTATCTATAATATATCATGAAAACATGCATATCCTCGAGTGACACTATCAATAAAGTGTCATAACCATTCAACATATTCTCAAGTATCAAAATTATACTCAAACAATCATTATCAACAAGATCTCATAGCAAACAACACATCCTCGAGTGTTACCATCAACAATCTGACATGGCATCCTATGACATATTAATAATACATAACATAAAACACACAACATATCCTCAAGTCACATTGTCAATAAAATATCACACTAATACATCATACCCTCGAATATCAATATAATTCTAACACTATTTTAAATTCGACCCATCCTTGAATCACAACAGAAAGTATTCATATAACACTTAAATCAACATAGCACCTTATGATGTATGGTGAAAGGCTAAACCAGAGCCAACATTACTTACCTTGTGGTCTTAACACAATTAAAATCAATTACTTTAACCTTTGTTTGCTTTGAATCAACTTAAATGCAATAATCCTAATATTAGAAGTTAATTATGGATACTGAATTTAGAATGTGTATAACTTTTGCAAAAAGGATCCAAATCCTTTGATTCAAACACCTTATAATTTCTTAAGAATGTGAATAATAATATATAGAATCCATTTGATACACCATCACATAAGTAACTGAAAAAGCATCCCTAATAGAATCATTCTTTTTATCAACTTCTAGTTTGTATCTCTGTGTTTGCTATCCATTTCAAGAATTTGTAACTTTTAGTATGTTAGCTCAATCGCCTTAATTTGAAAGCTCAAAGATTCATGAATATGTCTATATTAATCTTTATCAAAATGGGTTTTCAAAAACAAAAACCAACATGTCCAGATTTTATCCATTCTCAACAAAGGTTGAAATTGAATTAAACAATATGCTTATCCTCACAAACTCATTCCATGCACATCGAACATCATACTTAAATAATATTTCCATATGTCTCAAGCATAGAAAACATATTCAACAACTGAATGTCAAAGCTTTAATCAAACTTTTCCATAATTGTATCCCCTATCCATTAACTATTTTTTTAATAAAAATTCCATGAACTTAAAGAAATTTTCTTACCTTCAAGGAGATAGAGAGAGCTAGAGAGTTGTTGTTCTTTAGCATAAATTAGGACTTTCAACCTCCTTTGTATTTAAATGAGAAGAGAGTAGCTTCTTAGGTGTCAATGGCTCAACATGATGAGCCATCAATTGCTTCATTTATTGGCTAAATTTTCCTCTTAACACACTATCAACATAACATTATCTTTATTAAATTAATCATCTTAATTTGACACCTAAGCACTAGCATTCCTGGTGACACTTTATCTTTTGGTCAACCGCTATTTACTTTTCAGTTTACTGTAAATCATCTCAAGAGTAGAAATTCTTATTTCAAACATTCCTTTGGACGACCACGCTCATCCGCGGGCACTCCCTACGGACACCCACACTTTTGCGGATACCAACACTTTTGCGGATACCCGCTCTTGCCTTGGAATGGTCAACCATAACTTATTCTCTAGTTTACCACAATTACACCCAGGAGCAACTAGCTTTGGCCGTTCATTCAGGTCGTCTACATCTTGCGTCTAAACTCTTCACAAATTTGATAAAAATCCAAACGACCGCATTACCCTTCATGTCATCCATGCTAACTTATACTTCACATTTTTATTAACCAAATCCTCAATATCCTTTATTGTCCATATACTATTAATTGTCCAATTCAACATAAAAATCAGTAGAATTATTACATAACCAGTAAGGTGGTATGAAAATTTCTAGGTGTTACATTCCTTCCTCGTTAAATAAATTTTGTCCTCAAAATTTGCTTATTCAATAACTCCAGGTTTTTGTATTTCCATATGTTATTCCCTCTCTAGATAGTTTACTAACTAGGTAACCAGTCCATAATAAGGTTTTTCCTTTGTAATTAAAGGTAGATTGAATCTTTATCTTAGAAGGCATAATCGTTCACGTAGATTTATATACATCTCTTTTAATCTTGAATATGAGACACAATAACTTCCTTTCATTGTAAATGAAGATCTAGTTTATACATTCTTCTATCACTATTTTAGCTATAACAAAGTCCTTCAACAACTTCCTTAACAAAGTCCTTCTAACAACTTCCTCTTACTTCTTCCTTATAGTTCTAATGAATAATCCTTGCTTTCTTACATATAACCTTAATATCTTAGTCTCAAACAAATCTTATCCTTTCTTTCCTTGTTTTTTTTTTCTGCTTTTGCCACTTTTCACTATCAAAAGGCTGTTTAAAATTTTTATACATCTTAATACAACTCAATTCTTAATTGTGGCTAAACTTCCAAAAGAAATTCCTGGTAGACTTCTGTTTACTTTGTATTTGCACAATTTTTCCTTTTCCACCTGAAGTATTTTTGTCTTAGTCCATCATATCTAATATATTTTGAGCACCAAATATTCTTACATTCTCATAAAGTTTCGTCTTAAGACTTTGGACCTGGTATTGGTTAGTACACCAATTGTAATACAAAACAAAACAATGTCTTAATTGTCCTATTCACACTTTGAAACCAATCCATGGGATATGTCTTTCCTTATTAACTGAAATGATCCATCTTGGAAAATTTGTTAATAATCATCCACATTACACCATATCCTAATGCATTTTTTGGTAAACCTACTACCAAAATTCACAAAGGTTTGCTTATACCTTGTACTCATTTTAGATTGGTAAAATTTTACTAAAATTTTGGTAGGGTTTCTATTTCTTTACTCCTCCAATTCCAAAATTGAACAAACTACAAGTCAACCATATCATGCTATAATCAACATTTCACCTTACATATCCAAACCCAAATCAAGCTCATTATCCACATCAAACACAATGCCTGCCAAACCAAAATACTTAACTAACAATTACTCTATAAATTCTTTAAATCAATATCTAGGAGTTTAATCATTTTTACATGAAAAAATATCATAAATAAGATGTAGAATATAGTCTACATTTCCAAGAGAGATCTTGCTCCAACTTATGGGGGTTCTTGTGCAGTGTCCCTTGGTTAAGCCTTATAAGGACCACCTTCAGGAAACAATCTTGGCCTAAGAGGTACATAGCTCATGAACCTTATTATTCAACACTTCCAATGCTAAGACAATATTGGTCATGCCCATAGTGATTTAGTGCAAATCCTCCTCTAATAATGGTGGGTGTCAAGATGGAGGAGGTTGAGATGACAAAGGGAGCTCTGTGTCCATGGGGTCGTTATGCACTAGAGGACCCTCAATAGGTGTTGCATAGGAAAAAGCTTAGCTAGTGGTTTAAAAAATCCATTCACCACAGCTCTCCACTACCCCCATCCTAGTCAACATGTTATGATTGTACACATTGGTTCCCTTTTCTCTCCTCACAAGCTCGTTAGAGGGAATATCAACCCCAAAGTGATACAACATTTTTTAGATTATTATGTTGTATAGAAGACTCTTAGTGCTACTAGAGTGGACCTCACTCATACGGTTGAAAATGATGTAGCTTGGGTCAAATCATTCACCATTATTCCGTTTCTCCATGACATATAGGTCCATGCAGCTCAAGTGATCTTCATGATCATCATGGGTTAAAAGGGTGTGTGATAGCACATGATGTAGTACCCTCCCTCTAACATCGAGGTCCTTCACAATTGGCTTGTAAAAGTCACCAATATTTGGGCTTTTATGAACCTGTCTAAGAAATTCCAAGTTGTAACCAAGCTTAATAAAATAGGGTCTTTATATGTGTGATAACACTACTTAGCCAGCTCTATTATAAGAAATCTAATAATCTTGTTTATGGTCTCCAGAGTAAAGTAAAACTCTCATTTGAGGACATAAGTTCTTCTCGAGAGTGGTTGAGGTTTGAATGCCATATTTGTATAAAATAACTTGACCAATCTCTTATATGTCACATCCTCCATCACACACAATCCTCGCAACTAAATTTGATCAAACCATTCTTCGATTCCCAATGTCCTAAATTTAGAAAACACCACTCGCTACGAATATAAGTGACTAATTCTTAATATTTGACTCATAGAGAGTGTAGTTATTCAGTGATCTAAATTTAGAAGAGAAATATCAATTTTGTGGTCAACTTCGCGGGGAACCCATTGGCCTGAAGCTTTCTTATGCATCAAGGTAATTTTAGAATTCCTTGATGGCATTTGTATCGCTAAAAAAGTGAGACTCAACAAAAATCCAAGTGGTTCCCAAAAAATTAGTATGGCTCAGGGTTAGGGTGAAATTTTGGAATCTTCAAAAATTTCGTAAGGAAATGAGGTTGAACTTGGGATAAATCACAAGTTCTAACCTCAAACATGAAATTGGTGCGCTGGTGAAATCAAGGATTTGGGAGAAAGTGAAAAACTCTTACTGGTGACCAATTTTTTCTCTCGCATGGAAGTAACAGTGGTCGGCCGCTCCTCTTGTATCCATTTGGCTACGGACGACCGTAACTGAATTACTGGTAACCACTACTGATCAACCTACCTTAATTCGTTGTAGTCTGCGGATCATAAAAAATTTGGCAATAGTATTTATTTGCAATCCAAACCTATTTGGCATTCAATTAAGACTATCATAGTCTAAATATCACTCTAAAAAATTTATTAAGCGACTAATCATCTTATCCCTATTCTCATTCATCTTATCCCTATTCTAAAAATCCAATAACTTTGAATAAAAATAAACTAGTTAAATGAAAATCTTTTTCACTTAATAAACTTTTGTACAATTAGCATAACGGAAGACTTAAAATGAAACAACAAAGAAATAACATTGTCAAAAATATACTTCTATTATAAATCAACAAAGTTTCAAGGCTCAATATTATAAAGTGTTTCACTCAAATTTTACATACAAGCAAAAAGGGAATTATTTTCACAAAACATTTAACTTAAAACATATTTAATTAAAAATTTAAAGTTCTAAATTGTTACCATCTGACCATGGTGCCTTTGTTAAGATCACCCCAGCGGCCATTCTTGTTGTAGCAATTTAAGACTGGGTCCACATAAATACATCCTCAATGCATGCCGTTTGTAAACATGGTCAAAGTAACTTACATTATAAGATTCGCCTATGAGCCTAACGCTTAGTAAGCAATGTATAAATAAAATGTTTGTGATATGCAACTTTATAAAACATACATTTTCAATCATTCGTGTTTCTTTTCTTCAATTTTACAATCCAGACACTAAAGGTAATTCAGTCTATGGGAGAGTGACATCATTTAGTCCAACTCATATGAGTATTTAAGAAAATTATTAAGTCTTTCACTCAAAACATATGCATGGAAATTCTTTTATGTCATTTCTTAGAAAACATTTTCATGACACATGAGAAATGCACATGTTCATGCTATGAAAAACATAACATTCAATTCTACTTTTTTCCATAATATATCATGACAACATGCATATCTCTCGAGTGACACTATCAAAAAAGTGCCATAACCATTCAACATATCCTCAAGTATCAAAATCATACTCAAACAATCATTAACAATAAGATCTCACAACAAACAACACATCCTCGAGTGTTACCATCAACAATCTAGCATGGCATCCTATGATATATTAACAATACATCACATACAACTCACAATATATCCTCCAGTCACATGGTCAATAAAATTTTATAGTAATACATTATACCCTCAAATATTAACATAATTCTCACACTACTTAAAAATGGCACATCCTCAAATCATAACAGAAAGTATTCATATAACACTTAAATCAATCTAACACATTATGATGTAGGTTGAAAGCTCAAATAGAAGCAAATATTACTTACCTTATAGTCTTAGCACAATTATAATCAATCACTTCAACCTTTGCTTGCAAATATTACTTACCTTATAGTCTTAGCACAATTATAATCAATCACTTCAACCTTTGTTTGTGTTGAATCAACCTAAATGCAGCAATCCCAATGTTAGAAGTTAATTATGCATACAAGAATTTAGAATGTGCATAACTTTTAGTAAAATGACCAAAATCCCTTGATTCTAACACCTATAGCTCCTTAAAAGTGTGAATAATAATATATATAATGAGCTTTGGTACACCATCAAATACGTTTTGGATAACGTATCCCTAATAGAATCATCTTTTTATTGACTTCTAGTTTGTATCTCACTGTTTGCTATCCATTCCAAGAATTCATAACTTTTACTATATCAGCTCAATCACCTTAATTCAAAATCTCGAAGATTCATCAATATGTCTATATTAATCTATATCAAAACATTTTTTAAAAACAACAACTGACATATCCAAATTCTATCCGTTCTCAGCTGAGGTTGATACTTAATTACACAATATGCTTATCCTAACAAACTCATTCCATGTTGTAATACTCGAGACATTTTTTGTATAAAGTATTTTTTTTTATTTAAGAATTTGAAAATAGATAATTATTATTGAGTTAAGGAAAAGATAGAATTTAAGTCAAGAAATAAAATGAAAATTTTAAGGATTTATATTAAACTATGAGTTTGGTGTTGTCACGGACGTCCATGACTAAGAATGGATGTCCTAGGCTTTGGATGTTTCTTGGGTAAAAAAAGAGTCCATGGATAATTGACTATGGGATAACGCATAGCCAAAAATAAACGTAGTCACAGATGTGTGGAGGTCTGCAGAAAGAAATATGTCTATGACCTAGGTGTTCTAGGTCGATGTCAATCTTCTCATTGGCCTAGGTGTTCTAGGACCCCTCACATGTTGATGTGTAGGCTCTTCCAACCTCTGTTGTAATTTGACCATCATGCCACAAAGCTTTTCTAATTAGCCTTGTATATTACACTTGGCTTAATTCATTGGCTTCTTGGGTGCTTGAGTGGAGGGCTGGTTTATTTCTCTATTATGGTTAGAATTGGCCCCACTTCTTGTTATCATTTATAAAACCAAAACACCAATCATAGAGCATGCAAAGCTTGGAAAATCCTTTGTTGTTGGCGGTTACCATGGCTAAGACAGGATCCTCAATACCTAAGTGTGTAACTTACTAGTCTGAAATTCAAATGACTTGAAATTTGGACAGAGATAATTTCAATGAGAATAGACAACATTCTTCAAAAACCAAGCTAAAATAACTGTGGGAGACAAAGATATACAATCGTGATCAAAACTGGCTAGAAGGGCACCAATATGGTAGTTCTAAGCCTGAAATAGGAATAGCCACAAGTCAATCAATACTTGTCCAAATTGTACGAAAGTTTGACCACGTACCTCTCTTTATGTAAAAAAAAAACAAAAAAACAACCTTCAAAAATCAGAACCAAAAACACTTTGGAACAAAAGTTGTGCATGGAAGGTTACAAACTGGTCCGAAAGGGCACTAAATCGTATCTTCCAACTTCAATGGACTCCAACAGGGGCAGTCTCTCCAACTTGGTTTGCAATAAGCCTTCTAAACTTTTTTCCGGGATATCCGCCACTATAATGAAGTGGAGGAAGACCTAGTATAAGGGAATCACTACAAGGCAAGCCAAGAATATGATGACTTAATAGATTGATACTCACTCTCTTGGTTCTCACCAAAAAAAATTGCACCGATTTGGAGGGAAAAATAAATTCAAAAAGGGTTTTTCAGCTGGATTTTCTAATCTTTAAACAAGCCATTAAAAGGAGTATAAATACTCCTCAATTAGGGCTGCCCTAATGTCAAATTACATAATTAGCCTCAAAATAAAAAAAAAACACTCAAAAACATCTCGGCTATTTTAAACTAGCTGAGAACAATCTAAAACAATCAATCCATTACATCCAATAATTTCATAATAATTCATCAATTGGTTTCATGCTACCTTCTTGGAGTTGTTGAGCAACTTAAAGCATCTTCCTTGTGTTGTTGTTTTCAAACACTCCTAAAAATGGCAAGAGAAGTTTCAAATGAGTTGTATGCCTTGGGTGGGTTGGATGCCTCAGGTGTCTTGTTACATTCCTACTTTATCACATGTTTGGGTTGTTCCTTGTCACCATTTGAGGGCTCTCCATTTAGTTCTTCAAAGAATGCTTCCCTTGCAAAATACGTAAACATAAATAGGTTAATGATCTTCTTCGCCCGAGCATAAGTGAACGGTCCTTGAGGTGTATCAAAATCTAATACACCTAATAATGATGGGTTTATGATAGGTGTAGTCCAATTGACGTTTGGTTTTTTTCTATGATATTGGTAGTATTTAAATAATTAAGTTGTTTATTTTGTAATTGTTGAATTTAGTAAATACTTTATTTATATTCATTGAAAATACCCTTAATACGAGTATTAATGTTTATTAACGTGTTTGCCTAAATCCATGTAGCTTATATATTGATCAATGAGACTTAGAAGAATGAAAAAGAGCAAAACACGGAGTATAGGTCGACTTCATAAAAGTGGTGGTTGACCAAATGTCTGGAAAAATGAGAGAGGCGATCGAGCAATTTTGAAATGGTCGACTGGTCATAAAGGCAGTAGGCTCCAGTTTCTTGCAGTCGGGGAAGTGGTCGAGTTGATCAACCACAAAGTTGATAACCTACTGAAGAAGCGGTCCACCAAGGAAGAAATGGTTAAGCAAAAAATAAGATAGATTTGAGCCAAATTCTGTTGTGCCTAAAAGCGATCAAAAAGAGACAAAATGATCGACCGCCCGACTAGAATTCACAATGGTAACATTCCAATGGTTGGGAGGCGGTCGACTAAAATTGAGGTGGTCAATCGACTTAGCAGATTTTATAAATAGAAGGCACTCAAAAGCTAAATTCAACAAGTGAGAAACATACTGAAATGTTGCCAAATTTCATACTTGTATTCTCACCAACCAAATGTGTGTATAAGCTTAACTCTCTCAATCCTCAACTTGCGATTTCATATTAGAGAATTAAGTTCTAAAGTTTTACTTTTTATTTTTGCAATTTTTTGTGTACTCAAACAAAAAGGGTGATGCCCTATGAATAGTCAAGTGGAAAGGGTGACACTTTAAAAAATAGTCAACTTGTAAAGGTTTGGTTGGCACCTGTGAAGTCAATCGACACTAACTGGGGAGATTAGTGGATTAAGGATCTCCAAGTCAAAAACTTGGAGTGTGGACGTATGTGGGATTTGCCGAACTGCATAAAAAAATTGTTTGCACTCTCTAACCCTTACTTTTATATTTGTTATTATTCGATTGAATATTTTTTCTCAATCACTTAGGGTTTAAAGATAAATATATCGCATGAAAAAGTTTAGATCGCCTAATTCACCCCCCCCCCCCCCCTCCCTTCAATGGCGTGTATACGGTCCAACAAGTGGTATTAAAACAGTGTTAGATAAATTTTTTGTGTAATATTATGCATATTGGTTAAAGTTGTTTGATTTGAATCTTCTTGGTTATTTGTCTTAATGAATTTTATTGATAATTTTATAGATTTCAATACTCGTGTTGAAGAACAATCTTTGCTAAAACCTCTTTTTTTCAATGGTAATGATTATGTTTATTGGAAGTCTAGGATGAAAATATATATTCAATATTTGGATTATGATATTTGGAACATTATTGAATGTGAGCCTTTCATTCCGCTTAGACTTAAAAATGGTATAGATGTTTCTAAAGTGTATAATTAATAAAATGATAGCGATAAAAAAAATTGAAGATGAACGCTAAAGCTATTAATATTCTTTATTGTGCTTTAAATTGGATAAATTTAATAGAATTAAAGCATGCGATAGTGCCTTTGAAATTTGAAAATTGCTTGAAATTACGCATGAAGGCACTAATAAAATAAGACAAAGTAAATTAAGCATGCTCATTCATGATTATGAATTGTTTGCCATGGAAAAGGATGAATACATTAGTAAAATGTTTACTCATTTTACTAATCTTACTAATGGTTTGAAAATACTTGGTCGAATTTACTCCAATGAAGAGTTGGTTAGGAAAATTCTTAGATGTCTACAAAGTGCATGGCAACTAAAGGTGATGGCTATCCAAGAAGCTTGTGACCTTAAAACTTTAAAGCTAGAGGAGCTCATCGGAATCCCTAATGACACATGAAATCACGATGGAGACCAATGAGAAAGAAGAGAAGAAAGAGAAAGAAATCTCCAAAAGAAAGGATACTGCCTTCATAGTCTTCTCAAGTCCTCAAGTGGATTCTGGGGTGGATGTTGATGATGTAGATATAAAATTCATAGCCCAGAAGTTCAACAAGTTCCTTCAGCAGAAAAAGAGGAACAAAGAGAAAGTAATCACTTGCTTTGAATGTGAGAAACCCAGACATACCTCAGCCGATTGACCAAAATAAAATATGAAATCAAATGCTTTCAAGAAGGAAGCATTTAAGGACACTTGGGATGATAGTGATGAGAGCTCTTCTCATGAGATTGAAGAAGTCTCCAGTTTTTGCTTCATAGCCAAAGAGGATAAGGTACTCAAAAATGATTCAGGTGATATTGATGATGATAATGAATTGCTAGAGACTTTTAATGAATTGTTTGACAAGTTCAATGTGCTTAAATGTAAATATAACTTGTTGAAAAAGAATAATTATGATTTTATTAAAAAGCATGTTGAGATGACTAAATCTTTTGAAAATCAAATTGTTGACTTGAAAAGCATGTATGAGATTTCTAGTGCTACTATTAAATCTCTTGAGTTTGATATTAGTGAATTAAAAGTAAAAAATGACGATTTGAACTCCATTGTCCTTAAATTCACTAATGGTAGCAAAAACGTTATCATGTTATTAGGACAGCAAAGGGTCACAATTGATAAATTCAGAATTAACTATGAACCCTTTGCAAGGAAGAAAAATTATAAGAACTTGCCTATTGGTCCTACTACTTGTTATACTTGCAATTGTATAGGACATAAATTATTTAGTTGCTCACTAAAATTGAGTGATAAAAGAGCAAATTCTAAAATAGTTTCGGTTTCAAAAGGAACCATCTCTAAGGATAAAGTATCCAAAAAGATTTTGGTGCCTAAGAAAAACACTTAGTTGATTTTCAATTTTGAATCAAGAGTTTGCATAATTGTTGATGGATAATACTCTTGATTTGATTTAAATTACTTATATGCATATAGATTAATTTTTTTTTCACCATTGATTAATATTGATGTTATTGGTTGAATATTCCTTTGCTATCATTGGTTTAATTATTTTTTAATCCTTCAATTATCTTTAATTCTTCAATTGATATTTTTTGTTAATCCAACAATTGTTAACAATTTTTTGTACATTGAATTGTTGTTGTATTGTTAATGCCTTAGACGATTCCTATTGAATTGAAATTGTTTATTGAAATGAGGGAGAAAATAGTTCTTAATTTGAATAAATCTTTTAATCAAAATTTAAATGTTTTTGTTACAATTGGTAAATTGATTTTTCTTCTTGATATTGAATTAAATGGTTCTCTCAACAATTGATATACTAAGGTGGAGAGTTAATTGATTTGTTTTGATGGTAATATCTCTAATGACTTGACTTTGTACATTGATTTGGAGAGAGAGAAAAATTGATATGCATTGATTGTTATAATACACAACTCTTATTTATGTTTAATGTCAAAAGAGGGAGAGTTAAACTATTTGAATGATCTGTATTGAGTAGATTCCCCAATTTTTATATTCATAGTAAATTTCAAATGAGGAAATGATATTAGTTTTGATTGAAATATTGTTATGTTGAATTGAATGATTGATTTTGATTGATAAATTATCTCCCCATTGGATTCTTTTTATAATGACAAAAAGGGAGAGAAGTTAAAGTAAGTTGTTTGTTATAAAAGCATGATTTGCATGAAATTAAAAGGGAAAAATTGCATAAACTAAGGATAGAAATCATATTATGCAATATTATATGTACATGCTTAGGATAGCTAATTAAACAATTTAATATGTTTTGTCATCATCTAAAAGGGAGAGACTGTTGACCTATTGACATTAAGTTATTTGTTTTGATAATGACGATATTATTTAAATAATTAAGTTGTTTATTTTGAACATGTTGAATTTATTAAATATGTTATTTTTATCCATTGAAAATACCCTTAATACAAGTATTAATGTTTACTAACGTGTTTGCCTAAGTCCATGTATCTTATATGTTGATCATTAGGACTTAGAAGAATGAAAAAGAGCGAAACACAAAATATTGGTCGACTTCGGAGAAATGGTGGGCAACCAAATTTCTGGAGAAATAAAGGAGGCGATCGACCAATTTTGAAATGGTCGACTAGTCATAAAGGCAGTAGGCCTGAGTTTCTTGCGGTCAAGGAAGTGGTCGAGTTGATCAACCACAAAGTGGCTAACCTGTAACACCCTTCAATTTTTAAGCGGTTAACTATCGGGGTATTACCAAGGATGTTTGAGAGCGTTAATTCAAAGAGTAATTCCAGAAACATTTTCCCCATATACACGATGTGATTGAATGATGAAGTATGGAGGATATCGAATTGTGTATCTATACGTGTTATTTTATGACATGTATTTATCGGAAAACTGTTATGGGATAGGAGTTAAGTTGGAAAGGATGAAGAAAAGTTGGATTTATAGTGTTGCGGACACATGTGGACGAGGTGAGGACGAGAATTCGTCATCTGAATGTATATAATGTGGTTGCCTTATGAGTTAGGACGAAGTGAAGACAAGGTGATGTGTCCTAATTATGTCTGAAGTTGGACTTCAGACGCATGCGTACGACTTGCGGACGAGAAGTGTCGTTCGCAAGTGTGTGGCCACGTTATCCTTAGACTTGGGATGAGTCAAGGACGCAATATCTTGTCCAGATTTCACTGTGTTGTAAAGTTGCGGACGAGGTCTGGACGATGCAGACAAGGAAGGACGCGTCCGTATCGATTCTATTCTAAATCTGGGCATTTTTGGACGCCTGTGGACGAGCAACGTCGTCCGCAAATGTTTGGAATGCCATCCCAAGAATTGGGATGACTCAGGACCCGAGTCTCCTTCCTAACCCGCCTTCTACGTGAATTCGGACGACACTCGAATGCATGCGGACATGGGCGCTATCCAAGCAGAGACGATTTTAGATGATAGCGAACATGAGTTTGGACAATTGCCCTTATCCGAAGGGTGTTTTTGGATGCACCCAAACGCTGGCAGACGATGGCGGATGTTATGGTTTTGAATCTGTCCCAATTCTGGACGAATTTGGACGCATACGGACGCTACCTAGAATGCCATTTGGCATCCAAATTCAGAATTAGGACGATACGGGTAGAATTGGGACACCTTTTTCTGTCTGAAGCCATGATTTAGCCTATGAGATTTTAGCCTAGCGGACGAATGCAGATGATACCTATGCGTCCGCACTCGCTGAAAAAACTCAGTTCAACGTTAAATTAGGGATTTCAAATCAGGAAGCTTGTCATTTAGCCATTAAATGGCAGATAAGAATCAAATATCCCCTACCCTCCGTGTAGGCGTTGCCCTCCCCTACTAGAGCCGACCTCCTCTACCCGTCTAGCTATGGGTTGTCTCCCTCCATCTAGGTATAGCCTTCCTTCCCTCCCATCCCTATCTCATTTTCAGTCTTCAGTCCTCCTCTTCCTCCGAGAGCTTCTCTCCATGCGAGAGAAGTTGTCTAACCTGGTGAGTTGAGTGTAATGGTGAGTGTGTTAGTATAGTTGTGAGTGAAAGAGTTATCTGAGAGGAGTGAGCTACGTGAGTGTGAGCTGGAAGCTGTGAGCTAGAGCTGGAGCCAGAGTTAGCTATCCCTGCTAGTGTGTCTTCAGTTAGTGGTAAGGAATTAGGGTGTCTTGGTCAATGGTGGCCCTACACCGCAAGTATGGGTGTGTGAGTGATAGATTATTGGTACTCCGTAGTGTTTTCATTGATGTTATTGTTTTCTTGTTGTTTGTTAGATCCCTGGTGATAATGTAGCTCCCTGGTTGATGCATAGATATTCTGTAGATATCACTTTTATTGTTAGTTCTGTTATGAAGATAGTTCTTTAATTGACTTGCTCTGTGAATTACTTTGATTGATAAATTGCTATGATAATTGCTTAATGTTTGGTAATAAGTGTAGAAGGATGAGTGTGTAAACAATGAGTAGTATGAAGGAGCTAAGGATCTCTGTAACCGTTATGTCCGTTGTATATGCTTGATGTCTCTAATTCTTTGTTAATTCAATTGTTATTGCATTAATTCAATGTGTGGCATGTTAATTATCACTTGAGCATATTTAACTCAACTAACAAGCAAGTTTAAGTAGCACGTGTAATCAATTAACAACATGTTAATTAACTAAGCTAAAGTAATTAATTAGATTTGAGCATGCTAATTCACTAGCATAATTAACTTAACTTGATTAGACTCGAACACATTTAATATGTCATTTCAATTAACTAGCATGCAAAATGAGTAAGTAATTAATTAGGGAAAGTGATCGCATGTAAATTGTAGTTAAACATGTTTAACTTAGCTTGCTTGTTTAATTAATTTACGAACCTAAGGTTAGCATGATAATTAGCTAAGTATGCAATTCGAGCATGTAAATGGTTAGCATCGTAGAAGCATGTTGACTATAATTCTAACTAGGCTTGAGCAGGATAAATAATTAGAGTAAATAACTAATTAGTTGAGCACATTGAGTAACTAGTTCAATTAATATCTAACTCCTAAACATGTTACTTAACTAACTAAATGGACATGTTAATATTAACTAGTGAAGCATGTTTAAGTAACTTAATCATGACTGGTATGACAATTAATTAGAGTAGTTAACTAAGTAAAATGATTAACTAAACAAGCATGATAATTAACTAACTTAACTAGAATAACTAGCATGTATAGATCAATTAGCAACATATGAATTAACTAGGGTAATTAACTCGAAATTTATTAGATTCAAGCATGTGAATTAATTAGTGTAATTAACTTAATTAGAAGTTGAGCATGTTAATTAACTAGTGATTAACTAAATTTGAGCATGTAAATTATATAGGGAGACTAACTAGAATAATAATGGAAATCTTTCTTAAATATGCTAAGTGATTAGAATAATCGCCTAAAATAATAAATGTAGGAAACATGTTAAATGATTAGAAAAATTAGTATGTGAATAAATAGTATGTTTCGATTTACCTTTTGATTATCCGGGCATACCATTATCATTACTTGTATTCATTATGTGCCTCGTTGTTACGATTCAACTATGATTGTGCTCTATGGTGTGCTTTCAATTACTGCTATTTATTATATGCGTTTTCCATTTCAGTTTACTTTCAAATTTTGCTATTCAATTACCTTTATTTCAATGCACACTTCAATTATTATGAATGTTATGTTATACGCATCATGCATCATGAAAGGTTGAAAATGTATTGTCATGCATCATGTTAATAGTAACTAGTAGGGAGTGCCACCAGATGATACTCAAACATACATAAGTGAGGTAAAATGTTAAGAAAATGAATGTAACGGGGAGCTGGGGGGCAGATGGGTAGCGTATCTCATCTGTGGCTAGGTGAAGCCCCCTACTGTGTTAGGAATGGGGACCTAGTTATGAGTAAAATGTTAGATCTGACCCACTATTCCATCCCTGATGAACCCTCTAGTCTTCCGCTCGATGTACTAGTATGAATGAATTAATTAATGTAAAAGTAATTAATGAACGAATGACTTAATGAAAGGATTGGTTTGGGTGGCCCCCATTCCAACATGGACTAAAGAGTGGCATATCACGTTGCATTAAACTCTTTTTCCTTACTAAGCCTTTGCGCTTACAGTTACTTGTGGTGTAGATGTAGGTACTAGTACGCTTAAGACAAACACACAAAATTAGGAGTTAATGCGAAAGATGAAGAACAAACAACAAATAAAGTAGGGATGAAAGATTTGCACGCGCAAGGGAGTTCGTGGTTGGCAAGGCATAAAAAGGATAAAAGATAAATGAAAACAGTAAATTAAATTTTTCCCCATTGTATTTTAAATTGTAGAATTCAATTGTAAATGTAGTATTTAAATTGTGTAGTATTTCTTCTGCAATGTTTTAAAATACACTTCCATAATGGTTAAATAAAAGATTTTCAAAATGCTTCTACATTTTAATTGGTTTCCAAAACGAGTTTAGTGAAAGGTTGGTAGCGGTTCTATTTTAGGCGTGCTTTGATTTGTTCTAAAAAGAAAGATATCAAAATTTTCACGCATTTTAAGGAAAAACAAAAAAATCGGGTCGTTACATAACCTACTAAAGAAGCAATAGACTGGTGTAGAAATGGTCGACTGCAAAATAAGGCAGATTCGAGCCAAATTTTTCTATGCCTAAAATCGGTCGATCGGAGACAAAATGGTTGACCTCCCGACTGGAACTCACAAAGGTAACATTCCAATGGTCGAGAGGTGGTTGACCGGCTTAGCAAAATTTATAAATAGAAGGCACTTTGAAGCTAAATTCAACAAGTGAGAATCATATCGAAGCACTGCCGAATTTCACACTTGTATGCTCACCAATCAAATGAGTGCATAAGTTTAATTCTTTCAAACCTCAACTTGAGATTTCATATTAGAGAGTTAAGTTCTAACGTTGTAATTTTTAATTCTGCAACTTTTAGTGTACTCGAACGGAAAGAGTGACGCCCTGAAAAAAAGTCAACTTGTAAAGGTTTGGTTGGTACCCGTGAATTCAATCGATACTAACCGGGGAGGTTAGTGGATTAAGGATTTCCAAGTTAGGAACTTGGAGGACAGACGTAGGCGGGATTTGCCGAACTGCATAAAAAAATTGTTTGTATTCTTTAACACTTACTTTTATATTTTTTATTGTTTGATTTAATATTTTTTATAAATCACTTAGGATTTAGAGATAAATAAATCGAACGAAAAAGTTTAGATCACCTGATTCAACAACTCTCTCTCTCTCTCTCTCTCTCTCTCTCTGTCTCTCTCTCTCTCTCTCTCTCTCTCAATAGGTGCACATACGATCCAACAATAGGTATTGAAGTTTAACATTTATTTTTTCCTTGTGAGTTTGAACCTTTATAGTTTAGTGGTATTCATCGGTTAAGTTAAAGATTTACTTATAATGTTGAGTTATACATATCATTAATTCATAAAATCATTTTGAGACTTATATCATACTCATTTATGACATTTCCTACATTTCTAATATGTGGGTTTTTAGTATACTTACATATATTTTTCATGTTTAGCTTGAGCATGCATCCTTACTTTTTCTCATGATGATCATATTGGTCGTGTGTACCAGATTTGGTCAAACCAAATGAATGTCATTTTTTGTTTTGCACCTTCTATAGTGGAGAAAGTGTTTATTTGTTTGTAAATAGCGTAATAAGACAACTAACTATGTAGTGTCCCTTGGTCCGAATCCCTAAACCTAATTATGGTTTTGTTTTATTTCTCAATCACCGAGTATCACCTCTCCTTACATGCCTTATGGTATAGTGTGTTTTGAATCTGCGAGTGACTTTTTTTTTCACTAGCGTTTATGTACTATAGTAGTGGTTTCTTTTAATCTTTATCATAGTATAGTAGATGTATTCATAGTTGTCCTACTGATGGTTTATGAAACCTTTTTTAGACATATTTTTACTCAAGTTTTTGATATGTGGATTTTCTTCATACATGCTCCCTCATATTTTATAAAATACTGAATATAACACTTAAATCTCTAGAGTATGTAATCGACTCACTCTAATTGACTCCTTATTTTAGGACATAATTAGAAAGGTTTACAGTTGTTGACTAAGGACTAGGCTTGACAACTTTGTTATAATTTTATAGTTTTTTATTTGACAGATACTTTCTTCAAGTTAGTATTTCTTTTTCACACAAAATTTATATGGGACATTTCCTATTATATTATCTGTGATATTAGTGTTGAAATGTTGAACATGGTTGTTGGCCCATATTTTTGGGATTTGGGTTTTGTCTTCATTTTTGTTTTTTAAGTCTTCCAGAGTAAATTTCTAAGAAATTGTGTTAGAGGGTCCAGCGGTTTGACCATTTTCTAGGTCAGACTGCTTCTTGTTTCGTCATGAGACCCTTTTAAATTGTTACAAAAATTATGTAGCTAGAATACTTTTTATCGACCATAATGGCTGTCGATGTTGAGCTTTTTCCTCGCGGTATAGGGGCTCAACTTTCTTCATGTTCGCCACGCTTTAGGTCACTCCATGGTGGTGGCAACAGTATACTTCTCCAAACTAGTATAATTAACTAATCAACGGAAAAAGGAGTCAGTTTGTGTCATATTAGTTGGTGAATAACGGCAGTAATTGTTGTCTAATAATAGACTTTTTGGTGCTGGAAAGTTAGCACATTTTACAAACACCATTCCAAAGAAGGCCTATATTAAAGGAAGGTCAAACAAAGCGTCACTAATAATAGTCAAGCATACTCAGAAGAAACCAAAAACAAAATTTAATGAAAAAGAACAAACCCTCATCAACCGTAGAGTTACAACAACTGTGAATAGAATTAGGGGTAAGAATTTGTTTAGCCGGAAACGAGGTATATGATAAAGAGAAGCAAAAAAGAGAAAAAAAGAAAAAGAAAAAGAAAAGGAGAAGCTCATTGTTAAATCTATTTCATAAGCCTCCCTCAGAGGCTTTTAATTATCTGAATAAAACCAGAAAAACCTCACTTTTGATTTCTGTGTAGTTCTTTTCCGACGGGAGGCAATGGCAGTAGCAGGAAATTATCATGAAATAGCCATTATTGTATTGTTCTTGAGCTTGGCTGCTTGTGAGGGTTGGGTTAGGAAACCAGCTGGGCCAGACCCTTTTCGTAATAGAAATGTAGCTCGAGGAATTAGGGGTCGTGAAACTATCTTCAATGTGATGAATTACGGAGCAAAAGCTGACGGAAGGACAGATAATTTTGAGGTAATGTCTTTTTTTTCTGGGAAGAGAACAAGAAGTTGCTTTAAAGAACTGTTTTCGACAATTAAATCAAAACAAAACATGTTTTAAAACCCATATCAAAGAAAGGAAGACGATGAAATGTAGTTTTGAAAATTTTAGGTTTATATTAAACCTTTTTTCCTTTTTCTTTATTTGTTTTGACAGAGCTTCATGAAGACGTGGATTGCCGCATGCCACTCAAGAGGAGCAGCTAGGGTTTATATCCCTCGAGCCACTTTCGTAGTAAGCCAAGTGGCATTCGCCGGGCCATGCACATGCAGAGGCCCCATTATTTTCCAGATCGACGGCACCATCAAAGCCACCACCGACGTCAGTGAATTCGTCTCCGACGAATGGATCTTGTTTGAACGAGTCCACGGCCTCATCGTCACCGGCAGAGGCACCTTGGACGGCCAAGGAAACGCCGTCTGGAAGTACAACGATTGTGGCTCCAACGCCTATTGCCAAAAACTCCCAGTTGTAAGTACATAAATACTTTTCAAATATAACTATGTTTCATTTACTTCATGAATGACTAATGTTTTTCTTGGATCGATGCAGTCGTTGAAATTAAACAACGTTATGCACGGAATAGTGAAGGGAATAACTTCAGTCAACAGCAAAGGGTTTCATATGTTTATCACAAACTCAGACAACATAAGAGTGAGAAGAATTCACTTGTTTGCGCCAGATGAAAGTCCAAATACAGATGGGATCCATCTCAGCCGCTCCAACAACGTGAAAATAGCCAAGTCAGTGATCGGTACCGGAGACGATTGCATTTCACTCGGTCAAGGATCAGTCAACGTCACCGTCCACAAAGTAACTTGCGGCCCTGGACATGGCTTCAGGCAAGTCTCCTCGATCAAAATTATAAGCTGACTCGAATTTTCCTTGAGATTATGCTAAAGTTTTTATACGTGATTGATTTCAGTATTGGAAGCCTTGGGAAGTACGAGAAGGAGGAAGATGTGCGAGGAGTGATCGTGAAGAACTGCACTTTACTCAACACCCAGAATGGGCTCAGAATCAAAACATGGCCGAATTCACCGCCAAGTGCGGCTTCAGCCATTCTTTTCAAGGATATCAAAATGCACAACGTCAAGAACCCCATCATTATAGACCAAGAGTACAACTGCAAACCGGTCTGCAAAAAAGCGGTTCGTTTTTTTTCCATCTTCTTCTTCTTCGATAAAAAGCTGTCAATTTGATCAGTCGGACTTTGTAAACTCAATCTATTTGAATCTTTGATGAACTGTTTTTTGCAGCCTTCTCGAGTAAGAATCAGTGACGTTCATTTCATAAACGTTCAAGGAACATCGATCTCGCCGGTCGCAGTAAATCTTAAGTGTAGTAAGCAATTTCCATGCAGAAACATAGGGCTTATTAACGTCAACTTGCATTACAGCGGCGTTCGGAAGATTGGTTTACCTTTCACATCTTTCTGCAACAATGCCATGGTAGGCTACCGGGGTTTTCAGAGCCCGCTGCCATGCAAATGATCAACTACTTCTCCGCAGATGCTTAGATCAATCCCTTTTCAAGAGAATTGTGAGGGGTGATTGGAAATTGATTTTGGAGGGAGAAAGCAAAAGAAACTTATGTAGAGGGATGAGAAAGAGAGAGAGGGAGAAGTGTGCTTGTGTTGGGTGTGAAAATGTTATTCTTTTCGAAACAATTATAGTTTGTTGGATAATGCCATTGAACTGTCTACTTTTCTCTCTTCTTATTAAATAAAAAGCTTTGCCTAATACAAATATGATTATGTTATAATTTATATATGTGTGTGAGATCTTTCGGGTTATGTTGAGATTAGTTTTAGTGCTTTAATTAATCGTCTACTAAACCAATCCCTCTTTTCAAAACCTAGTGGAGATATTGAGACTAGACAAGCAATTAAGACTAAATTACACTAACATTTTTCTTGGCATGATTTATTTGTTGTTGACTGCAATTGTCATAATTCATCATTATTTAGATGTGCAAATTTTTAGTCAAATAATTTAAGCTGGTAAAAATTATAAGTTACCACGTTATTACAAATCTAAAATAGTGTTAGGTAAATCAAAATAACCTCAATAGAGTTTTGGATAATTTTAAAATTTTCCCGTGAATTAAAATTTAAAAATTTTAATTTAATATAATATTATGTATCATATTAGATTTTAAAATATAATTTTTAATGAAATGGAAGGCTTTCCGTCAAATGTGCTGCCCACATCCAAATTTTTTAGTTTTTAGCAACGGTCTTTGAGAGTAAGCACATTCTATGTTGAATCTGGTTAGATTGTGGTCGAGTTTTTTGTAATTTGGTCGAAATTTGATCTTGAGCTTAAGAACTCGAAATCATTCATTAAAATTGACATGTGTGGCTCAAATCTTTGTTATGGTGGAGTTGGTATACTTTGATAAAGAATTTTTGAAAAATTGATGAGAGAATTGGATTTTTTCCAAAACTCTTGATAGGAGAAAACCATGCCACAAACTACAATTGTTCATGAATGCCTCCGTAGGCAACAGGTATCGTGTCACGTAGTATAATAATTGGCTTGTGCACCACGCAAGCCACATCGCAACACTATTTCTTTAGAGCAAGGGTTATTGCATTGTTGGGCGCCGCAAGTCCCTTTTCTGAATCGCAGTGCTAGACCGGTTATGCATCATTTCAACCCAATTTGCTTGAACCTTGTTTGGGACTATTATTTGGGCCTTGTTTGGTTCGTTATAGGAGTATTAGTCAGACCTAAAATTTTGTTGTCCAGGCGTGCTCTCTTCAGTTTGGGTTCTTATTTTTTATTTAGGAACTATCCATTGTCCTAGTGTTTTAAAAGAGATTTTGGCATCGATTTGTTTAGATTCTAACGATTTTGTTAATTTGGAGCATCTACTTGATACTGTTATTTCTCCGATCAGGAAAGTTAACTGTTGTCGAGGTAGGGTTTTTTTTAATTATATTTTTACATATATCATAATTTTCAAAACCATTATTTTATGATATATTACATAGAAAACTCGACACTTATTTAAACATATTTTAGTTTCTATACTATATTTAGGCTAGTTTTCCACCATTTTTTTTTCACACATGATATTTTATGTTATATTTTGGAAGGAGCTTCCAATTGTTTTTGGGCCATGATATGTGTCATTTGTTTGATATTCACCTTTGTTGGGTGAAAGAATTTTGTTTGTATGCGCAATAGAGTTGTAATACCCAAAATTAAGCTTCGATTATGAATAGTAATTATTGTGAATTGTGTAGTTATTGGGAATAATTTTATTATATGATATAATACCTCAAAAATGTATTTGGTAAACGTATTAAGTTTAGAATAATTATTGGAGATTTATTAAATGATGTTAGAGTTAATTGGAAAAAAAAGGTATGAAGAGAAGTGGAGATTCTGGATTAATTAAGATATGAAATTAAGTTGGAAAAAATATAAATTAATTGAGAGGTAAAATGATTTAATTGAAAAAGGGTAGTGCAGTGGGCAAAAGAGAAAACACTGCATTTTAGAAAAGTGAAAGAAGAGGGGGTGGTCGACATAATTAACGATCAACAGTAATGTCAACCAGTCCCACATAGTTTTGTGGCTAAAGAAAACAGATTGAAAATCCCAAGGCACATTACTTTTCTGTGATTCATCCACTTTTCCTACCTTACAAATGACAAATGATAAATGGTGTTAGGTGAGATTATGGGAATGTATGAAACGTATAAGGGAAGCTGCTAAAGAGAAATAAGAGAAAGAGACAAAGTGTTGGGAAAGGCAGGAGCTCTCTAGAGAAAAGAGTGTGAGCTAAGATAAGTGAAGAGACAGAGATGGGAAAGGATGAGCTCTCGTGTGGGTGTGCGGAATGTGCTGCGAAGTAGAATGTTCATATTGTCTACCGAGGTTGGATTACGTAAAATGGTAAGGAATATGTGTGTGTATGGCCAATTGAGGCCTACTGTAAAGACCTGATTTTTTTTATATTTGAAAACATGTAAAAATTTAATACTTTTTTTTTATATAAACAGCACAAGACTTAGTAAAATAAAATAGTTGAAAATACGAATAATAAAATTCCTTTTCTTAAAACCCTTTTTCAAATTGCCGTAAAAATAAGTAAAATCATTTTCTTTTACAATCAAATAACTTTACAAAACCTTTTACAAATCATTTCTTTTTCTTAAATCCTTTAGTCTAGCCAGCCATAAGATCTGCGCATGCAAACCCTTCAGCAACTGCTCCTTAACTTGTTCTCGTATGTATTCCTACATCACAAGTGTCATGCCCTGCGTCAAATTTCATATTCTTTCTTTAATATTTTCCTTAAATAATTTTATGAAAAAAAATTTCTTTTTCCTTTCTATCTATTTAACCTAGTAAAATTTTCGAATGTCAAATTTAACATAAAATTGAAAAGTGAATGAAATCAAAGTATGCAGAAATATTCTTTAAAAGCCTTAAATAAGTTTAGAGTGCAAATAAAATCATACAAAATAACATCAAATTCGGGTTTATGTAAATTTTGCCCAATATTAAATCCTTACAATTTAAATAAAACGTTTATTCCATTCTTGTGTCATTCATCTACTCAGGTTATGATTCATCCAGATACACCTAAGACACCATGGGAAATGCATCCTCTTCCGCTCCAGGTGTTATCATTTCATTTCCTACACCACAAGTAATACGTAAGTCTAAAAGACTTAGTAAGGAAAAGGAATATGAATATGACGTGTCTCTCTTTTGTTTACTTGGATTGGGTCCACCACAAAACAAACTTTCATTACGTTCATTCATTTATTCATAACTCGTATATCTAGCCGAAAATTGAAGGAACACGTACTAGATGGAATAGTTTGATCTGCTTCTAACCTTATGTGGGCTAGATCCAAACAACCCATCCGCCCTTCAACCTCCCGTTACATCATTTATTCATAGCATCGTTCATTTCATTTTTCTCACTCATGCATGTGACAATATAAGAAAACAACGATACTTAAATCAACGAATATGAAATTAAATGACAATGATTTAGAACAACTATCTTTACCTACAGCACATATAACAAACAATTATAATTAGAAGCATACAAAGGAAATAATAATAATTATGATGAAATACAATGAACAATATAATTGATTATGCAATCTTCCATCATAAGAATCACAATAAAATCTAAAATCAATGATGTCAAGTTTTATAAATCTACTAGTCATGCTTTTAATATTGTTTAATAATTGAACACGACTTGTATTTAACATCGAATTAAACATATTGGCTATATCAATGGACATGCTTGACAATTAAGGAATTGTAGGACAAATAATTTAAATAATTGAATGTAACTAGAAACATGTGAACAGTTTGAAATCAGGCTAATAGTAGAACATGTTTAAGGTGTTCATAATAGTTTGACAGGTTATTAACTTATGACCAGGTATACAATACGAAATACCAAATAATAGAAAAACATGCTTAAAGTAATCTATCTAATTTACATGTTGTTATTATAATAAGAACAGAAATTACAAACAACATACTTTAGATTAACATATTTAAACTTATTTTGAGAATTTATCGTCTACACATGTTGAACGATACTTAAGGAAATTTGATTAACAAACAAAAATTGTAAACTAAAAACTAACTCAAAGATGTACTACTTAACCAGAATTAAGAAACAATGTTTAAATATCTTATCTATCAAGCTAAGCCCACACAATTGTCTTTCAGAAATTAAATACAGAGCTATAATAGGATTATAAATTTCTCAACAAGCAGACAAGTTAGATGTACAAAGTACAGTTAATTGCAAGGGAACTCTTAAATTCATTCATGCTCGTTAGTTCACAATCCATTCCTAGATTAGGCATTCTTCTCTTCATAAATTTTTGTTCTAAGTGATATAATGACAGAAGATAAATTGTAGGAAACAAAATACAAGCGATTGATCACATAACTAGAAATTTCTACAGAATTTTACCATCCAATATACTTGGAGAATTGACATCCAACACACACACACACACACATTTGTGGTGTAGGGCCTCCACATGGCCCTGACGCCCAATTCCTTACCTAAAATGAAGAAAACCAAGAGGGACAACAATGACGGAATCTGGAATCCCACTACCCTTCAAAGGTACTCAATTATCCACTCCCTATTCTCCCTTTCACTCTCTCTCTCTCTCTCTCTCTCTCTCTCGCTGGAAGGGTCAACTGAAGAAAACAAAGATGATTGATGTCTCCCTCACCCAAAGAGAGCTCCAACCGAGTTTAAAAGTATAAAGTTTTACCTGTAGAATTTGGTGGGTACCAATCAGAAGAGAGTGAGGAGCGAAAATGGGGCGATGTGATCCGTTTGAGGGAGATTCGTTCCTCTAGAATCGATCTGTGGCAGAATACTCAAGTTTCAATCCCCTGACTTTTGCTGTGTCGAATTGTAACCCAGACCCAGTTGCTCGAGCTGACCCGTCGGCTTCAACCCGCGACCCATAAATCGACCCTGCTCGTCAACACACCAACTCACGATCACTGTCCGTTGCTGTCATTCCACATCATCGTTGTCCACCACTGAACACCCAAATTAGCAGCAGAACATCGACGCCCATAACATCTCGAACAAATTCGTGACCTGATGCCAAAGCGTCACTCCAACCTGTAAGATCCACCAGCGCAACCCATCCAAAATTGCCACACGACGTCACCAGCACCGTCGCCGTCCTCCTTATCACCCTTCATAGTCTCCATCGCAACTCTTCCTTCTCCGATTCTTCTCTTGTCAGATTCTCACTCTCTTCCTTCCCGATTCTCCACTTCAGAAACAAAACAACATAAAAATATTTTGTTTCTTCTTCATGTGATGCCAGACCGGGCTGGTAACCACTGAATCAATTTTTGTCTCCGAACCAATTTTTACTTCCAAATAGTCCAAATTATTAAGTCCCATTGTTAAATCCAATTAGTACACTTTATCTAAGCAAATTTCCTCTTTATTAATTTAATTAAATCATGCATTTAATTAAATTATTCTCAACCCAAATTTCAAATTCTTGATTTATTCCAAATGTCATTCGATGATAAAGGGTTGTCGATTACGTCTTTAGTAATACTCTGATAATTATCCAATAACTCCAAATATCCCCAATTACTTTCTAATTATTCTCCTTAAATTCCAATATAAAAAGTCAGGGTATTACATTTCTCTCTTCGTAATTAAATTTTGTCCAATAATATCCTCCACAATTATACTTCATAATAACTCGTATAGGCATGAAATGAAATACTTTAACTATTCAAAATTGACTACATCGCAAGAACGGAAAAAAATGATAACAGGGTGTTACATACTTTCCCCTTTACAAAATTTTGGTACCCAAAATTTTGTTAATCGAAAAGTTCTGAATACTTGGTTCTCATTTCATCTTCTTTGTCCCAAGTGGCCTCATCACTAGTATGATTCTGCCATAAAACTTTGACCAGCAGAATTTTCTTGCGTCGTAACTCCTTTAAGCAAGAGTCAAGGATTTGAATATGTCTTTCTCTATAGCTTAAGTTGGGTTAAACATCAATGTCATCAGGATGGTTCAATACAATGGCATTCCCCAAACACTTCTTGAGTATTGACACGTGGAAGATGTTATGTATGCCCGCCAAAGAATCTGGTAATTGCAACTGATAGGCAACATGCCCTATTCTTTTTGTGATGACGTAAGGGCCCTTGGATTAAGCTTTCCTCTTTTCCCAAAGCGAACAACACCTTTGAAGGGGGATACCTTTAAGAACACAATGTCACCTTCATTAAATTCTAGGGCTCTATGTCGATTACTTGCATAGCTCTTTTGACGACTTTGTGTTGCTAACATCCTTTGCTTGATTAAGGTAACCGACTCCGCAGTTTTTGGTACAATATCAGGACCAATGAATGTAGCATCACCGACCAATGAATGTAGCATCACCCACTTCATCCCAGTGTAAGGGAGATCTGTGCTTCCTTTCATATAGTGCTTCATAAGGTGTCATACCTATAGTGGCATAGAAACTATTATTATAAGCGAACTTAACGAGAGGTAGTGATTTCTCCCAACCGATTTGAAATTCCAACACACATGCGCGAAGCATATCTTCAAGGGTTTGAATAGTCCTTTCACTTTGGCTGTCAGTTTGAGGGTGGAAAGCGGTACTAAATTGCAAATGGGTATTCATAGCTTTGTTGAGACTTTTTTAGAAAACCAAAGTAAATCACGGATCTCGATCAGACACTATACAAATAGGAGTACCATCTAGCCGGACTATCTCCTTAAGATACAAGTCAGAGAGCTGGTTCATCTTGTATGTCATGGCTACAGGCAAGAAGTGCGAGGTCTTCATCAATCGATCCACAATTACCCATATTGCGTCGTGGCCTCTAGCTGTTTTGGGCAAGTTGGTAACAAAATTCATAGTAATGTGTTCCCCTTTCCACTCTGGAATTGGTAATGGCTGGAGGCAACCACCTGGTCTTTGGTGTTTGGCTTTAACACGCTGACATATCTCGCATAAGGCTACATATACAGTGACATCGTGCTTCATCCTTGGCCAGTAATAAAGCACTTTGACATCATGATACATCTTGGTACTACCATGGTGAATTGAGAAGCTAGAGAAATGAGCTTTTCGAAGGATCTTGGTCCATAAAAAGGCACAGCTCGGTACAAACCATCGGTTTCCAAACTTCACAATACCTTCCACGTACATAGAATACTCTTGAATTTCTAGTAGGTTAGGGTTCAATCTAAATTTCTCACAATTACTATCACCTTGCTGAGTTTATTTAATCTAGTCTAGAATAGACGGTGACAGAGTCAATTTAGATAAGACCACATCCAGTTGTGAGGGAACCATTTGTAGTTAAACTTCTGTAATTCATGCTTAAGCCTCAAAGGCATCTCTTCACATAACATGCTCATCATGGCAACTTTACGGTTAAGTGCATCAGCAACCACATTAGCCTTTTTGGGATGATACTTAATTTCGAGATTGTAATCTTTAACAAATTTGAGCCATCGTCGTTGTGTCATATTTAGTTCCTTCTGAGTGAAAATATACTTAAGGCTCTTGTGGTTGGAGTTCACACCGCTGCCTATACAAATAATGTTTCCATACTTTGAGTGTGAAGACGACTGCTACAAGTTCAAGGTCGTGAGTAGGATAATTTTATTCATGAATTTTAAGTTGTCGGGAAGCATAAGCAATAACTCTTCCATGCTGCATCAAAACTCCACCAAGACCTCTCTTCGATGCATCACAATAAATACTAAAGTCTCATTCTTCCGTTGGTAATGTCAAAATAAGGGCAGCAATTAATCTATGCTTCAACTCTTGGAAACTATTCTCGCAATCGCTAAACCACCAAAATGGAGCATTTTTCCTTGTCAGACTAGTAAGCGGTAGAGCAATCTTAGAGAATCCCTCAATAAAGCGTCTGTAATATCCAGTCAGGCCTAGAAAACTCCTTACTTCTCCAACATTCTTCGATTGTGTCTAGTTCACTACTGCATGTACTTTTGTCGGGTCAACAAAGATACCATCCTTGGAGATTATGTGACCAAGAAAACCAACTTTACTCAACCAGAATTTTCATTTAGAAAAATTTTCGTACAATTGATGTTGATTAAGAATCGACAATGTTGTTTGTAGATGCTCACAATGTTTTGCCTCAGATTTGGAATAGATGAGGATATCATCAATGAAGACGATAATAAATTTGTCCAAATAATCTTTGAAGACTCAATTCATAAGATCCATGAAGGCTACTAGGGCATTGGTTAACCCAAAAGACATTACCAAGAACTCATAGTGTCTGTATCTGGTATGAAAAGCGGTTTTGGGCACATCCTCGGTTTTGACTTTCAACTGGTAAAAGCCTGAGCGGAGATCGATTTTTGAGAATACTTTAGCACCATATAATTAGTTGAACAAGTCGTCAATCCTTGGCAGGGGATATTTATTCTTGATTTGTAACCTTGTTTAGCTCTCTGTAGTCAATGCACATTCTCATTGTCCCGTCTTTCTTTTTGACAAATAATACTAGTGGCCCCAAGGAGAAAAACTCAGGCGAATAAATCCTTTGGAAATCAATTCTTCAATTTGAATTTTTAACTCCCTCAATTCAGCTGGCGCCATACGATATGGGTGTTTGGAGATGGGTACAGTATTAGGTTGTAGGTTGACCTCGAATTCAATCACAACGATCTGGGGTATGCCGGGGAGATCGTCAAGAAACACATTTGGAAAGTCTCAAACTATTGCAACCTCCTCTATTTTAGTTTTAGAATTTTTGGTGGTATCCAACACGCTCAATAGAATTCCATCACACCCGTTGTTCAGCATCCTATCTGCCTTAAGCGCAGAAATAACAACCAACTTATTTGTCTCCTTGACTCCCTGGAAAGTATGCATCAAACTACCCAGAGGGTAAATATAGACTTTTCTCTTCTTGCAATGAATTATTGCATGGTTTGAAGAAAGCCAATCCATACCAATAATGACGTCATACCCTTTCATGTCCATGATAATTAAGTCGGCTCAAAATAAACGACCACTTATTTCTAATTCATAAGCTCTAAGCATTCCATCAGAAATTAGATTGTCACCCGAGGGCAATAACACACAGCATGTGCAATTTATACTGCTAGAGAGACAGAAATTTGTGAAAATAAAGGAGTGTGTGGCACCCGAATCAAATAAGGCATTAGTGGTACACTTTTTAACATAAATTGTTTTTGTTAGAGTTAAACAACTTATTTATCCTAAGGTAAGACCTCTTAATTTAACAAAGGGAAATCCATATTATTTAAATAATTTAAGCATAAATGTTAAGCAAACCTGCCATAATGACTTGTTGTTCATCCTCTGGTTCAGGACCATACATTGCGAATACCTGAGGGGCCAATCCTCCTTGTCCACCAGGTCGGTTTGGGCAAGTCCTGACTACATGGCTTGATTTTCCACAAGCAAAACACCTTTGAGAACCAACCAAGCATTCACCACTATGCATCTTCTTGCATTTCAGACAGACAGTAGGTGAAGGAACTTCAATTGTCTGAGCGATGGGCTTCTTTTCAAGTCTTTGTTGTGTCTAAAACTCAGATGGTCATTTAAAACCTTGGCCTAGTGATGGACTGACTCGAGCTTGCTGACTAGAGTTTGCCTTCCACATCCTCTGATTAGCTTCCTTCTGTTTAACTGCAACAAGTTTTACTCCTTCCACCGCTCGAGCTCTTGCTACAATTGAATAGGTGACATCCTCAGTTCCGGCTCCGACGACTCCTTCTTGTATTTCTATCTTCAATCCTTGCACAAAGTGGTGGACTTTATGCTCTTCTGTTGACACAAATTTGGGAGCATAGCGAGTCAATGCTTCAAATCGTTGGGCATACTCCATCACAGATCCCGTCTGTCTTAAGCGTATGAATTCCATTAACTTCTGTGTTTGGATGGTGTAGTTAAAGTACTTCTCATTGAATAGCTCCTTGAATTCTCTCCATGTGAGGGTTGTAACATCTTAGGAAGAGCTAATCGTATCCCACCAAAAACGTGCCTCATGCGTCAGTAGTAGATAAACAGCACATTTTACTCTTTCAGCTTTACCAATCTTTGCATAAGCAAATTTGTCTTCTAAGGAGCGTATCCACTCCTCAGCTCCCAAATTATCAGAAATGTCCCCGTTGAAACAGGGAGGTTTGAGTCTTTGAAATCTTTCCCATCCGGTTTCTCTATGGACCAGTTGGATCGCTATGGGCTGTTGATTCTCATTACCAGCTCCATTTCCATGACCTTGTCCCATGAATCTCTCCATAAATCGAAAGTGTTGCTCCATGAATTGGGACTGTCTTTCCATCTGTTGAGATTGTTGTTCTATGACTGCAGCTATACAATTAAGAGCTTCATCCCGACCAAGATTTCCTTTTTGACCTGGTGCTCGATGTCCATCTTCATTACATGACACATCTCCCCTTCCTTTCTAGCCATTTCTAGTATTAAACAATTTATAATTAATTTAAGGGAGATATTTTAGTCATTTGAATTTTCATGCTATAACATCATACGAAAGAGGAAAACATATAAAACTTTAACTATGTTATGCATATCATAACGCAACAATTTAATTTAAAAAGACAATTTATCATAGGGGAAACTAACAGTCAGAGGAACATTTTTCATTGAGTCTGAGTTATCCATAGTGAATCACACGAGACTAACAAACTCTACTACCAATTGTGACACCCCGTGTTAAATTCCATATTCTTTCTTTATTATTTTCCTTAAATAATTTTACGAGAAATTTTTTTTTTCTTTTCTATCTATTTAACCTAATAAAATTTTTGAATGTCAAATTTAACATAAAATTGAAAAGTGAAAATGAAATCAGAGTATGTAGAAATATTCTTTAAAAGCTTTAAATAAGTTTAGAGTGCAAATAAAATCATACAAAATAACATTAAATTTGTCCTTATGTAAATCTTGCCCATTATTAAATCCTTACAATTTAAATAAAATGTTTATTCCATTCTTGTGTCATTCATCTACTAAAGTCGTGATTCACCTAGATACCCCTTAGGCTCCATGGGAAATGTATCCTCTTTCATTACCTACACCACAAGTAATACGTAAGTCTAAAAGACTTAGTAAAAAAAGGGAATATGCATATGACATGTCTCTCTTTAGTTTACTTGGATTGGGTCCGCCCCAAACCAAACTTTCATTACGTTCATTTATTCATTCATAACTCGTATATCGAGCCAGAAATTGAAGGAACACATACTAGATGGAATATTTTAATCGGCTTCTAACCCTATATGATCTAGATCCGAACTATCCATTTGCCCTTCAACCTCCCATTACATCATTTGATCATAGCATCGTTCATTTCATTTTTCTCACTCATGCATGTGAGTACCATACCGAAATGGTACTCCCTAATTGTTTTTATTACCATGATGCATGAGACAACATAATAAAACAACGATACTTAAATCAACGAATATAAAATTAAATGGCAATGATTTAGAACAACGATCTATACCTACAACACATATAACGAACAATTATAATTATAAGCATACAAAGGCAATAATAATAATTATGATGAAATACAGTGAACAATACAATTGATTATGCAATCTTCCATCATAAGAATCACAATAATATTTGAAATCAAGGATGTCAAGTTTTATAAATCGACTAGTCATGCTTTTAATGTTGTTTAATAATTGAACACGACTTGTATTTAACATCATATTAAACATATTGGCTATGTCAATGGACATGCTTGACAATTAAGGAATGATAGGACAAATAATTTAAATAATTGAACGTAACTAGAAACATGTGAATAGTTTGAAATTAGGCTAGTAGTAGATCATGTTTAAGGTGTTCATAACAGTTTGACAGGTTATTAACTTATGAGCAGGTATACAATATGAGTACTAATGAATAGAAAAATAGGCTTAAAGTAATCTATCTAATTTACATGTTATTATAATGGGAATAGAAATTACAAACAACATACTTTAGATTATCATACTTAAACTTATTTTGATAATTTATCGTCTACACATGCTGAACAATACTTAAGGAAATCTGATTAACAAACAAAAATTGTAAACTGAAAACTAACTCAAAGATGTACTACTTAACCAGAATTAAGAAACAATGTTTAAATCTCTTATCTAACAAGCTAAGCCCACACAATTGTCTTTCAGAAATCAAATACAAAGCTACAACAGGATTATAAATTTCTCAACAAGCAAACAAGTTAGATGTACAAAGTAGAGTTAATTGCAAGGGAACTCTTGAATTCATTCATGCTCGTAAGTTCACAATCCATTCATAGATTAGGCATTCTCCTTTTCATAAATTTTTGTTCTAAGTGATATAATGATAGAAGATAAATTGACATCCAACACACACACACACACACACACACTTGTGGTGCAGGGCCTCCACATGGCCACGAAGCCCAATTCCTTACCTAAAATGAAGAAAACCAACAAGGACAGCAATGACAGAATTTGGAATCCCACTGCCCTTCAAAGGTACCCGATTATCCACTCCCCAATTTTCCCTTTCACTCACTCTCTCTCGCTCTCTCTCGCTGGAAGGGTCAACTAAAGAAAACAAAGAGGATTGATGTCTCCCTCACCCAAACGGAGTTCCAACCGAGTTTAAAAGGATAAAGTTTTACCTGTAGAATTCGGTGGGTACCAATAAGAAGAGAGTGAAGAGCAAAAATGGGGCCGACGTGATCCATTTGAGGGAGATTCATTCCTCCAGAATTGATTCGTGGCTGACTCGAGTTTCAATCCCCCAAATTTCGTTGTGTCAAACTGCAACCTGGACCTAGTTGCTCGAGCCGACCCGTTGGCTTCAAGCCGCGACCCAAAAACTAACCCTGTTTGTTGACACACCAGCTCACGGTCACCGTCCGATGCCGTCATTCCACGCCGTCGTTGTGTACCACCGAACACCTAAATCGGTAGTAGAATATCGACACCCATAACATCCCGAACAGATTCATGGTTCGATGCCAAAGCGTCACTCCAACCCACGAGATGCACCGGTGCAACCCGCCCAGAATCACCACACGACATCGCCAGCACGGTTGTCGTCCTCCTCTTCATCCTTCATTGTCTCCATCACAGCTCTTCCTTCTCTGATTCTTCTCTCGTTGGATTCTCACTCTCTTCCTTCCCGATTCTCCACTTCTAAAACAAAATAACATAAGAAGATTTTGTTTCTTCTTCATGTGATGCCAGACTAGACTGGTAACCATTGAACCGATTTTTGTCTTCGAACTGGTTTTTACTTCCAAATAATCCAAATTATTAAGTCCCATTGTTAATTCGAATTAGTAAACTTTATCCAAGTAAATTACCTCTTTATTAATTTAATTACATCATGTATTTAATCAAATTATTCTCAACCCAAATTTTAAATTCTTGATTTATTCCAAATGTTATTCGAGGATAAAGGGTTGTCGATTACGTCTTTAGTAATATCCCCATAATTATCCAATAACTCTAAGTATCCCCAATTACTTTCTAATTATTCTCATTAAATTCTAATATAAAAAAGTTAGGGTATTACATTTTTCTCTCCGTAATTAAATTTCGTCTTATAATATGCTCCACAATTATACTTCATAATAACTCGTATAGGCACGAAATAAAATACTTTAATTATTCCAAATTGACTACATCGCATGAATGAAAAAAAAAATGATAACGGGGTGTTACAACAAGACTTAACTAATGAGTCTAACGCTCAGTAAGTGATATAAAATAAATTATACAATGCACGTGTCATGTGGCTTTTAAAATCCATATGCAATTTTGTTTTCATTTTCTATTTTCATTTGGCTATTTCTGCATCTTTGGTAATCCAAATCATACATACCACTCTGACCTATATATGTCAATAAATTATGCAGATCAATGCATTTGGTTTTGACATCAATCAGCAGCCCAATAACCATGTACATCAATGCACTCGATCCTAACATCAATTGGCGACCTGCAAGTTGTGCATATCAATGCACCTGATTCTAACATCAATCGACAACCCAATAACTGTGCACATCAATGCAATAGGTCCTGACATCAATTGGCAACCCCCAAATTGTGCACATCAATGCACTCGGTACATAAATCAATCAACGAACCACTATGTGATAAAGGTTCGACATTGATCGAACCGCTTGATAGCTAGTGTGTACATCAATCACAGTAACCCCACCTATCCGATATAGCAACTTCAGCATTGATCGAAAGCTCTACTAGTGGTTGTATGCATCAACACACAATAGGCGGCTCCGACATTAATCATAGCGCACTAGTGCCATGCGCATCAATGCTTTAAAGGCCTCGCATACACTGTGGCTATAGCCGGCCTTGACATCAATCAAGGACCAACTAACAGCTCATATCTCATATCATCCATCATGTCTTTGGGAAAGCCTAGCCACACATGCCACTCCGACCCACTAGACTATGTTACCATTTGGTTCTATTTATGTAATACTCTTATCTTTCTCATATTATCTGTGTCCGTTTCCTTTTTAAAGCCATGCATGAAAAATCATTTTTGTATCATTTTAAAACCATGATAAATAATGCTCGTGAATGCATATTGTAACAACACGGTTTTATTACCTTTTTAAAACGTATAAAATTAAAAAATTTTCTTTTTATAAAAACATTGGAAGCTTTTTCCTTCATAAAACCCGATCATTAAAACTCTTTACTTAAGACATTTATGTCAATTGTAGTGGAAATAAATAAAGTACTTTTTGTTTATATTTAATACCTTGCATTATTAAAACGATAATTGCCTTGTAGAAAATACAGTGGAAGACTTATTAGTTAACCAAAACATTTAAGAATATAAATTAACTATATTATAAAACCTATTACAATTTGTTTCTGTTTAAATTCTTTTAGTCTAATTAGCCAAAAGATCCGCGCATGCAAATCCCTCATCAACTGCTCCAAATCTATTCTCGTACGTATACCTACATCAACAAGACTTAACTAATGAGTCTTAGTAAGTGATATAAAACAAAATGTAAACATGTTATGCATCTTCAAAATCCTTTTTCGTTTCCCATTTCAGTTTCTCTTTTTCTTTATATTTTTTTTTTCCATTTTTGTTTTACATTTCTTTTCCTTTTCATTTTTAGTCTCTGTGTACATCAATACACCCAGTTCCGACATTAATCGACAAACCGTCATAACTTTGCACATCAATGCACTTGGCTCTGATATGAATCGGAAAACCGCTATGTGATAAGGGCTCGACATCAATCGACCCGCATGTTAGCTACTATGAACATCAATACATAGCAACCCCACACACCGGTATAACAGCTTTGACGTCCACCATAAGCTCTGCTAGCGGTTGTACGCATCAACACACAACAATCAGTTCTGACATCAATCGTAGCGCACTAGCAGATGTGTACATCAATGCTTAAATAGCCTCATATACACCGTTGCGTTGGTCAGCTTTGACGTCGATCAAGGAACAACTAATAGCTCACATCCTAACGTTTATCATTTATTTATTTTTTAATTTCATTTACTTTTATCTTTGTCATGTCATTCGTTTTCTTTTCAAAACCATGCATGAAAAACTATTTTGCCTCGTTTTAAAACCATGATGTGTGATGCTCGTGACTACATACATTTTTATCATGCTCATCTATGAAACATATCATTAAAAGAACTAAATTCTAATAAATAGTCAGTAGGCAGCAGTACAATTTGTGAAATATGCTCAATATTTGCCTATTCTATCAAAGCGGTAGACGTGCTCAATAAAATGGTAACAATGAGCAAACAAAGCCCAAACTCTTGTGATGTAGGGTCCGAAGACCAAAACACAATAAATATCAACTTACTTACGGTTCTTAGCACATTTAGCTTTTTATCTTTTTTTCCATTAATACCTTCAAAATAATTATTATTTATTTATTAATATATTTATCAATTATAAATTCTAACTTTGATATCGTTATTGTAACATCCCGTATTTTTACCCCATTATTTTAATTACTATTTTGAAAATGGTTATAAATTTTTTGCCTTCTTTTTCACAAACAACGTAGACTATTAGAGTAAATCGTGCAACTTGATATAAAACGATTTCCAAAATACATAGTTTCCAAAACAATCCGTTTACATTTTTCAAAAGGTTATAGCATACCACTATATTAGCAAAATACCTACTTTCCAAGGTCCTGTTATCAGTCAACCCAAACTGAGATATCAAATTCTATCTGTGAAAATACTGTTAGTTCATACGTCCCAAAACTTAATACCAAACCCATCTGTGATGCACCACAACCAACAGGTCAAAATGGCTGATAATCAAAAACATCGTCCTAGAATACCGCCTGCACATTATCATTGTCATCCAACGCATTACCTACATCATGGGGGAAAACAATGAACCTAATGCTCAGCAAGAATTAGAACGTAATGCGATGTAATGCAATGCATGACCATACGATGCAAGTTAAGCCAAGAGTGCATACATGAAAAACACCGTGGGACCATGAGTAAGCCGGTCAGTCCACAAAGGAGCAATATATATATATATATATATCAAAGGGGTTACTCAGGCCGTATACACTCCTTTGTTACGAGAACATTGGGGATTTCAGAACAGGAAGCAATGAACCCTGGTATCCCATGTCGCTAACCTATTTCTCTCTAATCCATCCAACATGGATCTATGTGACAATGGGACGTCATTAACTTCCTGAACCCCCATACACCTATTTACATAAATTTTATTATGTCACACAAAATGAAGTAAGTTCATAAGTCCTAAAATGATGCATGTAAGTCAACAATAAACAAAAAAAAAAAAAACACTACAATTCATAACAATTGTAACTACACATGCTTTTAATTAAAAGTGACACCACAATTCACCATGATAGTTACACTAACTATGATTTGATTATGTATTAGGCATTTAAGAACAAATATAACATCCAGTTCAACATACTTCCATTTCTCGAGAATTAGGCATAATTGAAACTTCTCCTACATAATATCGTATACTTTCCACACTTCCCACAAAGCAACCTTTTATTATCATGTATCTCAATATCCATTTCCAAAACAGATTACTAACAAGGATTTATGCTTGCCCTTTTATGCTCTATCATACACAAAACCAAACCAAAATATATCACGTTGAGATAACCCAACACAATAACAACCTAACACACTTAACAGAACTCAGTATTCAATATCCATATCAGCTGAGCAGGATTCAACATTTGATCACGAAAACATTTTTTAACAATAGTTCATCGATTATATCAGTCACAAAATAGGCATAACCCCGTGATGTAGGCCTCCACTGGCCACACATCATTCCAATTCTTACCTCTTTCACCAGGAGCTTGCACTTGCTCAAAAAAACTAACCATTCCTTCCAGCAGCACACCTTCAACTTACAGGAGAAACAACGAGTTTAAGACCAGAACATAAGACTTCTCACATTTTATATACTTCAAGAAATCAGTAACGACTTACCTTTTCAATTCTTCCAGTTGTTCTGCAAATTTCACCCAACGTAGTAAGCATCTCAATTACTTACTTGAACACCTCTTATATACAAATCAAGCGGTGGAGGTAAACAGAGGCAAACAGAGGCAAACAGCTATGTGGCTTACCTCCAACACCAAAGGGAGGAGGTCCAATGATTTGAGGCCACTTATCCTTCTCTTTTTGCCGCTTGACTGTGTCATTGCTGGGAAAAATTGACGAGTAGAGCGAGAAACATCAGATTTAAAAAAGGATTTTTTGGACAATTTTGACCTTCCGGACGCGGTGTGTCGTCCGCAGTCGTCCGAATTGCCCCAGAATTAGAACAGATTCATTCAGACGCCATTTTTTTGTCTCATCCGCAATCGTCTGAATTGTCCCTAGGACAGATTCATTCGGATGCCATTTTGTTTCGTCCGCAGTATCCGAATTGTCCCAGAAAATGGACAGATTAAAAACGGACGACCGTGCTATCGTCCGCAGCATCCTTAGGCGTTTGTATTAGGACAGCTCAGAAATTGGGACACCAATTACCGTCCCCATGCGTCCTAAACTCACAATTTTGCATTTTTCGTTAACGTTTTACACTACATTTCATTTGCCACATAACATAACCATATTATTACATCATCATCAAATTTTTATTATAACGTAATATATGGCTTTACGGTATTTTACATTTTTGGAACATTACAGTTATCTGTTTATTCATTTAATAATTCATTTCACATTTTTCCTCCAATTATTTTCATCGACCAATTATCCAATAATTATCCCTTAATAACTAACCACAGAATTTTCATAAACCTTACTGCTTAACAAATCATGATATTTAACTTCTCTCTACAACTCATTATCTTTTAATGATTTCTTTTTCCATTGTTTCCATATTTTCAACTTTCGCATATAAACATGTATTCAACATCTAGCTTATGTGCGAACGAAACTTCACAACCATATGCTCAATTCAACCAATTTCTCAAAATCAATAATCCGTAAGTAGTAGTTTTTTCACCCACATATGTTCATTAACAAAATAACCACCCAACTTAACTATCTACACTTTATACATTCTAAAGAAATAAAAAGCATATATCCAATATTTTCTTCAATTAGATTCATCCAAGCAGCAACCAACAGTAAAAAAGAGCTTACTTCACAACACATAAACCTCAACCATGGCTATTAACAATAAATCACAGAGAAAGTAACCAAATAGCAGTGCACCATATTTTTCATCTAACATATCTGTAACTTGTAATACAGAATCCAAATATAATCCCCTCAATAGATGCAGAACAACACAACAATCCAACCCATTTAACAGAGCAGATTTTCTATACACTAACAATTAATAATATAAAACTTAACTAAAATTGTATTTTCCTAACCTAAAGAAAGGAGTAGACCCAAGAGAACAGGAAGCTCCAATCTCACATTCTTCCTCTTTTCTTCTCTCAAATTTTCTCTCCTTCTATGCCTCACAATTTCAGAGCTTCATAGAGAAAAACTTTCTCCCGCTTACCCTTCTTTTCATTTTTGCCTTTGCCCTTAAATCACCTGAGTCTCCAACAAGAGGGTCCAGCAAGTGGGAAACACACGGAGAAAATTACTAAATGTTCAACCACCTCATGATACCCATTTATTTCTTGTCTGTGGAATAATTCAAGTAGGAATGCCATCTATAAACCATTATCGGGATCCATCGTTCCACTACGGGTCAGGCAAACCAAGTGGAACCAAAGTTAATGCATCGGATCGGAGCTGAACCAAGCCATAAGTCGAGTCGCCAGCCATCATCTCTCTTCTTTGGGAATAGTCACCAACCTTCCTTGCCATCGCATGCCATCATCGATTTGTCAAACGAATCATCAGTTACAGAGTCAAGTTATTCAACACCAACAATTGAAACGCTTACCTCGGACAAACGCAGAAGGTATCACAGCATCACGGTTCACTCGTCCCTGCACCAACTCTGGCACTCTGACTCCTAGCTCACTAGTGCACGCATGAAGCCGGACGTCGTGCACAGGGCGAGGGAGCCTGAGCTCACTAACGTCATCCCCGCTCTCCCGTCGTCTCACACTCTCGCCTCCTTTCTCCTGATCGCCTCTATCTCCTTCCCGATCTCTCTCTCTCTCTCTCTCTCTCTCTCTCTATATATATATATATATATATATATATTTCGTTCTTTCTAGAAACAAATGGCTAGACTAGACCAATATCCTCCTTTCCCGTTTGATTTCAAGACCAGACCAAACTGATGATGAAAAACCAGTTCACATTTCCCTCCTCTTTTCCATTTTCCCCCTTTCTATTTTATCCTTTTAATTTAATTCCTTTAATTAAATTCTTCATTTAGTTGTTCTCAGTTCAATTCCGATTCCCAATTTATTTTTAATATTTCATGATGATAATTATCAGTCCAATTTAATTTCATCGATTCGGTTTTCCAAATAAATTTTCCATCAAATAAATTCTCAATAATTATCCAAATAATGTCCCAATAATTTTCTCATCAAATAATTCATTAATGGTTATTCAAATATTCCCCCAATTAAATTTCTCATCATCAAATAAATCTTCAATTATCCTATTATACCCATATAATTTTTCAATTATCTCTACTTCATTCCATTACAAAAAATCCAGATATTACACATATAGTATCTATACCATTAGTAAAATCCTCGAAACATGATCATTATAAACATCCTATAACCCTCAATATCATTTAAAATTTAATAAACATGTCATTAAAAGAAATTATTTCTAATAAACAACGTATCATGCAGAAATACATCAACGATTAACAGTAATATCCTCGAACAATAACATAATCAATAATTGAACCTATTTCTAATAAACATAGTTAGCATACAAATCCTAATTCTTACGATGTAGGCCTTTCGGTAAAACATATACATATCAATTACCTTATATCCTTAAAGCGCTTAGCAATCCAATTTAGCCTTCGCAATACCTTCACAATAAATAACACTTAATCATTAATAATCACCAATTATGAACCTCAGATTTAATACCATTATTCTTCATTCACTTAACAATTTCCATCATTTACAACTTAACAACCAATGGAGTGCATTTTAAAACCAACAGAGCAGACAACATATGCATTTCCAATAATAGAGCATAATTCTACCATTTAAATCACTTCTCCATCTCATATATCGAGCAGTAATTAAAATAGGGAACCAAACTTCATCCATATATCAACATTTTCTCATAACAGTAAATTCATAGAGAACATAGCCAATTTATAGAGCCAAATCCAACAACAGTGCTTAACATCCATAAACCTTTTATCCATTTAGAGAAGTAAACTAATGGAAGAAAACTCATTGTTTATACTCTTCAATTTATCACCTAAAATCCAACATACAGAGCATAAATCTTAACACTTTATTGAGCAATAGAAATGGAGAATCTTAATCATATTATCCATTCATCTATATTAAAACCCATCAAACCAAGAAGGAAGTTGGATACTTGAGCAATCCGAGAAAACAGGGAGCTTCAACCTCACATTCTTCTTCTATTCCTCTTCTGCTTTTCTTCTTGCTTTACAGACCCTATATTATTTCTCTACTTCACAATTTTCATTAGCCTTTTCTTCTCTTCCAGAGAACCCTCAACTCTCTTTATTCCTTCTCTGTAATTCTCTTTCTTCTAGAGGCGTAGAAGCCTTCCTTATAGGCTTCACCTCTCCCCATTACATCTCACCTAACACTATCACTTGGCTGTCATTTGTAAAGGGAGCATACATAGAGTAGTCATTTAGGGATTTTCAACTTATCTTCTCAGGTGTTGAAATCACGTGGGACCGAATGATACCTTTGTCGACAGCCAATTCTTGGTCGATAGCCCCCATTTCTTCATTTCTTTCGTTTAACTTACATTTCAATTAAATTAACACTTACTGTAAACACCATTGCCATATTTATCTTCCCTCCACTGCTTTACCTTTCATGCACAAGAGGTTGATAATATCAACCTCACTCACTACCTCATGCACGATGGTTGATAGAGAGGTTGACAATATCAACCTCTCCCACTACCACTTTATCATTCTCGCCACACACACTGCTCTTCTCTCTCGTATTTTGTAAATAAATAATTAACACTTTTAGCTAACCCAACTATTTAATAACTATAAATACCCCAGTATATTATTTCAAAATCATCCATAATTACATCAACTTATTTTTGGGATAATATATTTCATAATAAAATCATTCCTTACTCCATCAATAATCTTCACTTATCAACATTTCCTATAAAATCCATAAATAATTTACATTTTACTTCTTAACCAAAATCTCCACTTAACCACTTCTAATAATTCCATCTAATAAATCTTCAATAATCACCACTAATTATACCAATCTTTATCATATTTACTAAACATATTTTCTTAGTATTACACCTACATCATGAGATTAGAGTTGTTGTGCCTAAATTAAATATACTAGAATTTGGTATGAGTAAGTCGTTGGATTGCTTGATAATGTATTGCCATTCCATGTTGATTTTGGGTGATTATTGTGATATTAGAAATACTTAGGACTGTTGGCTTGCCTTTGATATGCTGAGCTTCCTATTATAAAGGCATAGTTAGGAATACACACTATGTGATATAATTTCTCCCTACCTTATGATCATCCTCTGTTTTACTAATTTTGTTGTTCTATTATGGTTCTTGTTCTCTATAGTACTTTGTGGATTAAAGAATGAAATGTGTAGATTATAGATGCAGACTTAAGTGGTTCCTTACTCTCCTTTAATTAATTTGCTTAGTGGTTAAGCATGTGTTCCCTATTTTCATATGTGGATGTAAATGCAGTGATATATATATTTGTTGAGATTAAAGTCTTGTATGACGTGCATCATGAGTAGAAATAGTTAGGAACATGCATTGAATGGGAGAGACCGGATTAATGAATGTAATGGGAATTGGAGGTTGGAGAGTTTGGTTACAATGATGCTTGAGAGAATTGCATGATGATATATCCCTTTCTATGTAGGGATTGGGTGACCTGTTCTGCTCAGGTTGGACCCCAAGGATGCATCCATTCTCCCTATGAGAAATATCTCCAAGGTCCCAATTAATGATAAAATTGTGAGTAAAGAATAGATTTTGTAACATCGCATTTCCATTTATAGATTTTTTGTAAAATTTTGAACAATTAAAATCTCCTTTAAAACTAATTTTATTGAAATATATCAAAGTACGTTACGCGGAATAAAACATTTAACTGTTTACAAAATAATTTAATAAAATACTTAAAATCCAAAACATTATTTTATGCATAAAAGAAATAACTTTATTTATTACTTAAAACGTATTATACTATTAAACATTGCAACAGCGGAAGACTTGTATTTCTAATACCTAAAGAATTAAACATCATTTGAAAACCTCCTTTGTGTAACGAAATACCATAACAAAAGTTCACTTGAAATTCCATATCAAAAGCTCACTTGAAAACATTCTTGCCAAACATTACATTTCTTCTTTAAACCTTTTAGCCTAACCAGCTGCCAAGCCCGCAATGCACGAATGTCTCATCAACTGCTACTATCTTTGATCCTTTGCATACCTACATCACAAGACCTGACTAAGAGCCTAACACTTAGTATGTAGTATAAAAGTAAAACTTCCTTATACAATATTATTCAAACACATACAGTTTTCTGTTTCGTTTATTTATCTTTTACTATTGCGTTTTCCTTTTACTGTTGAGTTTTTCTTTATCAATTTTTCCTTTAAACATATCTTTGATGAGAGCAACCTATTCAGTCTCAAAACTCGCCCAAACAAGTTCATCTCTATAAGAAGCTATGGCATCAACAGATAGTTATATTAGCGGTTGTACACATCAATGTACAACAATCGGTTCTAACATCAATCGAGAACGCACTAGCAGCCATGCACATCAATGCTAACGGCCTCACTTACCCTTAGCTAGTCTATTTTGACATCAATTGAGAACAAACCTGTGGCATCCCGCCTTGTGAAGGCCAGGAAAGGCCCAGGTGTGGGTCCAGCCCATATCAAGGGGGGCATCATCCCACATCGCTTGGAAGAGTAGACAATGCATGGTTTATAAGCATGGATCCCCTCCCTACCTAGTACAATGCATTTTGGGCTAACCCCAAGAACAAACTTGTGTGGGCTTTGGGCCAAAGTGGACAATATAGTACTAGGAGCACTGGGGGACGTTACAAATGGTATCAGAGCGAAATCCCAACTGGAAGTGTGGCCGACGAGGACATCGGGTCCCCAAGGGGGGGAGATTGTGGCATCCTGCCCTGTGAAGGCCAGGAAAGGCCTAGGTGTGGGTCTGGCCCATATCAGGGGGCACAATCTCACATCACTTGGGAGAGTAGAAAATGCATGGTTTATAAGCATGGATCCCCTCCCTACCTAGTACAACACGTTTTGGGCTAACCCCAAGAACAAACCTGTACGGGCTTTGACCCAAAGTGGACAATATTGTAATAGGAGCACCAGGGTACGTTACAAAACCTTTCGTATTCTTTTACTTAATTTTCTTTTACTGTTATTTATTCTTTTACTTATTCTTACATGAGAGTAACCTCTTAAGTCTCTGAAATCAAGTAGAAACTATCCCTTTAAACTTACGTTTATTTGCCATTCATTTATGTTGTACTTTTGTGTGCATTAGAAACAATGATGCAAGCATATAATTCTATCTACTGTTTCAATTTATTGTAACATCATTATGGGCACCGTATCCTAATTAAAGAGCCAAACTTAAATAAACATACAAACATTCATTCAATGGTATGTTTCCAATATAACAAAAGCTATGCATTAAATAAACATACATCAAACAAACATCCCCTAATTCTCGTGATGGGCCCTTTTAGACAAAACACATGCAGTACTACGTACCTGAAGTTCTTAGCTTTAACGAATTATCACTTAAAATTATCCTTCATAGAACCTAAAGTACCAAAAATAAAGAAGCTAAAAAGAACTCTTTCCTCAAGGATCACAACCACAATTTCATAACTCCAGAGATGTCCTTCACAAGACACAACATTTCACTCTCAAACTTTTCTCTTCTAAATCTCCAAAACATCAATCCTCAACCTTCTTCCTTCATAAGTACAGAACCATACGCCAGCTTTCACTCTAAAATTTGGCAAAATAACCCCACATATTTTCTTCTCTTTAAACATTGTCGCCAACAGCTCCATTTATAGGCAGACAACATTCATCGACTCTTCATCATTCACTTGAAGACAGAAGGCCATTGGATCTTTATTAATTCATCAATCATTCAGAAAAATGAAGCGTTTCACCTCCAAACGTTGATTATCATTAACAGATGACTCAAATAAATGGCGGTCGATTGGTTTAAATGAAGGACGATCGACCATTCCTCAGCCAAAAGTCCGTATATTTAATTCTTCTGCATTTTTTGTCAGTCTATTGATGTCGTCAATCGACCACCGAGATTACCCGCCAATACCAAATGAAAGATTAAGCCTTTTCTCCAGATTACTCCTTATTTACATTATTTCCTTTAACGTAATATATGCATGCCTCATATTTAACCCTAACCTAATGCCTTATATGTAATTAAAATATCCTCCATACTACTTCGCTTTCTCATAACTCTTAAGCACTAATACCATATATTTACATATATGAATATTTATATCATCTACTAACTTACACCATATGCTTCACATTTCCATATCCAATTATATCCAAACTTCCAATTACATCTAATTACGTTCAAATCCATGTTTCTCTTAGGTCAACACTTGGATTATCTAACTATCCATAATTTTATCCCTTAATACATAAAGTATATGTTCCATAATTCATCTTTCACCTTATTCTTTTATTAAATCTAATATACTCCAATATTATAAATCTTATAATTTCAACATTAATATAACCAAGTGCATTTTGTCATACTAATTCATTGACTTACAATCACTCACTTAGTCCTGATATCATCTTATGTAAAGCCAAGTGTCATCACCCATTCTTCAATAGCCCTAATCCTTTCCATAAATTAATTATGAACATAAAAGGATATCCTAATTCACTTATTCCAAATTTGTTTCTCTTGACCAATATCTTCAAATTGTCCATCTCGGCTCCTATCCTCCCAAAATCATCAAATAAGTCTTATACTTAGCTCAACGAAAATTTAGGATATTACATCCCTCCTCCCTTATATAAATAGCGAGTACATGGAAACATGCTTATTAAAGCAATAAGTCAATGACATGAATTGAATATAACCTAATGATCATAGACAAGGTATATTCAAATTGATAAAACATGGTTCAATGGCATTATCGTCATCTAAAGTTAACAACCTATTTTATAGTTACAAAAAATTAAACAAGTTATTCTAGAGATTGATTACGCGTAGTTATATTATCGTAATTAGTAGCTACTATCTAGCACAAAGGTTAAATAGCAGTCAAGTAAGATAATATATATATATATATATATATATATATATATCACACCTAACACAACATAATTACTATCAATGAAGAAATTCATAGTTTATCTATAAGAGATATGACATCAAATAAGTCTTCAGTTCAACAGTTCAGTTTATTAATTCTTTAGTTTGTATCATAGAGCTTAATGTCATAAACCATAACCCAAGCAGTAGTATTATCATTTTTCTTTTAGACAAAGCTTTGATTTGCAATAAAGTAAACATCAAAAATTAATCATACTTGTGGGTAGGGCCTCCACTAGCCAAAACTTTACCCAATCCTTGCTATTTATTGAAGAAATCTTACACTAAAGAAAAGATAATAGCGAGCCTAACTCCACCTTGGTGTTCCTTAGCTTTTAGATTGCACTCTCAACACACATGTATCACTTCACGAAATTCATACTTCTCTCAACTCAGGAATCGCTGAACACTCATACGCTCCAGAGGGTTTCTCTCACGAACTGGGAAAATGAAAATGGCACAAAACCCCAGGGAAAGCTGACTTAAAAAATAAAGCCTTACCTGGGTGTGATGGTCGCTTACCGAATCGGCATAGGGAGGGGGTGTCTAGGGGTGGGGATTTGCTTTATCGATCAATTGAGTGGGATTTTAATGAATAAACGACAAGGAAAACTATTATTTAAAACCTATTTTCTCGTAGATCTGGGCATTTTCAAACAAGGGAGGGTGTCTGTATCTCACCCGCACTCGTCCGAATTCCTCATTTCCCCTACCAGAGCTGAAGGCATTCTTGCCTTCATCCACGTGAGTCCAAAACTGTCCAAAAATTATATAGAGTCAAAATCCCAATGTCTGCTGTCATCCGCATTCGTCCTGCCTTGTCTGAAAAATTGTGTTACAAACAAATTAGGATACAAATCCTCATCCTGCATTATCCCAAAATGTAGGAGATGACATGAAAAGCATTTTCGGACACAACCCCTAGTCCTCGTGTTGTCTTCATGCGTCCGAATGCTCTAAATACATATTTCCTCCAAAAAAAAACTTTATACTTTGATTATTCTATAATATTTACCTCATGTTTACATGGCATAAATCAACACATACCATCACACAATGTAATATATTAACTATCCAAAATTAATTACATCAAATAAAAGGATAAACATTATCGGGGTATTCTATTCTACCCCTCTTACAAAAATTTTGTCCTTAAAATTTAGCTAACTAAATAGCTCTGGATACTTAGCCCGCATATCATCCTCTTTCTCCTATGTGGCCTCTTCACTTGCATGGTTCTACCATAAAACTTTAACTAGCAGAATCCGCTTACATCAAAGCTCCTTTACTTTGGAGTCTAGGATTTGAATAGACTTTTCTCTATAGCTCAAATTGGTTTGGATGTTGATATCCTCAGGAGGGTCCCATAAAGTTGCATTTCTTAGACATTTCTTGAGCATTGACTCGTGAAATACATTGCGTATGCCTACCAAGGAGTCTGGTAATTGTAACTAGTAAGCAATAGATCCAATCATTTTTGTGGTAATTCAAGTAATGAACCAATTCACTGATGTGCTAAATTTCAATTCCGTGCCCATGGCTTTATTCTAGGTCGTTGGTGTTTGGTCTTCACTCGTTGGCATACCTGGCATAGAGCCACATACTCAGTAATGTCATACTTTATATTCGGCCAGTAATAATGTGCTTTGAGATCCCGGTACTTCTTGTTACATCTAGGATAGATTGAGATACTTGATGAGTGAGCTTCTCGTAGGATCTTTGTTCACAAAGCCATATTGCTCGGCACATACCATCTGTTGTTATACTTTATTATGCCATCCACAAACATAGAGTAGTCCCGATACTCTGGCAAGGTTGGGTTGAATAAAAAAATCCTCGCATACACTGTTGCCTTACTGAGCCTCTTTAATCTGCTCAAGAATAGACGGTATCAAGGTTAGTTTTGATAATAATACATCCAACTGCATTGGAACCATCTGCACATCAAGCTCTTGTAAGTCTTTCTAAAGTCTTGAAGGCATTTGTTTGCATAACATGCTCATCACAACAACTTTATGGGTAAACGCATCTGCTATCACATTAGTTTTGGCCGGATGGTACTTAATTTTGCAATCGTAGTCCATACGAATTCAAGTCATCGCCTTTGCCTCATGTTGAGCTCCTTTTGTGTGAAAATATATTTAAGACTCTTGTGATCTAAGTAAATTTAGCAACGTTGTCTATACAAATAGTGCCTCCAAATTTTTAGAGTGAAGACAACCGTAACGAGCTCTAGGTTATGCGTGGGAGAATTCAATTCATGAAGTTTAAGCTATCGAGAAGCATATGTAATAACCTTTCCATGCTGCATAAGCACTCCACCGAGTCCTCTCACGAATGCATCGTGATAAATACAAAAGTCACCTTACTTCATAGGCAAAGTAAATATAGGGGTAGACGCTAATCGGTGCTTCAATTCTTGGAAACTTTTCTTGCAATTGCTAGACCACCAAAATCATGCATTCTTCTTTGTCAGACTGGTGAGTGGTAGAGCCATTTTTAGAATCGCCCAATGAAACGCCTGCAATATGCGGCCAATCCAAGGAAGCTCCTCAAATTTCCAACATTCTTTGGCTGTACCCAATCCATAACCACCTGTACCTTTGCAGGATCCACAGAGATACCATCATTGGAGATCACATGGCCAAGGAAGCTAACTTTGCTTAGCCAAAAATCACACTTAGAAAACTTGGCATATAATTGGAGCTAGCTAAGAATTGATAGAGCCATCCGAAGATGTTCACAATGCTCCTCCTTTGTTTGGGAATAGACCAAAATATCATCAATGAAGACAGTAATAAATTTATCCAAATAATCCCTAAAAATCTGTTTCACCATATCCGTGAAGGCTGCAGGGTCGTTTCTCAATCTGAATGACAAAACCAGGAATTCATAATGTTTGTACCTAGTGCAGAATGTAGTTTTAGGTACATTGTCTGGTTTAACCTCCAATTTATAGTACCTGAGCGGAGGTCAATCTTCAAAAATACTTGTGCACCACATAACTGATCGAACAGATCATCAATCCTCGGTAGAGGGTACTTGTTCTTGATTGTTACCTTGTTTAACTCTCGGTAATCGATACATATTCTCAACGTCCCATCCTTCTTCTTGACAAACAATACTAATGAATCCTAAGGAGAAAAGCTCGGATAAATAAACCCTTTGGTGACCAGTTCCTCCAATTAAACCTTCAACTTATGTAGTTCAGCTGGCGCCATACGATATGCTATTTTAGAAATAGGTTGTGTGACAGGCTACAAGTCGATCACAAATTTGATCTAGCGGTTACAGGGTAAACTAGGAAGATCATCGAGAAAAACATTTAGGACGCCACAGACTATTGCAACATCTTCCAATTTAACCTTAGGGTTTGCAGTAGTATCGATAACATTTATTAGGAACCCATCACATCTACTTTTCAACAATTTATCTGTCTTGACCACAAAGATGATAGCTAGCTTTTTCCTTTTCCTTAGTTCCTCAAAAAGTGTGCAATTAACCATCTGGAGGGTAAAAGCAGACTTCCCTCTTCTTACAATTGATGATCGCGTGGTATGAAGATAACCAATTCATTCTGATGATAATATCGTACCCCTTTAGGTCATAATTATTAAGTCAGCCCAAAATAAATTGTCATTTATCTCTACTACATAGGCCTTAAGAATTTTATTAGGAATTAAACTTTCACTGGAAGGCAACAACATGCGATGCATACAATTCACTCTACTGGAGAAATAATTCTCTTGTCCACAAAACTTCATTGAAATAAAAGAGTGTGTAGCACCCGAATCACATAAGACGTACGTAGCACACTTATTAACATAAACCGTACCTGCCAGGATTAGGTAACTTATTTATTCTAAGGTAAGATCTCCTAATTCAATTAGGGAACAATTAACACCACATATAGACAATTATTGCATAAAATTATGTGTACCTGCCACAATTGATGGTTGTTCCTTATCTTGGTCTGGTTCGTACTTGGGAAAAACCCACGGAACCACACCTCCTTGTCCACCGAGTTGGACTGTGCAGTTTCTAGCAATATGGTTGGGCTTGGCACACATATAATATCTCTCTGAGCAGGCCAAGCACTCATGACGATGGGCTTTCTTACATTTCAGACATACATTAGGTTGAGGGGCATTAAGTGTCTATGTCATTACTCGCTTATCTGGTCTTTGTTGTGCCCCACCATCAGAGGGTCACTTGAATCCCTAGCCCACTAACAGACCGCTACATGACAACTGGCTTGAGTTGGGTTTCCACATTCTTTGATTTGCTTCCATTTGTCTTGCTTACATGAATTTCACTCCTTCTACTGCTAATGCCCTTCCACAATTTTTAAATAGGGGATACCTTCAGTGCCATCCCCAATAACTTCTTATAGTACCTCAATCTTGAGCCCCTGAACAAAATAATTGACTTTTTGCTCTTCGTTAACCTCCAAATGAGAGGCAAAATGGAATAATGCCTCAAACTTCTGAACATACTCTGATACGGTTCATATCTAGCATAGGCATACAAATTTCACTAATTTCTATGTACGGATGGTGTGGTTGAAATATTTTTCATTGAACAACTCCTTAAAGTTATTCCATGTGAGAGCTCTGACATCTCATGAGGACTTAATCGAGTCCCACCAAAACGCGCATCATGCGTCAGCAAGTAGGTAGCACACTTAACCCTTTCATTCTCGTTGATCTCTCCATACACTAACCTATCTTCCAGGGAGCGTATCCACTCCTCGGCTCCCATAATATTTGAGATGTTCCTATTGAAACAAGGGGACTTAAGCTGTTGTAACTTTTTCCATCATGCCTCTCTTGGAATTGGAGCCGCCCCATGATTCCCATTCCCATTTCCATTGTCATAGTACATGAATCTTTCAATATATCAAAAATGTTGCTCCATGTATGAGACTGTCACTCCATGCTCTGAGATTGCTACTTCACTACCACTGTGATACATTCAAGAGCCTCATCCCGGTCATTATTATCCTTTTGCTGGCTGGACGCTTAGTGTCTCTCCTCGTTACACTAGATATTCCCTTTGTTTTGTCTAGTCATCTTTAACCTTATACGTTTTCACATTATGGAGTAATAAGTTGAAGGGAATTAGTTCAATAACATAAAAGTAAACTTACAGTTAGATGAGTATTTCCCAATGAGTCTGGGGTTATCTGTAGTCTACTAAATCGTACGTGACCTGGTTAGGGCTCTGATACCAACTATGACACCCCGCATCAAAGTCTTCCTTAACTTAACTTTTTCAATATCGTATAAATATTTTTCTTTATTTATTTAAAACAATGGGATTAAAACTTAAGCAAGCGTGGAGTGAAATCATAGTAAAAGTGGAAACATGAGATGTGTTAAATAAAATTTAGAGTTAAGACTGGAAATATAACTAAATTCAAAATATGGTTTGAATTTAGTTATATTTCCAAAATAGTTATAACATAAAAGTTAATAGTTTTACAAAATAGTGTCCTTTTCAAACCATTTCAAAATAGTGATTTCTTTTCTTCTTCTTTCAAGCCATAGCCTACTCAGATCGATCCATCTGAATAAATTGCAGACTCAATAGGAAATGCATTATCTTTTGCTCCTGGAATTATTATGTCTTGACAATTTCCTACACCACAAGTAAACAGTTAGCCTAAAGGCCTAGTAAGGAGTGGGGTATGAAATATGAAATATGCCTCTCTTTTCTTATACCAATATGGGTTCTACCCCAAACCATTCTTTTCTTTACATTTTATTCTTTCGTTCATAACTCGTACGTTAAGAGGGAGATTGGAGGAATCCGTGGAGGAAGAAATAATCAATTCCCAACTTCTAAACACCTAGGGTGGCTAGTCCCAGACCCAATAAGGGAGGGGCTTCATCTAGACTACTTGATTAAATTTGAAATACTTGTCCATCCCCCAACTCCCCATTTCTTTTCTTTTCATTCATTCATTTTCCTCACATAATGCATATGAGTACCACCCCTAGAGGTAACACTACCTATTTGTTTCTATGATCATGATGCATGTAGATGCAGTGCAATGCTAGAATTACAACTATAAACTAACAAATAAATGAACAAACAGAGCAGCAAAATGAAATAGCGAATATCACAGTGAAATAACATGCTTTAAATTTACCAAACATAACATCAAATAAAAAAGTAATTTAACATGCTATTATACTGAGATTAAATGGAAATTTGCAATGAGTTACTCAACAAACTAAGCAATCTTGACAATTGTACGACGACATGAATTAAACACAGATATAGCGAGTATAGGGAAACATACTTATTAAATAAATAAGTTGATGGCATAAATTGAATATAACCTAATGATCAGAGACAAGGTACATTCAAATTGATAAAACATGGTTCAATGGCTTTATCCTCATCTAAAGCTAACAACCTATGTTATAGTTACAGAAAATTAAATAGGTTATTCTAGAGATTGATTATGCATTGTTATATTACAGGAATTAGCAGGTACTATCTAGCATAAAGGTTAAATAGCAATCCAGCACACCCAACAGAACAGAATTACTATCAATGAAAAATTCACAATTTATCCATACGAGACATGATATCAAATAAGTCTTCAGTTCAATAGTTCAGTTCATTAGTTTATATCATAGAGCTTAACATAAGAAACCATAACCCAAGCGGTAGTATTATCATTTTTCTATCAAACAAAGCATTGATTTGCAGTAAAGGAAACATGAAATATTAATCAAAGAAACAAGCAAACACTACTTGTGGGTAGGGCCTCCACTGGGCAATACTCTACCTAATTCTTACCTTAGTTGCTATTTGTTGAAGAAATCCTACACTGAGGGAAAGACAACAAGGAGCCTAACTCCACCTTGGCGTTCCTCAGTTTTTAGATTGCACTCTCAATACACACTTATCACTTCATGAAATTCAAACTTCTCTCAACTCGGGATTCATAGAACACTCACACGCTCTAGAGGGTTTCTCTCACAAACTGGGAAGACGAAAATGTCAAAGAACACTAGGGAAGGTTGACTTAAAACGTGAAACCTTACCTGGGTGTGACGGTCACTTACTGAATTGGCATGAGGAGGGGGTGTCCAGGCATAGGGATCTGCTTTCTTGGTCGGTTGAGTGAGATTTTAATGACTAAACGATAAGGAAATCTATTATTTAAAACCAATTTTCTGGAAAATCTGGGCATTTTCAGACGAGGGAGGGTGTCCGTGTCTCATCCGCACTCGTACGAATTCCTCATTTCCCCTACCAGAGCTATGTTTTTGGACGAAGGAAGGCGCCCTCACCTTCATCCATTGGCATCCAAAACTGTCCAAAATTTTGACTAATTCAAAATCTTTGTGTATGCTATTGTCTGCATTCATCCTGCCTCGTTCGAAAACTCATGTTACAAATGAATTAGGACACGAAGCCTCATCCCAAAACACAGGGGACAACATGAAATTCATTTTTGGATGCAACCCCTAGTCCTCGTGTCGTCCACGTGGGTGCAAAAGCTCTAAATACATATTTCCTCCAATAAAACTTTATACTTTGATTATTCCATAATATTTACCCAATGTTTACACGGCATAAATCAACACATACCATCACGCAATGTAATATATTAATTATCTAAAATTAATTACATCAAATAAATGGTGAAACATTATCGAGGTATTACATATGCAGCCCAAAGGATATGAGCAGAGGTCCGAGTAGGGATCACGAGAAAGTAACGGTGCTTAGAATAAATAGAAATTCAAAATACTGTGCAACAAATCCAATCGAAAAGTATTAAGCTTACAAACCCAAATGAAAATGTCAAATCCTCACCAAATAACAACAAATCACTCAAATCAGAAATAATAGAAAACACTAGATCTTGATCCTTAGTCGCTCTTACCTTTACCTGAAGTTTTAAGGGTCGTTGGGGTAGTGACTAACTGAATAGAGTATAGCTATACTAGATGCATCTCATGAAAAACTAGTTTTTCTCTATTTTTGAAAACATTGATATGTTTCTCTTTTTACTGTACATGGATTTAAAATATTTAAACCTCTTTATCATTCTCTTTTAAACTAGCATTTGGCCCTCCATGACGCTGCATTAAAACTCATTATATATCTAGACAACTATATCGTAAAAATATGTCAACACCATTTTCTATACAAAAATGTCATGACTTGATGCACCATAGTGCCCGGTTACTAGATCCCGGGGTGAGAAGATCATTAATGTAATATCCTAAATTTTCATTGAGCTAAAAGCATAGCTTAACTGATAATTTTGGGGATGATAAGAACTGAGTTGGACAAGTAAAGATATTGGTCAAGAGAGACGTAATTGGAATAAGTAAATTACGATACCCCATTATGTTAATAATTAGCTTATGGGATGAATTGAAGTCAATTGGAAACTTATTTGGTCATATTTGGAGTTAGATTGGATGATATCAATTAGATTGACAGTTAGTAGAATTAATAAGAGAAATCATACTTGGATATAATAAGGTCGAAAGAATATAATTTATACTATTTTAGGACGTATTGGATTTAATGTAAAATAATGTGAATGAGGAATGGTGAAATATATGGTATATGTTGAAGGTTAGATAATTTGAAAAAGTGAATTATGGTTTATTAAGGGAAATATGTGTGTGTGTGTGTGTGTGTGTGGATCAACTTGTGCCAATCGACCAGTGTGATAATGAGGAGTTTTTGATGGAAAACACCACGACTGTTTGTATCTGTCGTTTTGCATGGGGAGATTGTTTGATACGATCAACCACTTGAAATTGAAGGGTCACCAATTAATGAAAATGTGTCGCTGGTAACGTCTGAAAATCAAAAGGAACGATATTATATGCGTTTGGAAGTTAAAGGGTTGCTAGATATTGATGAAGTTACGTCCTTGGCCTTATGTCTTCAATAAAATGATGAAGAGTTGATGTTCCTAGCCTATAAATAGAGAGGTATGGAACTCAATCAAAATATTGTGAGGAAACTGTGAGTGCTAAGAGTTGTGAGTGAAGCAGTGAAGGGTTTGTTGTAAGTTTTGGAGTTTGAGAGAAGAGATTTGGAGTAAGAGAGTAACAATTTGTTATGGGTTGCGTTTTATAAGGGTTTTACATAGAAGAGAAACTGTGATGGGTGTCTAGTGATTGGAAAATGAAACTATTAGGAAGTGGCTTTGTGTTTTTCGAGTTTAGATTGTGAAGTTAGTCTAGACTTTTGGAAGAAAACTGTGAGGTGAAAGCAGTGATGGTTTTTGGTTAAAATGGATGAAAGAATTTGATAAGCAACCACGAGCGGAGACTAGAGGTAAGTATTCTTCTGTTTTGGCTATCACACTACAAGGATAAGTTACTACTTTTCTTCAGTCAAGTTTCTACATACAAAGTGTATAAGATATTTGTTTCTGATACGAGGGAGTTTGGTTATGTTTTATGAGAATATTGAAATATGATTTTGTTGATAGTGTGTCCTTTGCCATGTGATAATTAATTGGTTAGAGTTATGTTATATTGGTTACTGGATATATTTGGAAATTGATTAAGCCACTACATGTATGCTAAGTAGAATCTAAGTATTAAGGTATCCTTCATGAAGTTGATTATTATCATGCAAAATAAATTATTGGAATGAGTTGTATGATAAGGTGATTATTGGAATAAATGGTTAAGTTTAGATGTGAAGGTAGTGGGTTTTATTACGTGGGATTTTGAAGAAGGTAATTATTGGATTTAGGGTTGTCATTGTTGGACATACTGTTAAGCTATATCTTGTTGGAGTAGATTGTTAAGTTGAATTAAGAAGATATGTTAGACAATTAACTGCTAGTAGTTAGAATTGTTTATTGAGAAATCTTTATTGATTATCTCATGTTGTTAATAACTAGCTTTCTTTGTGAAACATCTTAAAGTGTTAAACCATTAAAGTTGAGACTTCAGGTACGTGGTACTGCATGTGATTTTTCTGAAAGGGCCTATATAACGGGAATTAGAGGGTGTTTATTGTTTGTTATTGATTGTTATGAATTGTATATTTATTAGATTTAAGTTCAATTCCTTAGTTAGGACGAATCACGTTTTAAGGATACAACTAAAGAACACGTTAGATAGGATTGTATATGCACAATAACGTTAAGATTTGAAATCTTAAAGTACACAAAAACAAAATATACGTAAATAGTTGTGGTTTAGTTGATTACGCATGGCACAGAAATCAAAGTATGCGAAAATGAAATGAATGTAAATAGTTGTTTCTATAAGCCGGTTGGTTACGCCCAGCACAAAAAGCAAAGATAAGTAAATAAATGAGGTCCGATTGGTTATGCTTGGCACAAATGTTTATGTGGTCTGATTTCATATGCCTGGCACGCAAATAATAAAAGACAGAAACAGTAAATGAATGTTTGTGTGGATCTGTTTGATACACCTAACTCATAAACAGATGGAATTACAGTAAAAGACATGAACAGTAACAGATGTTTATGTGGTTTGATTGGATACGCCCAACATATAAACAATAAAGACATGAACAGTAAAAGACATAAGCAGTAAAAGACAAGAATGGCAACAGAGAAACGAAACAAAAAATGTTATATGATGTTACAAAAATTGTATGTAAATTTCATGTTTTACGTTTATATCGTGTGTTGAGCTTTAGCCTCATAGTTAGATCTCATTGATGTAGGTAAGGAGATAATGATTGGATAAAGTTGTTAATTGACGTAGCTTAAGGAGTATTGCTGTGTGGGTGTTTGTGCTGTTGGCGACATTGACCTTGTGGTTATGGCTCATGAAAATTAAATAAATTTGTTTAAATTGTTTTAAGTGTTTTAAATGCTAATAGATTTAAATGGAATTTAAATAAATGTTTTAACGATACTTGTGGAAATAGTTTTTAAGACTGTTGGTTTATGGTATTAAATTGTAAAAGACTTTCGTTGTATGTTTACTCTGTATTTTATATGATTAAGACTTCTGCTATTTATTACTCTGGTATTCTATCACATAATTGTTTTAAAGAAAAGAAAATTTTTATACGGAATGTTACAATTAATCTTTTAACGAGCTATTATTATGCAGGTGACATCACATTAGAAGGGATTGAAGAGGAACCTAAACATGAAGACAAGGATATGCCAAAACACATCTTCATGGGGAGTACTAGTTCACACTCTCAGATTCGAAGTTCAGCCAAGGCTATGCATGAAAGCCATAAGACAGAAGCTTAAAATGGACCACTTGCAGAAGATATGTTCCTCCAACACCTTCTTACTTGAATATTGTGAATTGGATGTATTTTGGGTAATTTTGTTGGTTGTTTTAATTTTGGACATTTTGGTGCTCAGCTAGTGGGCTAGCCGAGCACTCATGCCAAGTTTGTCCCTCTTAAGGGAATTTTTGTAATATTGTTTTTAGGGCAACTCTTAAGGAGGTATTTTACCTTCCTTAAGGTTGCCATAAAACCAAATTTGGAATTTTAAAACTCAATTGAAGCAAATTCGTTTGGAGGTTCCCTCTCAAACACCCGATTCTTGTTCTAGGTTTTCAACTGAAAAACTTGTACCAAAAATCTTCTCTCTCATTTGTTCTTCTTTGGTCTTGGAGAGAGACCCTTATACTAGTCCCTCCTCATCTCATCAAGATGTGTTTCAAGGCGTGAGGTGCTAGAAGATCAAAGGAAAACAAGGTGGAGTGGCTTCTTGCGTAAGAGGCCTATTGAAGTCGATATTATTGGTTCTAGGTAATATAGGACCAGCTAGTAAGTTTGATGTAATTTTCATTTGCTTGCATTGTGATTTTGTCTCTAGATTTTTGTGACATTTTTATTCCTTGTATTACATTGAAGTATTGAAAATTTGGTGCTGATTGGAATCGTTGTTAAGATTTTATGTCATTTTTGCTATTGATGTCTGAATCTGGTTCTTTGGTGTCTCTTCGGGTAGTCCCTTTTCCGATTGCACCCCTTTTTCGAATTGAATTATGATTTTTAGTGGAGATTTTGCCTTTATTATATTTACTCACCCTCCAATTTTGACGTCAATTGGTGTTCTGAATCGAAAGTTATTGAATCTTCAATTTGGGTAGCCGAAACTATATTTTCTGGCACCCTTTCGAGTAGTGAGATTTCTTCCGCATAACTTTTGTGTCTGTAGAAATTTGATTGTGATTTTTGGTGGAGCATCTGTTCTCTATCATGTTGGTGCTCCCTCTAAATTTTGTCTAAATTGGATCTTTGGTTTGAAAGTTACAATATTTCCAAATGGAGTGTTATGTTTTGCCAAAAGTCACCAGCAGTATATTGCCATTGTTGTCTCCTTCGCATCCCGTGGTGCATCATTAGTGAAAAATGATGGTCACCCAATGACTCATCCGTCACTCATCATAGAATAGGTGGACACCTATCAATGAAAACACCTCATGAGGCAGAAGAAGTAACAATGATGGCGATCTATAGATCTAGCATGTCACCCGAGTTGCCCACGAACCAATCAGTGATGACATAACTCATACGATCATATACCCTGATTAGGTTTTCTGTGATGGACTCCACACTCTAGCATGGTATTCCACAAAATAGTCATTTTGAAAATGCGATGCAATATAACGCAAAAGGTATAGAATCCTACCTTTCTGGTGCTCTTTATTTGTAGTTGGAATAACCGTCTCCTCAGGGATTACCTTAAAATCTCCAAACTCATCCAAGCCTAACAAACGTATGAAATATAGGAATTCTCATCAATAAATTCCAAGAAATAAGTGAAAGGGTCCTACTCTGAGATTAGGAACCCAACCGACGTATAATTGACTCGTATGTGAATTGGGTACAATATGGTTGACCAAAATAGTAATTTTAGGCATTTTGCAAGGTTTTTTATCAACTAGTTTGCTTTTGGTCGATCGATTTGTTGATCGAAAAAGTTGGGAGCAATCTGTAATGTTTTTTGGTCAACTAACCTGGTTTTCGCTCGACCACTTAGTTAACCAGAATACTTAAAACTGCTTTTCTAGTCGACCATTTTCTAGGCGATCAATCACCTGGTTGACCTAAAACCTTATGGTCTACAAATTGGTCAACCTAAAACTTTATGGTCTACCATCTTGTCATCCTAAAACTTTCTGGTCAACCAGTTAGTCGTCTAGCTTCGTTTCTAGCGCAATTTCTTTACCAGAAACCAATTTTTCCCATTTTTCTACCTCCATTTAACCAATACTGAAACATAAACTTCAAATATACCAATATAAACTAGAGGGGTTCCTCGAATTTGAGTTTTTAAGCTTGAATAAAAGGCCAAATTCAGGAATGAAAAACTTACCGATTTGCAAATTTTCTTTACAAAAATTGTTCTCCTTGTTGATACAAACATTTTCCTAGCGTCGGATTGTCATGAATTGTCCAATCGAACTTCCTCCTTTTTTTCTCTCTCGCGGGTCTATCGGCAGAACTATTCTTCTTCTTTCCTCTTCTTTTCTATTTCTTTAATTTCTCTTTTACTTTTACTTTACTTATTTAATAAAGAAAACATATATATGTAAATACATATACATATACATATCATTTATTAAATAAATCCAATCCAATTTCTAACTTAATTTCTTATTTATTCCAATGCTACCTGGCAACGTATTCTTTAACCCGAATAACTTTCCAATTTCACCTTCAAAGTTTATTTATTGTTATGTAATTATCCAATTTTATTGATTTTGACCATTTGACCGAAAATTTATACGTGGCCGCTACATGACAAATCGAGTTTAACTTTCCAACTTTGACCAATTCCAATACAAAAAATTAACATATGGAATTTCTTATTAAACATTTCACAGGTTTTACATCTTAATCTCCTTATAAGAAATTTCATCCCAAAAATTAACATAAAACTCATTACATATCAAAAAGATGAGGGCACTTGCACATCATGTCAAATTTGACTTCCCATGTCGCTTCCCTCTCGATGTTGTTCTTCCACAACACGCGGACCAAGGGAATATCTTTGTGTCGTAGCACTTGAACCTCTCTACTAAGGATCCGCTCTGGCTCCTCTTTGTATGATGTATCTTCCTTGATGGGGACGTCAGTCCAGAAGATGACATAAGAAAAGTCTAGTGTGTATTTCCTCAGCTAGGATATATGGATGACATTGTGGACATACCCAAGCTATGCAGGTAGAGCACGTTTGTAGGCCACGTTGCCAAACCTCTTAATTATCTAAAATGGGACAATGAATCTTGAGACTAACTTTTCTTTCACCCCAAAGCAACTAATACCACGTCTCGGCCAGACCTTTAGAAAAACAAAGTCTTTTGCATCAAACTCAATTTCTCTTCTCTTTAGATCAACGTAACTTTGTTGCCTGCTTTTCACCGCCTTAAGCCTCTTTTGAATCATCTAGATCTTGTCTGTAGTTTCCTAGATCATATCTAACCCAAGAGAAATTCTCTCTTCTACCTCGGCCCTACTTAGTGGCAAATGACACGGTCTCCTGTACAATGCCTCATAAGGTGAGACACCAATGCTGGTTTTAAAAATGTTGTTGTAAACAAACTCAACCAACTACAAATGATTAATCCAGCTGTCACCAAAATCCAAGATACAAGATCGTAACATATCCTCCAAAACCTAAATAGTCCTCTCAACTGACCATCAGTCTGAGGATGATGTGTGGTGCTATGATTCAACTTTGTTCCCAAAGCCTTCTGCAAGGACCTCCAAAACTTGGAAGTAAATCTTGATTCACGATCTTAAACAATACTCAAAGGGATGCAATGGAGACAAACAACATTCTCAATGTAAAGGCAACTCAACCTCGACAAGGGAAAATCCATCTGGATGGAAATAAAGTGAGCGAACTTGGTCAGATAATCCATGATGACCCACAATGAAATACATGGTGATCCTATCCCACTTTCACTCTTGAATAGGCACCTTGCCAAAAATTTAGCCATGTCTCATTTCATACCTACCCACCCATACTGTTGCTTTGGATCACGGCACATTTTCGTACTGCTTGGGTGAATAGAAAACCTTGACATGTGAGCCTTAGTGAGAATTGTCTACCTTAACTCTTGAAGGCTTAGTATTGCTACCTTACCATGGTAGAGATATGATCCCTCAACATTGACTTCCAAACCATCTAGTTGTACTCCATTTTGAAGATGTTCTACTTTCTCTTGAAGCAACTCATCTTGTTGTTGTAACTGTGTCGTTCTTTGGAGTAAGAACAGTGTAGCCACTACATTATAAGCACAAGCCATATCATCTGCCTCATAATACTGCAAGATGTAGTCTCCAACAGCCATGGATAATTTACACTCATCTAGAATCAGAAAAGTAATAGATCCTTCAAGATGTTGGCTTAAAGCATCGACCACTACATTCGTCTTTCCTAGATGATACTCTAGCCTGAAATCTTGTGATCAGGATATACCTAAAAATTTGAACCATACAAATAACTTCTCCAAATTTTTAATGCAAAAATTATAGCAGCAAATTTCAAGTCATGCATTGGATCATTCTTCTCATGGGGTTTCAATTTTCTGGACACGTAATTAATCACTTTACCTTGCTGCATCAAGACACATTTAAGCCCAACTCCCGATGCATTCGTGTAAACAACATAAGGTTGCTCACTATCAAGCACTGTTAGGATAGGTGCACTCGTCAGTCTGCTTTACAAGTTGTCAAATGCACTTTGACATTTGTCACTTCATTCATACCTTACCCTTTTTCTAGTTAGCTTTGTTAAGGGCACTACTATCAAAAAAAAAGTTTCCATAAGTTGCCAATAATAACTAGCAAAACCAAGAAAACTATGAATCTCTAACACATTTTTCAGAAGCTACCACTGTATAACTGCCTTGATCTTTGCAGGATCTATCGAGATTCCATCTCATGAAACCACATGCCCTAAAAACTTAAGCTCTAACATCTAGAAGTTATATTTACTCATCTTGGCATATAACTGGTGATCTCTCAAGGTCTGTAGCATAATCCGAAGATGTTCCCGATGCTCACTCCGAGCCATAGAGTAAATTAAAATGTCTTAGAGGAACACCATAAATAAACCGATCTATATAGGGTTTGAAAATTTAGTTCATGAGATCCATAAAAGCTGCTAGGCCATTAATCAAACCGAAAGGTAAGACTAGAAACTTGAAATGTCTATACCTCATCCTAAAGGCTATCTTCGGAATATCCTCTTTCCTGAATCTTCATTTGATGACAACCATATCTTAAATCAATATTCAAGAAGTACTATGATCCTCCAAGCTGATTGAATAAGTCATCAATCTTGGGTGATGATTACTTGTTCTTTACGGTAACCTGGTTCAACTTTTGATAATCGATGCAAAGTCTCAAAGAACCATCTGCCTTCTTCGCAAACAAAACTAGAGCACCCCACGGCGAGATAATCTCCTAGATGAATCTCTAATGTATCAACTCATACAACTTCTTCCTCAACTCTTTTAATTCTATAGGGGCCATTTTATATGCAAGAATAGAAACTGGGGTAGTGCCTGGAACTCAATCTCATAGTCTAGAGGTAACCCTTGTAACTCATCAAGAAATACATTTGGGAACTCTCTTGCAATCGAGACATCCAAATCAGGGCCAGTGGTCGCAACCTCAATATCAACCGACTAAAGGTTACCATATTGCCTTCATCCATTGCGACCACCCAAGCATGCCTACAAAATAGAATTAGTTATCACCACACTAGGACCATTGCGATAAACAACAACATGCCCTTGTCTTGAAGTAATCGTGACTCACTTCAAATGACATTCCACTGTTGCACTACACTTTCTCAACCAATCCATACCCATAATTACATCAAAGTGACTCATGGGTAAAACAACTAGATATAAAGAAAAGTTGCAATCATCGACCACTACATTGACTGCTCTACACACAGAAACTACTCCACTCTAGAGACCCAAAGGAGTACTAAGCATCAGCAAAGATTCCATCTCCTCCATTGAAAACCCCAAAACAGAAGCAAAAATAGAAGAAATAAAGGAGTGTGTCAACCTAGTATCGAACAACACTTGTGCAAAAGAATGGGATATAAAGATCATATCATCCACCATGCAATAATCATTGGCTATGGAAATGATCAGATTTGCCAATTGCATAAGTCTATCCGGTTACTTTCTCATTTCCTTTCTGGACTCCCCCACGACCACCCCTAACTAAGCTTAGGCTTATGACACTGCTCTGAAATGATTGTTCTCTAGGGTTCCAATACCTTTATTATGGATAAGGATTCAAACCATAGCTTTGTTGATTTTTAATCGATCTTTGAAAATAAGGAGTAGCAAGGGAAAATTGAGTCTAATAACCTGGACAATCTTCTGTTTGCTACTAGAAGGACTATCTACTAAACTCGCTCTCTCCTCCAAGAGTACTATGGGTAACACTACCCTGTGAAGAAAATGATTCGTGCGTTGTCTGTTGCTGCAGCTGAAGTTCTGGACAATTCCTCATAAAAGTGTCCTGGTTGCCCATGGATGTAACAAGTCTAGGGGTTATACCAACAACTACCAGACAATCCACTACTAATACTCCAACTTGGACCTCCACTAGATCCTTGCCCCTGGAACCTTTCTTGGTTCTTCTTTGTGACCTTCCTCTCTTCCTTCTTCATCTGCCTATCCTAGAAACTTTCAAATTTTGCATCTAGGATTCTTTCCATTCTCTGTACAACTTCAAAGACCTCCAGAAGGCTATTGAACTGCATAACCCTAACCCATTACTACAATCTTGGTCTTAAACCTAATTGAAACTTTACGATCTTACCCCACTCTGAGGGTTCTTTGGAATAGGGTAGGAGCTTGAGAAATTTTCTGTAAAAATCCACCATTATTCCCTAGCCATAAGTCAAATCATGGAAGGCTTTTTTCATTGAATCTCGATGGCTTTAGCTGCTGTACTATCCTCAAAACATCTCTTTAAATTCTTTCCAATGTAGGGACTGCATTTTAATACTTGTCTGAATGGGGTCCAACTAGTTTAAAGCCATCTCTTCTAGGTACTGTGTGGCAATCCCCATCTAATGTTCTTCTGGAACTTTGAGTGTCGCACAATTTTTTTTCCAAGCCAACTCCCTGCTCCCTTTGGATCTGCACCAAACACTATAGAATTTATGTGACAGCTTGCCCTGTGAAGGTCATGAAAGGCCCAAGTGTGGGTCTGGCTCATATCAATGGGGATGCACAATCCCACATTGCTTGGGAAATTAGAAAATAAATGGTTTATAAGTAGGGTTCCCCTTCCTACCTAGTACAACATGTTTTGGGCTAACCCCAAGAACAAAATTGTACGGGCTCTGGCGCAAAGTGAACAACATTGTCCTTGGAGCCCCGAGGATATTACAAATGGTATCAAAGTGAAATCTCAACCAAAAGTATGGCTGACAAGGACGTAGGGTCCCTAAGGGGGGAGATTGTGACAATCGACCCTGTGAAGGTTAGGAAAGGTCCAAGTGTGGGTCTGGCCTATATTAGTGAGGGTGCACAATCTCACATCGCTTGGGAGAGTAGAAAATGTATGGTTTATAAGTAGGATTTCCCTCCCTACGTAGAACAACAAGCTTTGAGCTAACCACAAGAACAAAACCATGCAGGCTTCGACCCAAAGCAAACAATATTGTACTGAGAGCACCAGGAGAAGTTACAATTTAACCTGGAAAACTCCCAAAAGTAAGCCATTCTTGACGTGCCAGAATCCTGAGTCTAAAAATTACTGGCCATATTTCTTAAGGTTTCCATCATAGTAGCCACGAGATCAACATTGTTGTCTTGTGGTTTGGCACATGGGATTCTTCTCCTTGGAGGCATTGTGTCTATTCTGAGAAAAGAAAATCTCACTTGGTTAGAAAACTTGATTTGTGCATAGTAAATAAAACTTTACTTTGCACCATTAAATTCTCGAGTGATCACTACTTAGGAATTAGGAATCATTAAGCTCTGATACCATAAAATTCTATTACTAGCTAGAGGAAGACCTAATAGAATCGCCAAGTTAGGTGACCCGATCCTTTTTGAGAACCTGATCACCTAGCCCAATGCATGAGTTTTTTTTGTAAGACTTTTAAAATATATGTGGCCCAAATGATATGAACCTAGGTCTGAGAAAGGAATCACAGAAAAGTAATAATGCATAGAATAAATAGAAATTCAAAATAATATGCAACAAATTCAATCTAAGAGTATTAAGCTTACAAACCCAAATTGTAACGACCCAGTTTTTCGTAAATCCTTTAAAATGCATAAAATTTGAAATTTCTCTTTTGAAAGCAAAACTTATCAAAGTGCGTCTAACCAGATCGCTACTGACACTTCTTTAAACTCGTTCTGAAAACCCATTAATAAAAATATGCGGAAGCGTTATAAAATTTTTTTATGAAAACATAGCGGGTTTATCAAAACTTTGCAAAAGCGTAAATAAATCATTTAACGAAGAAATACTAAACAAATAAATATTGCATTTGAGAAGGGAAAACTAGATGATTAATTACAATTTGTTTACAACCTTTTCTCTTCTATTCTCTTTATCCTAGCCAATCTCAATCTCACACGTGCAAATCTTTCATCTCTGCTTTAGATTATCTCTTTGTTATCTATTCGTCGTTTAAACCTACACCACAAGTAATACGTGAGCCTAATGGCTCAGTAAGGAAAAGTCCTTAATGCAATTATGAATATCTCTCTTTAGTTCTTATTGGAATGGTGGCCCCCCAAACCAATTCTTTCATTAAGTTCATTCGTTTGTTCATTCGTTACTCGTACTTCGAGCTGGAGATTGGAGGTTGTCCTTTGAGATGGCTTAGTTTGATCAGCTTCTAACCTCCTGTGTGCACACTAGTCCCTTTCTCGACTAAGTAAGGGTATATCCTAGCTACCAGGCTAGATTCGAACTACCCATCTACCCCAACTCCCTTTAGTTTTCTTTTTCTTTCTGGCGTATCCCGCCCTCAAGGCTGTTTTTCTCAGTGATAGGCATATCCTGCCCATCCTAAACATTCTTTTTCCGTTCAGGTATATCCCACCCTCCGGGCTTTATTCCAGTGATAGATGTATCTTGTCGATCCTAAATGTTTTCTGTTTCCTTATTCCTTAACATTTTTTCCTCACTCATGCATGTGTGAGTTCCACCCCAAAGTGGCACTCCCTATGGGTTTCTATTAAAATGATGCATGACCATACACTCCCAACCTAACTTGATGCATGATGCTTCACAATATATCATTCATAGAAATTGAAGTGCGCATAAACAAAAGTAATGGAAATTAAGGCGCATAAAAAGAATAATAGGAATTGAAGCACATAGCAATGAACACAGCCAATAATACAGAGAACATTTATAATACTAAATATGGGAATCAACATGCCAATTATCTAGTTAATTTCCTAGTCCATTTACATGCTTCCTACAATTATTATTCTAGGTGATCTAAATATGTTTTTGTTCTAGTTAGTTAATTAAACATACTAATTGAACATCCTAATTACCAGCTTATCACATGACATATTTTAATTAATACTAACATGCGAATATTAATCTAATTAATTACATGCTCGACTAATTCGTTACCATGCTCAAGGTTCAAGGACTAGTTAATTATCATACTTATTTACATGCTCAGATTAGCTAATTAGTCAACATGCTCAAATTATAACACTGCTTCAGTAAATTAACAGGTTCAAGTCTATTTATCTACTCCAATTGATTTAACATACTTAGATGAATTAACATACTCATGCAATACTCATTAACAACTAAACGTGTTGGGATTAGAGAAGTCAAACAACTAATTGATTTACATGTTCAGAAAGTAGTTTACATGCTTTGGTTAACATGCTCAGAGGTTATTAACAACAGGGGTTATTAGCAACTAAATAAACAAGGACATACATAACAGAATATTATTCATGCACGAAAGGAGAAACTATATGCAAGGGATTAAACTGATAGTTAGCCTTTTTGTTAGGCTTAGTTTTATTTTGATGATAACCAAATGGTTTAATGTAATGAAAATAATAAGTTGGTTAATTGTGTTTTTATTGATAATGTATTCAATATTTTATTCATTATATTTATACTCAAATTTATCAAAAATACCCATATTGAGGGTATTAAAATGTGCTAACATGTTTATCTAAGTCCATGTAGTGGAGTTTAATCAAATATAGTTTAATCTAAATGATCTTTTATATTTGAGAATACTTGTTGAAGTTTATTTTTATTTTTATTTTTTGCTTAAATTGTCAATTCTATTCACTTAGAGCCAGTTAAAGTTAGAAAATTATTGGATAGACTTAGAACACTCAATTCTCTATTTTTGACTTGATTGAATTGATAGTGTGCTTATAGGGTGAAACTTTGTTTGTAATTCTTGAAATTGCATAATTCTTGAATTGGTTGGATTAAATTGAATAGAGTAAATTATTGATTGATTCAATTTTTTTCTTATTCTTGATTTAGAGTTTAGAAGATTAAAATCATGAATTGAATTTTTTTAATAATCCTTGAAATAGTGTATCTCTTAAATTGTTACATGCATATTTGCTTGAGATTTTAATTCCAACAATTGGGTTTCTAATTTGAATATATGCTTGAATTGTTGGATTCTATTTTTGGATACATAGATGAATTACAACAATTGGATTTTTAGACTATTTTTTATCTCCTTTGGGTTAAATTTGTATATGGATAAAAGAGGAGATAAATTTTTTTTCTTTTATATTTGATTTGTTTTAATTTTTGAATTCTCCATTGTTGTTATTTAGATCATTGATATAGGGGAGAAGATAAATTTGTGTAGAGTTTATTGACTTGCTCTTAAATGTTGATTTTACTTTTTAGTTTTGATAAACTTGCTTCCGATAGGCTTAGACTTTCATAATTCTTCCTTGAATCTAATTGGATTAATGCAAAGAGGGAGAAAATTACATTGATTTGACAATAGTTTTTGCTTTGAAACTTTAAAATTCTCCTTTGAATTGAAACTAGTTAATTGATAAAAGGAGAGAGTTAGTTATTAGGAGATAATTGTGTGTATTGTTTCTAAGTTTGTTAATCATGTTTCCGCTTGTTGGCTAAAACTTTGATATTTCTCCATAAAATTGATTTGTTTTATGATGAAGGGGGAGATACATGTTTTAAAGAAAATTGATTTGTTTTTAATTATGGATTTCCCCAAATATTTTTTGGTTTTGAGATTTATAGAGGGGAAGAAGTTTTGTATTTGATTTTCAAATTGATATCAATCTTTCTCCATTGATTTGAACTCTATAAATTGGTATCAATAATTTTTTTTAAACTCCTACAATTGGTATTATCTTGAATCTCCATCCCCAATATTTTGATTGTATGCAATGTTTTAGGGGGAGAGGAATAAATTTTAACTTAAATATCTTTGAACGATAGATATATCAATTAGTATGTTTGAAATTAGATTTCATTTCCTCAATTGGTATCCATAATTATTTTTGTTTTCAAACCTTTAAATTGGTATCAATCACTGTTTGAGTTTGAATTTTAACAATTATGTATCAACTCAAAAATTTGGTATCATTAGACTTAATTTTTAATTGGTATCATGTATGAAACTATTTTGTTTTGGTATCAATGAAATCATATTTTCTCTACAATTGGTATAATATTCTTTGGATTTTCATTTGGTATCCTATTTAGATTCCCCAACTATTTGATTATGTGCATAACGATAGGGGGAGAAAATTTACTTTTCAAAATTGGAACTCATTCATAGATTGTTTCTCAATTGGTATACATTTTGTTTAAACTTGGATGGTTCTATCTCTTGTTTAGTTACCCTCTTATATACTTATTGAAAATTTTAAAGAGGGAGAGAAATATTTAAATTTGTTTATTGTTGTTCTAAGGGGGAGAGCAAATATTTAAATGTGTGAAATATCTCCAATCAATTGATTTTGGGATTAACATAGGGGAAGAAGTATTTGAATTGAGTTTGATTTTATACATTGGTATCTTCCTTAGAAATTTCATTTTTGAACTTACAATTGATATCATACTTAGCACAAATGATTTGATTTTAACTTTGGATGTACAATTGATATAAACCTTTGAAAAACTTGTTTGGCTTAAAATTGTGAATTATCATCTGTTATCCATTGTTAATTTCTTAACTCTTGAATTGGTATTACTTGTGGAAATTGAAAATTTTTTTACAATTCTTAATGTTTAAATGGATTCTAGTTCTTACATTTGATTTATATCTCTTGAATCCCATATTTTTTTTGGTATCTATTGTTTAGCTTCTAATGCTTAGAGTTTCCTTCAAATATATTTAGGCTTCATGACGAAACGGGGGAGACTATATTTGATTGAATATTTCATTGTGGTTGTTTCATTTGGTATCTCTTTTTAACCACAACTTAGAATTGAATGTTAATGCTTGATTCCCATCCTTGTTTGATATGTGGATAGACTCTTTGATTAAGGGGGAGAAATTTGTTTTTGGTAAAATTAATTGTTGAAACTATTGTTGAGATTGTCTTTGGATTCTAATACATATTCCCTTACTTTACTCATGTTGATAATGTTAAAGGGGGAAATTTTCTTAAATGAATATTTTGATGAATTTAAGTTGATAATATTCTTAGTTGTTTTTGGACTCCCCTCCCCTAGAATTACTTTTTGATTATGACAAAAAGGGGGAGAGTGGTGTATAAGTTGTGATATATTTTAGGGGGAGTTTAGTAGCATGTTGCATGAATTAATTAGTTGATAAATTGCATAACTTAATTGGATAAATCTAATATGCAATATTTGATACACATGCTTAGATTTTAGTATAACCAACTTATAGAATTTTGTCATCATCAAAAAGGGGGAGATTGTTAGCCTTTTTGTTAGGCTTAGTTTTATTTTGATGATGACCAAATGGTTTAATGTAATGAAAATAATAAGTTGGTTAATTGTGTTTTTATTGATAATGTATTCAATATTTTATTCATTATATTTATACTCAAATTTATCAAAAATACCCATATTGAGGGTATTAAAATGTGCTAACATGTTTATCTAAGTCCATGTAGTGAATACATATTGTTTCGGGACTTAGGAAAATCAAGAAGGGGAAAAAGGAGCAAAAAGTCGACGAAACAACACAAAAGGTCGACCTCGATGGGCACCCATGAAGGAAAGGGTCAACCTCACGGTCGACCTGACTGTGAAGCAGAAAAAAAATAGCTTGCCAAAAATTTCTGCACTGAAGGACACGGTCGACCGCTTTGATAGAAGGTCGACCACAGCAGTTAGAAACTCATTTTTCTCAACCGTCTTCAAAAGTCCACAGGAGGTCCATCAATGAAGGAAAGGGTCGACCGCACGGTCAACCGCAAAATGGACAGATTACTCCAGAAGTTCTGCATGAAGGAAAGGGTCGACTGCACGGTCGACCGCAAAATGGACAGATTGCTCCAGAATTTCTACATGAAGGAAAAGGTCGACCGCACCAAAGGTATTTTCCCAACGGTCAAATTTCAACGGGAAGAATTGCAACGGCTAGTTAAAAGGGTCGACCATTTGGGCATAAGGTCGACCGTTTGTGTAGTGTCTATAAAAGTGGGATCACTCCAAGCTCTCCACAACGATCAAATATTCGAGGCGAAGCCCTACCCAAATCAATACTCGAATACTACTCACTGTGAGCTTTTAATTGTGTTGTAAATCCAATTCTATTAATTTGGGAGAATTCAGATTAGTTAGATTGTGCTTTAATTTCCATACTCTATATTAGTGCTTGATTGTAAAGGGTGATTCCCTTAGAATTCATCACACTAGGGTGACAACCCGAAACACTTGAAATAGTCATAGGCTAGATTGAACGCCCGTAAGTTCAATCATTGGGTGACGCCCCGCAATAGTCAAACATTGGGTGACGTCCCGCAATAGTCAAGATTAGGGTGACGTCCTATAAGAGTCAAAGGTTGGCGACCTTATAATTAGTCAAGGGTGATGCCCATATTAATAGTCAATTTGTAAACGGTATATTGGCACCCGTAAGCCAATTGTTTAGTGTATCTCCAAGTGGAACTTGGAGCGCGGACGTAGGCGAGTTTGCCGAACCGTGTAAACAAATATTGTGTGCACTTCTCTAACCCTTACTCTTCAATTTACACATTTAATGTGATTGCATATTTAATCGTATTTGATAAATAACTTAGGGATTTAGAGAATTTAAATATCGCATGAAAATATTAGAAACGCTATATTCACCCCCCCTCTATAGGCGTATATCAATCCTTCACTAATTTCTACAGAATATTATAATAAGTGAAATTGGTGAACTATGAAAATAGGATCATATTCAAAGATCTAGTCCTCAACATCATTCGTTCATACTTTTCAGGTCATTAACTCCTTTCATCATTCATCATAAGTCTATCAAAGGGAAACATGTATAATAGAACTACATGAGACTAACAACAAGTATGAGCTATCACAGAAGTAGTACCTACAGGGTATCAAGCAATCTATACTACAAACAGGGAAATAACAACAATGAGGAAGTCAACAAGGGCATAATGGCAGTAAATCATTCAAGAGACTAATAGCCACTAACAACAAACGTCACTTTTATCAACTTATCTAACTAGAAATCACAAAATAACTCAAGGAATTTATAGAGAACTAAACGTATATCTCACGCACTCTACTTGTGGTGTAGGGCCTCGACATGGCTAAGACACCCCATTTTCCTTACCACTATAAAAGAGCACAATGGGGACAGCAAGGAATCCCTACCTTCACTGTTCCTCAGCTCACATAGTTCACTCTCTAGCTCCCCTTACTTCACTCACGTTCGCACTCAGCACACACCCACACACTCAAGAGCTCACTCTCAGAAGCTCTTCACTCACAAGAAGGGAGTTATCTCTCCCTCTCTGAAATCTCCTCACTCTCACGCTGGAATGGAAATATAAGCAAGAGGAAGAGTGTTAAAGAAAAGGGAAAGAGGCTGATACCTAGGGAGGAGGGAGCCACCACACATATGGGGGTAGGGTGGTCGGTTGGGCAGGGGGGAAGATCAGCTCACATGCTCTGGAGTTGGATTTGTGTCGGGGAGTCAAGATTTCATTAGTTGGATGTCGTTTTCTTCTAATTTTAAATCTCTGTAATCGTAGTTCTACAATGATTCAAATGAGTGCGGATGCCTAGCTCTCATCCGCATTTTTCTGCAAGGCTAAAATCTCACAGGCTAAATCACACTTTGGGGACGAGGAGAGGCATCCTCGTCCATGTCCATACCATCCGCAACCTAGATGCGAGCGCGACATGGCCTCTGTAATATCGTCCGCACTATCGTCTGCATAGGTTCCTAATCAAATAGAGGCAAATTAGACAAGTTTCCCTTTCATCCGCAGTCGCCCGTGTTTGTCCGAAGATGTCCATGTTCAAAATAGATTTGATGCGAACACGTCCTGTCCTTCTCTGCATTGTCTACACCCTCGTCCGCATGTGTCTAGAATTGGACAAATTTGTTGCAGACGCATTAGCCCACGTCTGCATCGTCTGGAACCTTGTCTGTAACTTCACAGCACAGTAAAGTTAAGACGAGATAACGCGTCCTCACATCGTCCTAAGCCTAATGTTGGCATGTCTAAGTACTTGCGGATGACTCTCCTTCATCCGCAAGTTGTCCACATTCATCCGAAAGTCCATATCAACTATATAAGAATGCAACTCTCTTGTCCTCCCTACGTCCCCATCCATGTGGACGATGACATCTCATCCTCACTGCATCCGTATGCGTCCGCAACACCATAAATCCCACTTTTCTTCATCTTTTCCAACTTAACTCTCATCCCACAATGTACACATCATAAGATGGCACGTATAGATACGCCATGTAATATCCCCATAGTTCCAACACTTTGATTACATCACATGTACGGGGCAAACATTACTGGAAATTCTCTCACAACTCAAAGTTCCAAACACTCCTTGGTAATACCCCAATAATCTTCTAACTAAAAATATCGGGGTGTTACATAAATGGAAATGTCAAATGCTCACCAAATAACAAAAAATTCACTCAAATCAGAAATAACAAAAAACTTCGGCTCCTAGTCCTCAACCGCTCTTACCTTTACCTGAAGTTTTTGTGGTGGTTGAGGTGAGTGTAATATCTAACCCTCCCATTAAAAAAATAATATAATAAATGGGGAAAAACATTTTGGGAAATGTTTTCCTCATATCTAACATAGGGGTGGAATCCCCTCCAATTTTCTAGATTAAGAATGCCAATCCCCCGCTCGACATAATCCTTCATACCAATCTTTATGATTCTCCTCCTTCTTTACCCTTATCAAAGTTATGCGTCTTTTGGCACTGCAAAGCATTTAGGTAATGAGAGCTCGCTTTGGTGAGTTCGGTCCTTCAAATCTCCATTATTTCAATTATAGAGGAACACAAATTGTATTTTTTGTCATGCTTATCTATTAGAATGATTGTACGAGTTTGAAAATGGTGAAACTTTGGAGTTTCACCATCGCGAGAGAATCTTCAAAATCAGATGACGAAGGCAGTGAAGCAGAGGTAGAAAAATTCAATTTTTATCTTTAAATATACTCTGTTTTTTTTTATATTGGCCTCATTGTTGAATGGAAAAGTTATGTTGGTAATTTAGATGTGCTAGCTGGTTAACTTGACAAAAATTGACAATTTAACAATGTGGATTTTGTTGGCATTGTGAGGTCAAACCATGGCTTAGCAAGAGTTGAGTCGTGACTTGTTAGAACACCAGCTTCAGTTTGTTGGATGCCCGGCCGAGATAGGAAGTATAGGCCAGAGTTGGGTTGTCTGCGACGTAAGTTCGTGATCAGTCATGGCAAAGAGCATGAGCTTTTTGGCGTTTGTGAACTACTCTGAGTTCAGGTAATGTCTTGGACCAATGGGCTACTTGGGTTGGTCTGGGTCACCTTCTTTTAGGTTGCAATCTGCTTATCCATTTGGGCTAATTTCATACATGTTTTGGGTCTGTTTTGAACTTGTTTTATGCCTTTTAAGGCATGTATTAGGCTTATACATACATACATACATAAATACATACGTACATACATATATATATATATAGAGAGAGAGAGAGAGAGAATTTGGATATTCTTTTACCAAATTATATTCGATTAATTTTTAATAAAAATTGAGGTTCTTTAAGGTAAAAAAAATTTGATATAACTTTAATACCTTAAATTTTGAATAGGTTCCCATAATTAGTTAAAGATCTATGGACGTTGAATTTGTGCAATTCAAATTATTGGATTATGATCAGTATAAGCTCATTTCAAGGTATGGATATATTTTATGCACTGGATTGCATAATTCTTTTTTTTGAAGTGAATATTTTGATATTTATCTTATATTAAAACAACACGTCCATTTCATGGTTGTCAGACGTTGTATTATATTATATTTTCACTATACACGTTTCAATTAAGCATGCATTTAAATATTTCTAAATCAACTTGGTCGTGCGAATCAAGTTTAATCGACCCAGTTTGGGATCCTTTTTATTTTAACGCATTAGATCGTGTAGAATGTGTTTTTTTCTGGTGAAATGGGTAATAGAGGATGTGTGACATGTCCTTGGATTCGAATCCCTAAAGTGAAAATAGGTAGTAGGACAGTTATATGTGTCGTGTCCTTGGATTGTGAATTCTTAAACCTAATCAGGGTATTTCTTTGGCTTTGCGATTGTCAAACATCACCTTTATTCTATTATATGCTTATAGCATGGTGTGCCCAAAGTCCCTGAGTAGCTCCATTTTTACTGTGATTTTTAATTTGTAATACAATGGCTTATTTTAATTACATATTACATATTAGTGGGTGATTTCACATGCATGCCCTTTTGTACATCTTTTTCTGAAAGGAATTTACAAAACGTGAGTTTTAAATTCATGCATGCTTAAACATTCTTTTAATTAAATTTTTCTTTAAAAACATAATCCCTATTGAGTTTAGTTAACGCACCCCAATGACACCTTTCAGGGTTATTTTACAAGTTGGATTTCCAGTTGTCAAGTCAAATTTAGATCCGACAGAGTTTTATTTATATTTTACTATTCTCCCTTGAGAGATATTTTGTGAGGTATACTTTAACTGGATAAATGTAATCTGTAATTTACTTTCTACATAGTTGTTTCATTTTAGATTATATTACTTGTTATCTGATACCACTTGTTAGACATGTTAAGTCCATATTCGTTGGGCCCTGACTATTAACCAATAGTTTAAGTCTTCCACTGTTATTTAATAAAATTTAAGAGAAAAGTGGTTGGGTGATTTGGTCCTTTAGGCCAGGTCATTCCTCATTCTGTCTCGGGTCTCTTTTGGATTATGACAAAATTTTTTGTATCAGAGCCAGGTTCCATCTTGAAAAGTGATATCTATAAAATAGATAGTATAGTAATATATAAGGATTTACATATACTATGGCTAAAAACAAAGTACAAAAATTAATTTGTGTTAAAGTGCTACTAGACAGACATATTGAGATTGTCCTCTAGTGAATGAAAACATTTCTCTAATTGGACACTCATAATTTGGAGTGATCTAGATTTAATTAGAAGTGATGAAGAGTGCACTTTGTGAATGATTGGAATCGCCATGTTTATTTTAAAACCGTTTTCTCTTTACAATTTTTTACTTAATTTATTCAAAATGTGTTAATTAATTTCATTTAACAATATATTAGAGTTATTTAAATGGAAGAAGATATTGATAATTCAAAACATAGTTTAAGTTTTACAATAAATACACATGATTACAAAACATTTATTTAAAATACTCATTGTACTGTGAGCCATAACCAATCAGGTCGAACCCGGCTGATAACCCAAAGGATCCTCTTGAAATATCTTCTCCTCTGCTGGTACATCAGCACTTTTATCACCTACATCAACAAGACTTAATTAATTAGCCTAATGCTCAGTAAGTGATATAATAAAATAAACATGCTATGCATTTTAAAATCCTTTCTCATTTTTCAATTCCATTTCTTTTACTTTTCTTTTTGTTTTTCCATTTTCATTTCACTTTTCTTTTCTATCCAAAATACCCCGGAAAGAACCTCGGGCTTATCCTTGACTTTATACCCTTGGTCCCAAAATACCCCAGAAAGAATCTCGGGCTTATCTTGGACCTTAGTCTCGGAATGCCCTAGAAAGAACCTCGGGCTCAGCCTAGACATTAGTACCAGAATGCCCTGAAAAGAACCTCGGGTTCATTCTGTACCTTGGTGCTTCAGAAAAACTTTGGACTCATCCTGTACCATATCCATTATTCTTTCTTTACTTTTACCATTATCATTTATTATTCGGTTCCATTCTCTTTTCAAAGTCACTCATGAAAACCCATTTTCGTATCATTTTGAAAACTATGATGTATGATGCTCATAAAGTTCTATTATTTCAATTATCACTAAACATGCTTATCTATGAAACATATTATTAAAAGAACTTAAATATAGTAAACAGTCAACAAACAGCATTATAATTTGTGAAACATGTTCAATATCTGCCTATTCTATTGAAGTGGTAGATATGCTTAGTAAAGCGGTAAACAATTGGTCAAAAAAGTCCTAATTCTTGTGATGTAAGATCCGAAGACCAAAGCATAGTATGAATTAACTTACCTAGATTCCTTAGCATATTTAGTTCTTTATCCTTTTCCTCATTAACGTTAATACCTTCACAATAATATTCACTAGTTAAAATTTATCTTTTAATATTTTTATTTCTTATTAATTACTACTTACTATATTTCTTTTAATTACCACTTAACTAATTTCTATTTATTTATCTTCTTAATTTCGTTGGTGCTATTGTACCTTTTATTTACTTATCTAATTTATACGTTTTCTAATTTCTTTAATTACCTATAGCAATTCTATCCTTTTATTGTAACCTATGTATAATAGTTGAATCCATATTTATTATCATTAATTAATGATCATCTAGTTATCATTTTTCCATTAATTATTTTATCTCTTTTATTAATAGTAAATAGTACCAATCAGGAATATTCTTAAGAAAGGCTGGCGGTTCTTGACAGATCACTTAATACCAGTATCCTAGATAGAATATCCTTTCCAAATAAGTTTCCAGAACAAGCTACTAAGTCACAACAGTCCACTTAAATACCAATCTCCTAAGACAGAACTTATTTGCACAGTACAATTACACCACTACAATTAATTGTGATAATAATAATAGTATATTTTTATTTCTAAGTGGCAATAATAGCACTATTATATTTTAATTTATCAATTCTAATTTACATTGGTGATAATAACGATAGTATATTAGATTTAACAATTTTTGTATAATTTTGGCAATAATAACGGTAATATATTTAATTGAATATTTCTAAAACAATATAGTGATAATAACAATACTATTAACTAAAACTATCAACTAAATAACTTAAGAATGGTCGGGAATCATTACCAAAGTTTCTAGACCGACCGTGTAATTTTTTTCGTCGAAAACTCCTCCAAAAACCATAATAACGACTTTGCCCCTGAACTTCAAAATCCAAAACCCTCACTTTTCTCTCCAGAATTTTTTCCTCCGTCGCACCCTTCTCTTCACCTTCTCCCTCTTTGCTAGTGTGAGTTCTTTAGAAGAACTCTGCCAATATTCAACTGAAATCAAGGAGAATTAAAGAGACGCACCGCTTCGCCAAACAAGGAACAATAAACACGAAGTGTTTTGTAGAAAAGTAGAATTTTCTATCATTCACGTTGGAGTGGTCGCATCTCATGCGATCGGACTGACAACTCCAACTGGAACAACATATAAATCAATCTGACCGGTTCCAAGCCAAAACACGTTTTTCACTTAAATGTGTGGTTTTGGTCGTAACTACTATGCGACCGGAAGAAGCTATCTAACCGGTCCAATGGCGTAAATCATGTGACCAGACCAACTAAGTCAACACTTCTTCATAAATTTCTTAAACGATGTCGTTTCCTTAACCATTTATTTTTTTAAATTTCATTATTTTCAATTCCACATTAACTTAATAATTCCCAAAATAATAACATATCAATTCTATAATTCTCTGATGAGTTTTACTTAAATTCTGATAGTGGAAAAAATTTAGATAATACAACTCTAGAAACTTATTCTAAAATTTCCAAATTCATTTATAATATATTTTGAGTCCAATAAAATTCAGAGTATTACAGTTAGCATATGATCAGTGTTCATCATGATTTAGATCATGGAAGTGTGATCATAAAGAAGCTAGAAAATTTTTTAATTCTAAGTTTTCCCCTTAATAAGAGATATGAAATGTGTCTCGTTTGTTTGATCTACTGCCCTTATTGTTGATGGGTATGAATATTGGTTGATCTGATAGTTATACCAATAGATCAGTTTGATGTAATCCTAGGTATGGATTGATTGAACTTATACAAAGCTAAAAATTGACTATTATCAAAAAAATATTACCTTTACATTGGAAGGTGGAAAGATCATTGTACATTCAAGTAATTACTGTATGTTTCCTATTGCTCCTATTTTGTGAGCCTGTTTGGCTGGTTGGAGGAGATTGGAGTCTAACGAGAGTATTTTTGGTTATAAGCGGTGACCTTGTTACAATCAAGTGAGTTTCTGATTTGTCAGTGGTTTGTGATTACCCAGATGTTTCCCTTGAGGATCTATCTAGGTTACCACCTAACTGTGAAATTTATTTTTGTATTGATTTGATGCTCATCATTACTGCAGTTTTGATTTCTCCATATCACATGGCTTCTACTGAATTGAATAAACTAAATGTTCAGTTGAATGATTTGTTAAAAAAATGGATTATTCAAAATAGTATTTAACTATGGGGTGTGCTCACTTTTGTTTGCAAATAAACAAGATAGTTCGCTTCGTCTATGCATTGATTATTGAAATTTGAATCTTGTGGCAACCAAGAACAAGTATCTGTTGCCACATATATATATATATATATATGGATATTCTTTTATCAAATTATATTGGATTAATTTTTAATAAAAATTGAGGTTCTTTAAGGTATAAAAATTTAACAGAACTTTAATACCTTAAACTTTGAATAGATACCCATAATTAGTTAAAGATCTATGGACGTTGGATTTGGGTTATTCAAATTATTGAATTCTAATCAGTATAAGTTCACTTCGAGGTAGAAATGTATTTTATGCATTGCATTGCATAATTCTTTTTTTAAGTGAATATTTTGAGATTTATCTCATATTAAAACGATGTGTCCATTTCATGGCCGTCAGATTTTTGTAATACATTATATTTTCACTATACACGTTTCAATTAAGTATGCATTTAAATATTTCTAAATCAACTTGGTTGTGCGAATCAAGTTTGATAGACCCAGTTTGGGGTTCGTTTTATTTTCACGCATTCTACTGTACAGAATGTGTTTGTTTGTTTGTTGTGAAATGAGTAATAGGAGATGTGTGACATATCCTTGGGTCCGAATCCCTAAATTGAAAATAGGTAATAGGACAGCTGTATGTGTCATGTCCTTGGGTTCACCTGATAGGGTATTTCTTTGGCTTTTGTGATCGCCAAGTATCGCCTTTATTCTATTATATGCTTATGGCTTGGTGTGCCCGAAGTCCATAAGTAGCTCCATTTTTATTGTGATTTTTAATTTGTAATACAATGGCTTATTTTAATTACATACCACATATTAGTGGGTGATTTCACACGCATGCCCTTTTGTACATCTTTTTCTGAAAGGAATTTATAAAATGTGAGTTTTAAATTCATACATGTTTAAACAACCTTTTTAATTAAATTTTTCTTTAAAAACATAATCCCTATTGAGTTTAGTCAACTCACCCCAATGACACATTTCAGGGTTATTTTACGAATTGAACTTCCAGTTGCCAAGTCAAATTTTGATCCAGCAGAGTTCTATTTATACTTTAGTATTCTTCCTTGAGAGATATTTTGTGAGATATACTTTAACTAGATGACTGTAATCCGTAATTTACTTTCTGCACAGTTATTTCATTTTGGATTATATTACTTGCTATCTGATATCACTTGTTGGACCTATTAATTCCATGTTCGTTGGGTCCTCACTATTAACTAATAGTTTAATTCTTCCGCTGTTATTTAATAAAATTTAAGAGAAAAATGGTTGAGTGATTTGGTCCTTCGAGACGGGTCGTTCCCCGTTCTGTCACGAGTCCCTTTTGGGTAGTGACAATAAGTAACTGACTCAGTAAAGTATAACTACATTAGACGCATCTCATGCAAAGCTGGTTTTCTCTATTTTCGAAAACATTGTTAGATTTTTCTTTTTTATCGTACATGGATTTAAAACATTTAAACCTCTTTATCATTCTCTTTTCAACCAGCCTATGGCTCTTGATGTAGCTGTATTAAAAATTGTTGAATACATTGACAGTTATATCATAAAAATATGCCAACATTATTTTTTGTACGAAAACAGCATCAATGAAAAAGCATGGTCACACAAGGACCCATCCATCACTTATCATAAAATAGGTGGTCACCCGTCATTTACAACACCTCATGAGGTAGAAGAAGTAACAATGACGACAATCTGTAGATCTAGCACGTCACCTGAGTTGTCGGCAAACCAATCAATGATGACATAACTCGTACGATTATATACCCGGATTAGGTTGCTTGTGAAAAATTGCTTCTTAACTAAATTCCTCAAGGACCCCAATTAACGAGGGTTGCCGATGAGCAAGTTCAAGCCATCACGCCACCCATTAAATGCAACGGTACTAGGATATGAAAAACTCAGTAGTAAACAACCTACCAACTCCGTGTGACTAAACCCTAGCCAGATTCTGGGACTCGAAACCCAGGAAAGCGTCATCACCTCCCATCTCTATTTCCAATTTTTAGGGCTCGAAACCTGAGGACAAGTCACTAATGTCCCATCCCCTTTTTCGCACGTACAAACAAACAACATTCACGCAATAGAAGATTTCACAAGATAGCCTGGTGATACTTTAGCACTAGAGTGCCTAATGCATCAAGATGATTCATTCTCCAATATATGTACAACAGTCTCAAACCATGTACAAAATTTAAACGTGAGAAAACATACATATACATAAAAACTTATGTGCTATCGAACAGTCCTTGTCCTTTTTTAAGTGTGGTATTCCACAAAATAGTCGTTTTGAAGATGTGATGCAATATAACGCAAAAGGTATAGAAATCCTTACCTTTCTAGTGCTTTTTCTGTTTAGTTGGAATAACCATCTCCTCGGGGAATACCTCGAAATCTCCAAACTCGTCCAAACCTGACAAACGTATAAAATATGGGAATTCTCGTCAATAAATCCCAAGAAATTAGTGGAAGGATCCTATACCGAGATTAGGAACCCAACCGACATGTAATTGACTCGTTGTATGTGAATTGGGTACAACATAGTCAACTAAAACAATAATTTTAGGCATTATGCAAGGTTTTCGATACACTAGCCTTCTTTTGGTCAACCAATTTGTTGACTGAAAAAGTTGGAAGCAATCTGTAATATTTTTCTAGTCGACCATTTTCTGGGTGGTCGACCACCTAGTCGACCTAAAACTTTATGGGTCTACCAACTGGTCAACCTAAAGCTTTCTGGTCAACTAGTTAGTTGTCAAGCTTCATTTCAGGCATGATTTCTTTGCCAAAACGTAGTTCTTTTCCTATTTTTTTTTCCTCCATTCAACCAATACTCCTACATAAACTTCAAATACTTCAATATAATCCAAAGGGGTCCCTCAGATTCAAGTTTTCAAGCTTAAATCCAAGACCAAAATTCTCAAACTTTGAATCCAAATTCGATAATGAAAAACTTACCAATTTGCAAACCATCTTCACGTAAATTGTTATCCTCGTCGATACGAACGTTTTCCTAGAGTTGGAACGTCACCAATTGTCCGATCGAACTTCCACCTTTTTTTCTCTCTCACAAGTATGTGTCGGCAAAAGAAAAAGAATACTATTATTCTTCTTCCCTATAATTTTCTATTTCTTTGATTTCTCTTTTCCTTTTACTTTATTTATTTAATAAATAATACACATACGAAAATACGTATACATATACATATCATTGATCAGATAAATCCAATCCAATTTCTGACTTAATTTCTTATTTATTCCAATGCTAGTCGGCAACATATTCTTTAACCTGAATAACTTTCCAATTTCACCTTCCAAAATTATTTAATGATTGGTAATTATCCAATTTTATCGATTTTGACCATTTGACCAAAAAATCATACGTGGCTAGTACGCAAAAAATTGGGTCAAACTTTCCAAACTTTGATTGATTCCAACGTGAAAAATTAAAGCGTGAAATTTCTTATTAAAAATTTCACAGGTTTTACACGTGTGACTTTGGGTTTGGGGTAAAATTAAGACTTCTGCTTCTCTCATGCCTTGTGTTGGGTGATCAGGTCCTCTACGAGGATCTAATCACCTGACCCCGCGAATCTGTTAGGCTTGCCTCTGGATCGTGATAGGCTCTACATCACAAAGTATATTTTTATTGAATTTATTTCTACAACTTTATTCTGCTGTTTTAATCTCGATACTTTAAATGCACAAACATGATTAAATACTGACATAAGATTAAAGAAAGATAAAATTGGTCAGTCATCATATATGCTAGTATGAATGTATGAATCTAATGGAATTGGCAGAAAGCATGATAAGATGGCTAATGAAAGCATAAACGCATGAAATTTTTGAGATTACTAATGAAAGTCTGAACATACGGTAAGGCTAGAAAATGAGTTCTAATGAGTATGTAACTTTAACCATGAAAATTCGATAATGCATGGAATTAATTTAAGTATGCACATGTTTTGACATAGTTTCCCCTAGTTTTGTGATGTATGTAAATTTTTAACAGAAAAAGAATTCAGGCTGATTGGGGATATCCCTAAGGCAGATGTGTAATGCCCGGATAAATCTTCCATGTATTATGTAAAAGATTTTATAAATATTTTATACAAGTGAATATGTTCCGTAATTGTTAACTTGGAACTTGATACAGTGTAATTAAAGGAATAAATATTTTGGGAAATATTATGTGGAAAATTTGTCATGGATTTTAAATTTCTGAGTTTTCGGTCAACTAGCAGTTATGGCTTTGGTCAAATATTTCAACAAAAAATACATTATGGTGACTCTTTGCATTTTGGGTCGAGTTAAGGTCAAGATAGGACAAGTATCTCGACCGAAATGCATTCTAGGTCACACTTGGGGCTTTCAGTTGCATTGTGGTCCACGGGCGATCGAGTGCGGATATGAAGAATTTGAATCTGTCAAATTAATTGACCTTTCGGTCGTTCTACAACCAACTAGTTGTCGAGTGGCAGACGTGAAGGATTTGAATCTGTCAAATTCATAGTTTTTTTTATCGATGTACGGTTGAATGTTTCAGTCGAAGTTCTCGACCAAAATCTACCTCTACTTGTATTTTTGACATTTTGGTCGACATGCAGTCGAGGGTTCAGACACTTTCCTCAACTGAAAACCAATTTAAAGTTAGAAATTCATTTTCTATCAGCCATTTCTCTTCTCTTCTCCTTCAAATTTCTATCTCTCGCTCAATGAAAATTCTTCCCCAACGTGATAAAGAGCTTTCCATGTGGCCTTCCCACATTGGGCCACTGTTCATTGAGATGGGCAATTTTCCATCAACTTCCAGTCTTCACGTGGGGTCTCCTCCCACCAATAAATCCATTGGTGACTGGTAAGCAATTGAAACTCTATATTTTCTACTGGGTAAGCTATAACTGAATGAGGTGGTGAGGTTACTACGTTTTGGTTCTATGAATATGGTGGTGTACTCTATGGAGTGAGTGTGAAAAGAGGAGAGCTTCAGTTTGGAAATCTCTTGGGTGTTGTTGCTCTGTATGTTGCTACATTAGTGAATTGTCATGGCTATGAAGTGAGCTACTGAGAATTTACATTCTGCTAAAGGTAAGGATTGGGATGTATGTTGGCTAGTGGAGGCCCTACATCGCGGGTTTGTTTGCTAATTGATATTGAGTATTTCTTTGGTTTGTTAACTGTGAATGTGGAACTGCCTAATTGTTGAATATGTGAATTTGTTGATGTCTAATGGCAATCTTTACTGATATATTGATAAGAAGAATTAAAGATGATCCTTGCTAGTAGGTTTGCTTTAGCTAAATATTGTCTCTGTTGAAGACTGAATTGTTGCTTGGGCTAGGTATTATGAACGGTTAAGCTTTAATCCTACTCATGATCACCATTTTCTTGTCTTGTAAATTGGTTAGTTGGCTATAGTATGAGCAAATTCTTTGTTGTCCTAGAACTCCCTATTAACCCACGTGCGGTTACCTGTTAATAATTGTAAAGACTTGATTTAATAGTTACTTTGTTCTCTTCCCAGTAAACATGAATTTTTCCTTGTAGATTACACTGCTAGTAAATGTTTAGCTTAATTGATAGTTCTCGTTGACCTTTAATTGCTCTCTATGATTTATTGATAGATGCTTTGTTTCCTTCTTTATATATGTTGTGAACTATACGTGACATTCATGCATCTTATTTAGGGCTTCTAAAACTGTGAGCATATTACATGATATGCCTAAAATATGTCAATAGGCATGTGGGAGTTCGGGAGAATTAGTGATGGTCCATCGGTGGTGACACCCCGAATGGATGTATCTCCTCCCACGTAGGGAGTGGAGTAACAGATAAGCCACATGGACGATAGGACGTATCATCTTCTTTTGTACGGAAATTCCCAATGCCTTCAATAAAAGAGTATGATGACGGCATGTGGTGACACCCCGAATGGATGTGTCTCCTCGTCAGAGTAACGGTTAAGCCACATGACCATAGGACGTATCCATCTCTTGGTATACCAGAAAAGATAGGTTCTTTTCTGTAACGCATCGCATGATCACACATAGCATCTGCATTGCATTCCATTTTAATTTTTGCTGAGTGTTAGGCTCATTGTTTTTCCCGTGATGTAGGTGATCCTTATGATGTGATGTCCAAGGTAAGGAGGAGACATTACAGGACAATCCTTTAGGTTACCAGCCTGGTTCAACTTGATGGTTGTTGCTCATGTAAATGGTGTTGGTTATTTTGAATGGTTAACTTCCTATTTTGACATGGTAAAACCTTTTGTAATCATGAACTTTTGTTTGAAGTAATGCAATTATGTTTTGAAAATTTAACTTATATTTTCGCTCGTTTTACTTTGATATATTTTCAAATCAATCTTTACTCTGATTTACACATTTTAAATGAATTTAGCAAAACTTTTTATGTCACCAAATTTTAAAATAGAGAAAAATGGTTTTAAATAAAATGGAGCGTTACAAGATGAGCATACAAAAGAGGAAGAAGAGTAATTTTTTATTTACTTTTCAATAAATAAATTTTGCTATAATTTTTAAGAATATTGCATGGTTATATTTTTATGAATTTGTTTTGATTTATATTGTATTGAAGATTATTTCATATTTAAGTTTGTTAATAAATAAAATTTTAATTCAGTTTAATACTTTAATAAAGTTATTTAATGAAAGTAATTTATTAAATATAAATTTATTTAATTTTTTGAGTATTAATAATAAATGAATACTTTCTAATATTTATTTATTACTTGATTTTCTGCTAAATTAATTATTTCGACATCTTGATGCATCACAAGATGCGAAGGAGCAACAATGGAGATATATGGTTGGTGACTTTTGGCAAAATGGAACGCCCAAATTAAAAATACTGTAACTTTCAAACCAGATATCCAATTTATGTCAAATTTGGAGGGAACGCCAAAATAACAAAAAAATGATGCTCCACAAAAATTCACAATTAAATTCATGAAGATACGGAAGTTATGAGAAATAAACTCCACTGCCCGAAAGGGTACCAAGGAGCACAGTTTTGGACACCCAAATTGAAGATGCCATAATTTTCACTCCCGATGTCCAATTGCTACCTATTTTGGAGGATGTGTACAAATAATGGAGTTAAAATTCTCCACCAAAAAATCACAATTCAGTTCAGCACGAGAAGGGAGTTATGCAAGTGGAACAAGACTACTTGGAAAGACACCACTGAAAACAGTTTTGGACACCAATGACAAAAGTGGCATAAAATCTTAAAATCAATTCCAATCACTACAAAATTTTGAACACTTCATTCCAATTCAAGGAGCAACAATGTCTCAAAATTACAAAATCAGAAATGTAACATAAACTAATGAAAATTGTGTCACACTTACAAGCATGTCCAATATCACCTAGAATCTGGTAAGAACGACTTCAATGGGTCTCTTGTGCAAGAAACCACTCTACTTTGTTTTCCTTTGGTCTTCTAGTTGGTCATGCTTGTAATCAACTCTGGAAGAGATGAAGCAGAGCTAGTATAAGAATCTCTCTCCAAGACCAAATCAAGAACAATGAGAGAGATAATTTTTTGTACAAGTTTTTCGATTGAAAACCTAGAACAAGAACTGAGTGTTTGAGAAGGAACCTCCAAATGAAATAGCTTCAGTTGAGTTTTAAAATTAAAAATTCTAGGTTTAGGACAGCAATAAGGAAGTATAAATACTTCCTTAAGAGTTGCCCTAAAAACCAAATTACAAAAGTAATCTTATAACAAAAATTAGACATGAATGCTCGGCTAACACACTAGCCGAGCACCCCAAAATAACAACTTTCCAACAACCCTAAAGCTATCCAAAACTATCCAAATTCTAGTATTCCAATAAAACATAAAGTCAACATAAATGTTAATCCATTTAGATTACATACTTCAGATAGGGGACCTCTTTAAGTCATGGTACATGAACATCAATTTGGTCTCAGGTGTTTTGTTCTAGCTGAGGGGTACAAAAGTGTTCCAATTGAGTATGAGTTTTGGCATCTCCTTATCCTCTTGTTTAGACTCCTCTTTAAGTCCTTCAAGTGTGATGCCATTTGCAAAATAATAGCTCGTTAGTATATTAATGATTTCTTTGACTCAGGCTTTGGAAACGGGGCCCTGTGGTGCATCACTTCTCCAAGAATTTATAAACTTCAATTAGAGTTTTCAATAAACTAATTTAATATAATTTTTTCATGAATTTAGAAAAATTTTAGGGTTTTGAAATTTTGGAAAAAATAAATTTTGGAGTGTTACACTAGTGACACAAAGTAACAAGCTTGAAGTTTCTGTGATAAACCATCTTGCAAATCAATTCAGCATAAGCACATAATAACCGATTCAACAATTTCATTCAAGTCGATTAAGGCGAAAAAGTTAAAAATTATAGTTGTTTGCGAATGAGTTCAAAATGCAAAAAATAAAAACTGGCTCAAGAGAATGTAGACAGAATAGTGGTTGCTGATGAGGTAACAATGGGAAAGAACAACTGGTATTTAGATGATGAAACAAAGTCGAGGGAACATTGTACACCACCAGTTGACGAGTCGAATGAGAGAGTGGAAAATTGTCGTGGGAATAATGAGACTACTTGCCAACTGCCAAGGGAACATGAGACTAGCTGTCAAGGCCCAAAGGAAAGACAAGAAAAAAAAGGCAGAATGATAGTGGAGTGGCCACTGTGAGTCTTAAACAAATTAGGGTTCACTAGCCCAAACCAGGGGTTTTTTTTTAATTGCAAATTAAGTCAGTTCGGTTTAGTTAATGCCAATTTTGAATAAGTCAAACTAAACACCAAACCAATAACTTAGGTTTCTAAAAAGTAAAACTAAAGTTCGGTTCTATAGTGTTCAAAACTGATCTGAACCGAATCAAATTCACCGGTTCCAATCCAATTCACCTGTTTCGGTTTGGTTTTGAACACCCTAGCTGTATTATTGTTATTATTATTATATTATTGTGATCTAATTAACACTTGAACAAAATGGAAATTTATGTGGTTTTTTCAAAGAGGGTCCTCATTTTGATTCTATGATAAATATCAATAACCAATATTGAATAAATCATGTCTTTGCTTGTCATAGGTGTTTCCATTATTTAATCCTTCAATAGTTGATTTAATAATTAAAATAAATTAATAGTAATCCCTCAACAAAGTAAATGGTTTTTTTTTAATTGTGCAAATATAAAAGTTCATGGGTTAGTCCTTCGGGTGACACAGTAAAAGAGTTATAACCCAGGGCTATTATAGTCCATAGACTACCACTGGGCTTGACTAGCCCATATATTAAATCTTTTGCAGTCTGTTGGGCTTCTGGATTTTTTGCAACCGACTATCTAATCTGGGCCAGACTATGGACTATATCAAAGGCCCAGCCTAGGAAGCATACGGACTGTCCCACTGCCCTGCGAATGCCAAATCTAGGCCCAACAGCCTACTCACTCATTCGAATAGTTTGAAGAAATTCGATTTTAAAATAACATTTTGTAAATAAGTAATTAGAGTTAAATGAAAATTATATTTCATGAGTGAATGGAGGCCTTTTTAAAGTTGACATTAGAAAGGAAAGCCGAACGATGGCAGAAAACTGAAGTTTTCATCTTCTTTGTCTCCCCTTCACACGCAGCTGCCTGAGTTTTTCCCCCACCGCCACCGCCACCGCCACCGCTGGTCTCTGATTTATGGTCTCTGTTCCTGATAGGTACGTCTTATTAGATCTGATTTCCTTTTGTCTTAGATCTTTGTTTTGTTATCCGACTCCGACTTCAAAAGTCATGAATTCGAATTTTGGGAAGAACTTTGAGTTCGATCTTGGGTTTGGATCCACGCGCTCCACATCTCTCAACGAGCAGAAAAACCGTACTCCTTCTCATTCTTCTTCTGGCTCTACGTTTTCATCTTCGCAACCGAAACCGGCTTGGCAGCCTAACCGGCCATCATGGACCCACCAGCCGGCGCCTAATCTGGCGAATCGGCCAGTTACTATGGTCGGCGATATATCAGGGAAAAGTTGGGGTTCGACGGTTAACTCTGGTTCCAACTCTGGGATCGGAATTATAGATAAAAATCCAAATTTATTTGGTGATTTGCTCAATTCTTCTTTGGGGCAGGGGAAAACTAATAGCAACGTTCCTTTAAAGAACGCCACACCTCCTTCCATGGCCTCATCAAATACAAATACATTTTCAATGGGGAATTTTGCCAATTCACTCCCAAAAACTGGAAGTAGCTCCACAAATGTTAATCGGGGTTCATCTGATAATTTTGGTAGTTATACTAGTGGATCAAATAATTTCAAGAGTAATGTCGTAAACAATAATAAGAGTTCAAACCTTGGAGGCCCCTCCATTAGAAGTATGGGTGGCATTGGGAGCAGCGGCATTAGCTCTAACAAGGATCCATTTGTTTCTCTGGTTGATTTTGGATCAAAACAATGTGGTGGTTTGAACTCATCGAGTAGCAAGGGAGATTCTACAAGTAAAAAGGTTAATGTGGTTGATGATGCTTTTGGGGATTTCCAAAATGCTCCAAAATCAAGCACAAGCTCGTTTGAATCCCCTACATTCAATGAAAGTAGTAATGCTTTTACGAAGTCAAAGGTGGATTATTCAAACGTGAGTGATTTTGGAATGCCTGATCTGGATTTTGGCGCAAATACTCAGGCTCCAGTTCAACCAACTGATGCTGATCCACTCCACGTGTTGTTTAGCACATCCTCAGCTTCAAAGACTTCTGAAGTAATGGGAGGGAATTCAGAAATTGATGATTGGGGATTGGATTCAGGGTTTGGAGGAGGAAGAGAAGATGCAGGCAGTTCAACTACTGAGCTTGAGGGGCTTCCACCTCCTCCGGCTGGCATCACCTCCACCATGGCAAAGGATAAAGGAATGGATAATTACAAGCAAGGACAGTATGCAGATGCTATTAAGTGGCTTTCTTGGGCTGTAATTCTTCTTGAGAAATCTGGAAATGACGCTGCCACCATAGAGGTTTTGTCTAGTAGAGCTTCATGCTACAAAGAAGTAGGGGAGTATAAGAAAGCTGTGGCCGATTGTACAAAGGTAAACACACACACACACACACACACAAGTTGATGTTTGTAATGAGAAGAAATCTTTAGTAACATAATTAAAAATCAAGTCCTAAGTGACACCCCATTAAGTACTTGATTGAATATTTTGATTTTCTTAGTGTCTTCATAATATTACTACTAAGTATAATTATTGGTGTCTACATAATATTATTGTAAGAATAATTATTGTTCATATGGATCATTGTTCTTTCCAGGTTTTAGAGCACAACGAGGGCAATGTAAGTGTGCTAGTACAACGAGCACTCCTATACGAAAGTATGGAAAAGTACAAACTTGGAGCAGAGGACCTTAGGACTGTTCTGAAGATCGATTCTAGCAATAGACTTGCAAGAAGCACCATTCATCGCCTGACGAAGATGGCAGGATAGAGATTACCCTTTATTTCTTTCTACCACCTTCTTTACTTTTGGTTGATTACCACAAATTACCCTTGTGTGCTATCTTTGTGCATGTCTGAACGGTTTCTTATGTGTATCATTGTTTTCTTCTTTCTTCTTATTACTTATGACTGCAAAGTTGTGACATTTGATGCCATTGAAATGGCTTTTGCTTGATGAGTCGCGTCTTGTTCTGTTTTCGGCAAATGTCTGTTTGTTGACTAACATCTGTTTGGGCATTTGGATTTATATTTTAGATTTTATGGGCATGACCGATGCAATTTGTCATAAACTATGGCCATTATAGCTCCACTGTAAATCCGCAGCTATTCTCACATGTTAAGGCCTTTTACTTTTAGACTGGCCATGATTGATGGACGTAAATTACATCAGGAGATGGGCAATCCACGTGAGTGATAGTATGATAGATCTGTTGTTAAATTTATTTATTCTAGAAGAAAAAAAATTTTGAGTTTTAATTTGGTAACTGTCATTCATAGTTACTGTAATGGAGATTGAAGTTTTGAGGAAAATAATAGAGGGAAAAGGAGGACGGAATGGAGAGTAAAGGATTTCTTGAAATATCTTTTATAGTGTTGAAGTAGCGGAAGGAAATTGTTTGTACTATTTATAATTGTTTGTTTTCAAGATTTCAATAAAGAAGTTTTTATTCTATCAATTTAGTATCAAAGCAATGTTCAAATTCTGGGCAATGAAGAATGATGACTAGATCAGAATCCCACCTGGAAAACTTGGCAAAATGGTAGAAAGAAGTTGCAGGAATAAAAAAAGAATTAAAGAAAAAGTGATATCAATTGAGAATAGTGTTCGTTTAATGCAAAAACATATGTCAAAATTGTTAGCAATGACAAAGGATCGACCTTCATGAGAAGCACACGAGGGACCACTAAGTTTTGAGGGTGAGAGGAGCATGAGAACAAAAGAAAATTGGCATTCGGCTATGAAAGATTTTCTACTGCGAATGTTGGAGTTACCGGTGTTCAGCAGAAATGATCCCGAAGGGTGTGTGCCTAGGGCTAAATGATTTTTCAACATTAACTGATTAACAGAGTCGGAGAAGTTAGAAGTAGTCATTGTTTTTTTTTTTTTGGAAGGATCTGCGTTGGCTTTGTTTCAATGGGAAAGTGGAGTGCGACCATTTCTGATGTGCCAGTGGAAAGAGGGTAAAGAAATATAACCTATAAGTGGTTGATTTAATGATAAAGTGTTGATCAACTTAAGGTTTGAAATTGAGGAGAAGCGGTTGATGCCATGGAATAGTTCGACCACAAATTTGCTATTTTTTATCGTACACAAAATTGTGGTAGCAAGGGCAGTCAATCATCAACAGAATGAAATATTACAAAATCAAAATAAGGCATGGGCGATCATTCAAATGGAGGTTGTGGTCAATCGCCTTCTTGGACAGTTTCAACAATTTTTGCAATTCACTTTAGGAAAGTTCTGACTTTAGAAACTCATATCTCCCTCCTTTTAGAAGCTTTCTTTATGAAATTTTGATAGCAACTTCTTTGATAAGTGAAGAATAACTCCTCCAAAAATAATAATAATAACCTTTACATATTTGGAAATATATGCGGAAGAAGTCCATTGGCCGAAAATAGCAAGTGGGCACACTTGTAACTCTTGTATAGATGTCTTCACCAATAAAATTCCTCTTGAAAGTTGGACACCTCTTCTTAGACTCTTCCTTCAAGTACGGATATCAATAAGAGAACCCACTCAACTCATAAAATAAGCTCAATCTTGTGATATAACACACACAAGGATCTTTGAATGTACCTCACCAAATGTTTGAAAGAGTAATCACTCCAATTTCGAAAATAAACATAAGTTTTTTAGTATTCAAATCTTCATCTTAAACTCTTAGATAAGGTAGCTATAAATAGCTATTTACAAACTATAAAATAATAAAGTCTAAATAAGCAAAATATCACTAAATTGTCTATAGTATAAGTTTGGTTGATTCTCCACTTAACAATTGCTAGGTAAATTAACTTATACATTATTTAATTAATTCTTGCTATCTTCTTCTCCAAGCCTTGATGTTTTTTGCAGCTATTCCTTCTTGAATTCGGCCACTTAGATGGTTTTCATATATTGATCTTCCTTGGTCTACAAATTTGGCCCCTTGGGCTTTGTACAATATTTGTTCTCTATTTTATGGGCTTTTAATATAGTAAACAAACTTTAGTTTTAATGCATCAACCTATTCTAGAAAGCTTAGGAAGTCAGTTATAATTTTTATGGTAGACACTTTTTGATATGACATCATTCTGAATGTCAAAACTATCAAAAAACATCTAAGATTAGAAAGTAGACAGACTTGTGAAGTCCTTCAGATGTTCTACCATAATTCTTGAATTTCCACATATGTTTGACCTTTAATGAATCCATGCAATTATTTAAAGCTTGATTATTGATAGAGTGGACTCGTAGTCCATCATCTTCTCAGGGTTGAAAAAGATTTGACTTTGAATTATTTCTTGTTTTTCCATAATCTTCATAGAGACTAGAAGATTCATCATGGACCATCAAGATTGTAATATCTCCAATGGCTTCATGAGTGTAATACAAACATAAGTCTTTCTTGTTGAAATAGGCCAAGAAACCCTCTTTTGGCATGAACAACAATTTTGATACTTGGTTCTCATTCTTTACCTTAGAGTGAGGAGTAATGTAGACCACCTTGAACAATTCACTAATAACTGCTCTAAATATAACCTTGAAAACACTTTTGAGTATGTGTAATATTTGAAAAATTCGTCTACATGTAAAACTTTGATTATGTGAAATATGGTAATTGGACATAATGAAATTGTAATTCCCTGAGTTTTTAATATCATTGAGGATAATGATATTGTTAATAGTTAAAGATATGTTTGATTTTATAGTAGTGTTAGTTTTTTTGGAGGTGTAACTTGTCCACGTGTTAGACGAATAAGTGGGAGTTTCAATTGATTGAGGGGCAAAATGAAGAAAATGAGAATTCTGATGTGGCGGTCAATCACTATGTGTTGTGGTCAATCTTTTGTTAAGTAAAATAATATAGTGAGCAATGGAATTGGAAGCAGTCGATTGGTTGAAGGGGATTGATCAACCTATACCAAAGCACATTTATATAGAGAGCAACGATTTTGACAAATGTCAATCATCTACTAAGGAGGTTGTAACGACCCGGATTTTCATAAATCCTTTAAAATGAGTGAAATTTTGAAATTTCTTTCTTGTTAAAGCAAAACGTATCAGAGTGCATCTAACCGGATCGTTACTTACTCTTTTTGTAAACTCATTATGAAAACTAGTTGATAAAATGTGCAGAAGCGTACATAATAAAATCGTTTATTTAAAACTTTGCGGAATCATTCGTCATTTGAATGAAAGGACTAACCAAATTAAATAGACTTTAAATAAAACTTATGTTAATTACAACTTAGACAACTTAATTAAAACTATTTCTCTTTTACCCTCTTTACGCCTGGCTAGCCATGAGCATCCCTCGAGCGTGCAAACCCATCATCCCTGCTTGCTATTGTTTGTTCTTTATCTTTTGCTACTCCTAGTCCGTACATTCCTCTATTTATAGTACCTACATCTATACCACAAGCAACTGTAAGCTCAAAGAGCTTAGTAAGGAAAAAGGGAAATGTAATTATGAAATGCCTCTCTTTAGTCATTTTCGTTATTACTATTTCCTATTAATCATTCGTTCTTTCGTTGGGGTAGCCTCCTATGGGTACCTTTCTGCCAAGCTACAACTAACCTCCTTTGGGCATGCTGTTGCCAGGCTAGTCACTAGTCTCCTGTGGGCACCTTTCTGCCAGACTACAACTAACCTCCTGTGGGCATACTGCTACCAGGCTAGTCACTAGTCTCCTGTGGGCACCTTGCTGCTAGACTAGCCCATTGTCCTATTATCCTACCATTCATTTTTACATTTTCCTCACTCATGCGTGCGTCCTATTCTTTCTATTAACATGGTGCACGAACATACATTTTCAACCTATCATGATGCATGATGCTTCACAATATCACATTAACATAAATGGAAGTGTGCATATAAAGGAAGTAACTGAAGAGCAAGAATTGAAACGCAATACAATGAAGACTACCAATAATAGAACAATGCACAACAGAAAACATTCATAATATTAATTACAGGAATTAACATGTTAATTATCCTAGTTAACTTCCTAGTCCATTTACATGCTCCCTACATTTATCATTTCCAACGATTATCCTACTTAGTTATCCTAGGCGATTGACCTGCTTCTGAGTTGATTTCATGCTTTTATTATACTTAACTAGTCATGATTTGGTTTAACTAATCATGCTTTGGTTAATCGAAAAATAACATGCTAAAGATACAAAGTTGTAATTGAGATTATAAGCAATGCCAAGAAGACAATATCAAAACAATTACAAAACATTCATTCACTTAGTCATTGAACCACTTCGTTCTCTTTTCATCCTCTTTATCATTTTGTTCTTTAGAAAAATAAAGCATTGGTTACGTAATTGAAGTACACATTGAAATAAAGTAATTGAAAGCAAACTGTAAATGAAAGCATATATAAAAGAAGGTAAAGCACGTATAAGGAAGGTAGAGCGTATAACATAAGCGCATATTGGAGAACAATCAAATTACAGAATTAGAAACAGCGAAGCACATAAAGAAAACTCAAAACATACTATCATATCCTAATTTATTTCTTAGACATTTTACATGTGTCCTACCTTCATTATTCTAGGTGAATATTCTAGTTTATTATTCAAGGTAGCTTACTTACTTTCAGTCAATCTTGTTTATGTGCTCGATTTAGTTAATTACGCTAACCAATTTACATACTCAGGGAAAAAAAGATTAACATTCTAGTTCATTTCATGCTCGGGTTCATTCTAATTAATGGTAATCAACATGCTCCTAATTAATCATAGTTAATTTACATACTTACTAATTATAGTTAACATGCTCGCTAGTAGTCACGTTTAGTTAATTAGCCTAATTAATTAACATGCTAACATTATTAATTATCATTAAGTTGTTAGTCGGCTTGCATGCTTAGATTATAGGGTTGGTTAATTTCCCAAAATAGGCTTGCTAGTTAGTTCATTAATAAGTAACATGCTCAGATCTAATTAGATGTTTCCTGGTTAGTTAACATGCTTGAACAATAATTACAACTTAGGTGGTTAACGTTAACATGCTTGTTAATTAATATGCTTAATTCCTAATCAAGTTACTTACGTTAGATAATTAACATGCTGTTAATCGATTTACACAATCTAGTTGAACATGTTAGTTAACCACTTAAACATGTTAGTTGGTATGTTGAACATGTAATTCTGTTAATGGGGTATGCATTAGTCAATTAACATGTTAACTAATTACCCGAATTACATGCTTAAATAAATAACAATGGTAGAAAATGACAACCTCGGAAGTAACGACAAGTAAGTAGACCATGGGTATTTCTCTCTTCATGCTTATGCCCTTTTTATCATTCCTTTTTCCATTTACTATTTCATTGCTATCAATACATATACATCACTCAACGAACTATTAAACAGAGCACATTAACAAAGGAAAACATCAAAAAATTTCCAGAACACAAATCACAAGCTAACAACCAAAGAAATCCTTTACAACAAGAATTCAACACTACTTTAACATAATTTTGCAGAGCATTAGTCACACTAAGGCTAACATACTTAACAACTAACATTAAACATTTTAAGCACACTAACACTAACTCACACACTCATACTTGTGGTGTAGAGCCTCAATGGCTAAAACACTCCTTAATCCTTACCTATTGAAGACTTCTCTTTCTCATTGGTGTTGATTTGGTCAAAATCAACAATATAAAATAATATACCTTTAAAATGAATAATTGACTTTTGTAAGATAAAAAAGACAAATTTAATAATAAATTAGGTAATTAATAAAAAAAAATCATTCAACAATCTTAGATTGTCCTCTTTTACCAAATCAACTGTTTTGGTTTTTTTTTTTTTTTGGGATGTTAGCAACTAAAATTGGAGACCAATTTTGTATGCAGATGCCCACTGTCACGACCAAAATTGGTTGTAAATGTAAGTAGCGGATGTCTCGACATGATTGTAGATGTCGATCTCGAGGTCATGGACGTTTAGTTTCAAGATTAATTTTGGCTATAAACATTGAGATATGAAACACGAACACCTAAAAAATGTTAGTTGTTAACATATTGTAGTTTAAAGATTGATTTATTAATAAAAAATTTTTTAAAGTAACCCATGTCATACTTTCAAAAAAAGGTCAAACTACTTTCACCAAAAGGATACTAGTACCCGAAATCGACACAGATGGGTTTATAGAGAAGCACAAGTTTCTTTTAAGGAACCTGGCCAAGAAAAGATAGGGTGCCTCCTTATCAAAGGGGTTACAGTGATCAGGCACAGGCGACGGATTACAGAAAACACAAGTCTCCGTAAAATCATAAAACCATGTATGGGGTTAACCCTTGCACAAAGATGGTGTGTTACTTAGCTCTTAATTTATAAATTAACTTAAAATGGTAAATTTTAAAATTAATAGAGAGTTAATGAAAAATTTAAAAACAAAAACGTCAAACTTACAAGCTGGTCCAATACCATCCTAGCCAACGATATTGACTTCAATCGATTCCTTATGCAAGAAACCACTCCACCTTGTATTCTTCTGATCTTCTAAATCCTCATGCTTGAGATCACCTCTGGAAGAGATGAAGGAGGGTTTAGTATAAGGGCTTCACTCTAAGACCAAGTCAAGAACTGTGAGTGAAATGATTTTTGGATATAAGCTTCGGTTGGAAACCTAAACAAGTAGCCTTGACTTTGAGAGGGAGAATCCTTCAAACGAAATAAGCTTTACCTAATGCAATTCCAAATCAGGTTTTAGGGTAGCCTTAAGGAAGGTTAGATAATTCCCTAAGAGTAGACCTAAAACCAAAATTACAAAAATACTCCTAAAGGAAACAAATTTGGCATGAGTGCTCGGCCTAACACACTAGCCGAGCACCAAAATGTCCAAAGTTTAAACAACCAACAACAAAACCCAAAATACACCCAATCATCAATATTCCTACAAAATAAAGAGTAATTAAACATGTCAAGGTGCTGGAGGAACATATCTTTAGCTGTTGGTCCACCTTAAGCTTTGGCATTAGCTTTCATGCTTGATCTTGGGTGAACTTGTAATCCGAGAATGTGTAATGGTACTCCAAGTGAGGAGATGCTTGGGCCTCTCTTTATCTTCATCGTTAGGCTCCTCTTCAAGTCCCCCAAGTGCCTCTTGACCTACAAAATAAGAAGTGAAAGAGAGGTTAGTGATCTCCTTGGCCCGGGCATTGGAAACCGAGCCTTGTGATGCATCAATTGTTCAATTTTGGAATTGGAGTAAAGAAACAAAGGAAACCCTACCCAAAATTTTAGTAAAATTTTACCAATCTAAACAAAGAATAAGGTATAAGCAAATCTTTATGGATTTTGGTAGTAGGTTTGCCAAAAAAATGCATTAAGATATGATGTGATGTGGATGATTACTGACAAATTTTCCAAGTTGGATCATTTTGATCAATAAGGAAAGACGAATCCAATGGATTGGTTTCAAAGTGTGAATAGAACAATTAACACATTGTTTTGTTTTGTATTACGATTGGTGTACCAACCAATACCAGGTACAGAGTTTTAAGAAGGAAATTTATAAGAATGTAAGAATATCTGGTGCACAAAATATATTAGATATGATGGATTGAAACAAAGATACTTAAGGTGGAAAAGGCAAAATTGTGCAAATATAAAGTCAATAGAAGTCTACCAGAAAGTTTTGTGCACATCAATGCACTTTGTCCCGACATCAATCAAAGATTCATTAGTCGCTATGAACATCAATGCATAACTTCTCTTGATGGCTCGACATCGATCGAACCACCTGTTAGCTATTGTGCATATCAATGCACAACAACCCATCACCTCCAGTGTAGCAACTCCGACATCAATTGAAAGCTTTGCCAGTGGTTGTACACTTTAATGCACAAAAATCTGTTCCAACATCAACCGAAACTCACAAGCAATCATGCACTTAAATGCTTAATAACCTCACCAACCATTGGTCAGTCTATCTCGACATCAATTGAGATAAAACTAACAAACTCAAGCTTATCTTTCCATTCTCTTTAACATTTAGCATTTATTTTCATGAAACACATATGCATGAGAAATCCATTTCTTAACATTTCTTCAAAATCCATGATGCATGACTATGATCACATAAAATCTAACATCTTCTAGCATATTATCAACACATTCTCAAACATCAACATGATCACTTAATCTATAAAACATAAGCAACAAAGCATCAACAACATATCCTCAAGTTAATAACAACAATCTACCTCTTGTGATGTAGCCCAAAAAGGAAAAATGCAAACAATCACTTCTTACCTTAGTTTCCTTGGAGAACTTAGGAGATACAACTCCCTTAGGATTTCCTACTCACCAACTTGCCTTTTCTTCTTCAAGCTTTTCCTTCCTTTTCTTCTTCTTATTTTCCTTGTGGATCCCTCTTCTTCTCTCTCAATTCCCTTCTCTTTTCTCATGGTTCTCCTCCCTTTCTCATGTTTTCCTCATTTTGTATAAGTTTAAACTCTTCTTCAGCCAGGGTAAGCAGGAAGTCACATCTCCTTAGCAAAACTTTGGTGAGTAATCACTTATTTATCCAATAAAAACATGACATTCAACACAATTCTGGCAACTCTTCATTACCGGTCAATCAAACTCCTTGTGTGATCGACTGCAACACAGCTTGAAAATCAACTCTGTATATTCTCAATAAAACTAGTCGATCAACCTCTTCACATGATTGACCTCAAATTTCCTTATTTGCAATATGTACGGAAGCCGAATGACCGCTTAACCATCATGATCAACCACTACCTAATAGAGAGCTCCTTATTCTTCACTTGGGACAACTCTAGTCGATCAATCCTTCAAGTGATCGACCACTCCTCCCAGAAAACATCTCATAATCACCTAAATCACCACTTCTTCATAAATCATAACACCAAACCCCCATATTAACATCATATCTCACAATTCCAAACACATTATCATCCAACTCATTCCAACAAAACTTAGATGATAAAATTCGGGGTATTACAGACAACCACTACCATGGTTTATTGGACTTGCGTCTACAATTGACCCAATAGCTGCAGTCGACCGAATGAACAGTAGCAGTCGTCTGCATGCAGATTTCTGGTCGATCAAAAATCAACCAATGTGTCACCAACATGACAGATCAACCGAACATCGTGCAAAGGTTGACTAGGACTACGTTTAGGCATGGTTTTTTGACAGAAAACAAGCCATTTTCTCCCGATTTTTGCCTTCCAACGACTAATAACCCTACAAAACTTCAATACAATCAATATAAACAAGAAATGTCCATCGAATTTGAGTTTTTAAGCTCGAATTCGAGGCTAAACAAAATCTCAAACTTTAACGTTAAAAATAGAGGGGTTAAACATAGTTACTCACCAATCGCCTTTACAAAAGTTGTTGGCCTGAACATCGAGAACCTAAATCCGTCATTCAAATTTCTCAACTCACCGATCAGACTGTCTCTCTCTCTCTCTCTCACGTTTATCTCGGCTGCCAACAAGAGGGAATTCCTCCTTCCTGTTTCTTTTTCTTTAAATTTCTTATTTATTTTTAATTTATTTAATAAATAAAATGTCACATCTCATCTTTACATTTATCTTTCAGTTAGTTATACAAAAATTTTTCTTTTTAAATTTATTTCTAAAAAACATGTTAAGGGATAAATAAAGTGAGCACAAGCAGAAGTCATTCGTTATTTCAAATTATAAGTTCACCACATTTAAAATTGTTTAAAGTAAACACCCTTAACATACTTTATATAATTTATATTGCAACCACAATTTTCTTTTAGTGAGCCATAACCCCAAGGTCAAAACGTTTCAGGTAACTAAAGCGCTCATTGTGGTCATGCTCCTTCCACTACGATATCTTTCCATTACTCTATATGCACTTTATTGGAATCAAAATTCACATCTACATCACAAGATAAAATTATGATCCTGATGCTCAGTAAGAAATAGAATGAAATGAGTAATGTATGGTCATGCTGACTCAATGCTCATGTATTTCATGTCAGAAAAGAACCAATCTTTTATGTTCATTAATCATAGTCTCATAATAGTTCAAAACGTTGGAGATTTCCAGTGGAAGAGAAAAGATACATCCTGGAGGTCTAACTTGGGCAAAACCCTCACTCAATCCCGACAGGGGATGTGATACATTATTTCGCAGTTCTCCCATGTAGATCTGTCACTAATCTCCCCTACCTCCAATGCCTATTTATGTTTATTCGATACATTTCATTTCAATGCAATGCATGTACATGCCAACCTTATCTTAGTATCCCTACTTATGATGCATGTCATGTATGCACTTCAAGCAATACATTAGCCTCAGCAATTTTTACAAAGAAATGTTTGCATAAAGAGCAAATTCAAGTCAACAGAGCAATTTTCTTAACTATTTATCAAGGCAATACCAAAGCAACCTAATTTGTTAATAACAAGACCTTAACAATTAATAGAACATACCATTAAGAGACAGAACTTAAATCCTATGTAACTTGCATGTAAAACAGAGAATGAAACTTGCATTAACATATCATGAACCTTATCCTTAACAATTAACATCAAGCTATAAAAGTAGAGATCAATTTCAATGAAGAGAAGATAATCCTACGTACGTCTAACATCACAGGCAGCAAAACAGAGAATGAAACTTGCATTAACATATCATGAACCTTATCCTTAACAATTAACATCAAGCTATAATAGCAGAGATCAATTTCAACTAACAAGAGACAGAACTACGTACGTCTAGCATAACAGGCAGCAAAATAGGGAATGAAACATGAATTAACATAACAAAGAATGAATCTTAAATGCACTTAGCAGGAACCTTATCTTCAACAGAGATCCATTTCAACCAACAGAACATTATCTTCAACTAGTAACTGGCATTAACCAAATGTGTAGCAGAATAAGCATCAATAGAACTATGTCTCTCAACAATAAATTAACTTAGCAGAACAACATGTCTCACAAGTCTATTGAACATAACATAATGAAGAACAGAAAACTCAAACCAACAAGCAAACATTGTAACTCCTAAATCTTGTGATGTAGACCACCTTTGGTAAAACACAAACATATCCCTTACCTGTTCTCTATAAAATTTTCTCTTTGCTCCTTCATTGCACTCTGCTCATTCCTTGCACAGCAGCACAACAACACAACAACACAATAGCACGGTGAAGAACAGAAGAAACACAACTCTGGAGTTTTTCCTTTTATAGCTCAAGTGCCTCAGCTTCACTCCCATCTTCTACGTTCATAGACACCACATAGGGGAGGTAGCACATAGCAAGGCATCCACCTGGATTTCACCCAGGAGGTGGCACTTAACAAGGCAATCCACCTGCCTCCACCTTTTTACTTCTAGTGAAATCGTGGCATTCAACCTTTTTTCAGGCGACTCTTGGTATTCTAGTCGATCAACCCCTTCACAAGATCGACCACAAAACAGCTTAAAAAATCAACTCTGTCTATTTTTCAGAAAAATTAGTCGATCGCCAACTAATAGTCGATCAACTGCAAATCCAACTTTTACACTCTGCAAAGACCGTGACCGATCACAAATCCTGCCTTGATCTACCGCACATCCATAAACTTCTCAAATCTTAATGAAGCCGGTCGATCACCAACACACACACATGATCAATCGCTCAATTTCTTATTTCACCTCTGTAAGAATCTGCAATGACCATGATCGACCACTCATCCATGTGATCGATCGCCATCCATCAGAAACCTTCGTTCCTTCATTTTGCTTAACACTGGTCGATCAATTCCTTCCACTTGATTGACTATTTCTTCAATAATTGCCCCACAGCCCCTTAACTTATCATTCATCCATAAAACCATAACAAAACTCCAACTTTTCATCATATATCACAACTCCACGTCTTTACAATTAACATACATTGAAATAATAATATCTTATACTTACCATAACAAAATTTGGGTATTACATTTCATTATTTCCAAACACATTTCTTTTGACATAACATATATTACACATAGATGAGTTTTCTATATATTGCATAAAATATATTTTATCTATTAAATGAGTCTAATCCAAATTCTGATTCGTTCCTAACGCTAATAGATAATGATTTTCTAGCAAAAACTAATTTACCAAAGTCATTCCTTCAATTAATTTACCGGTCGATAATACTCAATTTTATTGATTTTTACTATTTGACTGAAAATTCACAAGTGGCCGCTACAAAACAAATCAGGTCAACTTTTAAACGTTTGACAGAATATCATGCAAAAAATTAACACGTAAAATTTATTATTATAAAAGTTACGAATTTTAATGTTTGCCCTCTTAATTTCCATATTCACCCTACAATGAATGAGATTTAATTAGATTTAAATTTAAAAACAAAAAACTTACCCTACCCAATAACAGCAGTTATCACACTCGTAAAAAGGGGTATCACACTTACAAAAACGTAATATAATCCTTTGCTTGTTAAACAAATATTTTTTAATTTTTCCCCCACATAGGAACAACATAACATTAAATGAATAAGCAAGACATAATTCCATTTTTTGAAACTTATTAATGACATCATCATGATGACGTAGAAGCTAAGAAGGAATCCAATCAATGCAATCACACCAGGACATAAATGTTAGATTATTTAATTATAATCTATGTAAATGTGGTCCATGTTAATTAATGTTACATTGACTTAATATTAAAGAGCTTAATGTGATGGTTGTTAAGCATGAAAGACATTAAGTTAATTGGGTTTTAATTCCCTCACCTTAACCTTATTAAAAGTGTATAACATATAGTTGAAGAGACGTGATTGAAAAGGCATGAACGAAAGGACATGTATGGAAAGTTGTCATTTGTACAGGTGTCTTCTTTCAATCACATGGAGGGAGAATTACAGAATTCATTCTTACCAACGAACGAACTCTCTCTAAAAAAAAACTCTCTCAAATAAAATTACGATATACGTCGTTTTTGCATCATCGAAAGAAATGAATTGAAGAAAAGGTATTAAGGCAATAAACGGAACTCAACATCGTCATCAAAATCACTTTGTATCATGGACCAAGGATGGTAGATTTCGTTTAATGAATGAATGGTTAAATCAATCTCGTTATATGGGAATAAAAGTATTACAAGCATGTAAAGTAAATAAAAAAAAATGGGATTAAAGTCTGAAAGTTGAATGGAAATATGTTTTCAATTGGTATCAGAGCACGGTTAAATATACGATTTGATTTACCATGAAAACGAGTAATATGCATGAGAAATGATAGTTTATATTTCGTAATACCATGTATGTATGGATGTATAGATGAAATCAAGAATAGGATGATAGAAATATATGTTTTCTGTTGAATTTTCATCGAACTGTTCGTCGTGCGGACAATGGGTATCGAGGTGCGGTCGACCTGAAGTGTGGTCGGACGCAAGATTCATGTTGAAAATGCGGACGCGGATGCATATAAGTTTCGTTTGCATTGAATCTGTAAAAAGATTCATCCGTACGATATAATGCGGACGTTACAATTTGCGTCCGATATGAATCTGTAAAGAATTCATCCGGACGAGGACGATATGATACAGACTGTACAGACGAGAAAATGTGCGTCCGATTTGAATCTGTAATTTTGATTTATGCGGACGCATCACGCGGATGTTGCGGACGCTAAAGACATGCGTCCGATTTGAATCTATAATTTTGATTCATGAGGACGCATTACAAGGACGCAGCGGACAATAAGATTAGCGTCCGCTATAGGCAGTTTCGGACGACAGTAAGAGTTTGCGGACGCCATTACATCGTCCGCATAGTCGTCCGCAACGCCAAATTATAGTCCAATTAAAGAAATTGAGTGAATGAATGTTTATACAATTAATATATTGTTGTATAGAAACTATGTAGTCACCAAAGTGACCTAGTTTGAAAGGATCAATATTAAATTATGTAATTTATTCATTTAATTATTATGATATTATTGAAATATGTTTATTAATTATAAACTATTAGATCACCCAAAGGTGGACCATTGTTTATAACTGATAACATTAAAGTGACATGTTTACATAGTTAATTAATGTGTTTAAACATCCAAAGATGTTAAACATATTGTGTTAAATATGTTTATAAGTCAATTAAAGATTATAATATCATGAATTGTATATTTCTTTAAGTATTACCCAAAGGTAAACTTAATGAAATTTTATATGCTTTATTTGGGATCTGGTTAGGATAGATTATTCAATGTATTGATATATGAGTATTGTTGTTATTTGCAAGCTACTATGAATTTGTTTGCTTCTGGTAACTCATCTGTTACGTTCAATGGTCTTAACTATGCTGACTGGTCCGAACAAATCCAGTTTCAACTGGGTGTATTGGATTTGGACCTGGCACTAGTTAACGATAGACCACCAGCTATTACTGAGACCACTTCGGAAGCTGACAAGTCTTATTATGAGGCTTGGGAGTAGTCTAATAGGCTGTGTTTGGGCTTAATGAGGATGACGATGGCTGAAAATGTTAAGTCATCGATGCCTAAAGTGAATGATGCAAAGGAATTCATGTCAAAGATTAAGGCATACTCCCAATCAGACATTACTGACAAGTCTGTTGTGGGAAGCTTAATGAGTTAGTTGACGACCAAGAAATTTGATTGGTCTCAACCCATTCATGACCACGTAACGAGCATGGCTAATTTGGCTGCAAAGCTTAAAACGTTGGGTATGGATGTGAATGAATCATGCTTGGTTCAATTTATCATCAACTCACTTCCAATTAAGTTTGGCCAGTTCCAGGTGAACTATAACACCATTAAGGAAAAGTGAAACTTTCAGGAGATAAAGGCCATGCTCATTCAAGAGGAAGGGAGATTGAAGAAGTTAAAGTCTCATACCGTCAACTTAGCTATGCAGAAGGATGCCAAAGGTAGCACATCAAAGTCACCTAGTAAAAAGAACACGAAGAAGGGAAAGGACCAATTAAAGGTTAATGATGGTCAAATCCGTAAGGAGATTAAATGCTTCTTCTGCAACAAAGCCGGACATGTAAAGAAAGATTGTCCTAAAAGAAAGGCTTGGTTCGAAAAGAAAGATACATTATTTGTTTCAGTATGTTTTGAATCAAATATTATAGAAGTACCTAATAATACTTGGTGGTTAGATTCTGGTGCTACTACTCATGTTTCTCATGTTACGCAGGGATTTCTTTCGATCCATCTCATAAACGGAACTGAAAAGTTCCTGTATATGGGGAACAGAATGAAGGCACACATTGAAGGAATTGGAACATATAGACTGATCCTGGATACCGGATACCACCTGGATCTAGAAGAGTGTCTTTATGTTCCTGAGTGTGCTAGGAATTTAATTTCTGTTGCTAGGTTAGATTGTAAAAGTTTTTCTTTCAAGATTGGTGATGGTATTTTTGCAATGTACAAACAAAAATACTGTTATGGTTATGGTATTTTGAATGATGGTTTGTATTGCTTTAATCTGGATATGAAATTTAAAGAATCTCTATTTAATGTTGATAATATGATTGGCTTAAAGCGTGGTTCAACAAACGAAAGTTCAGCTTTCTTGTGGCATAAACGTCTAGGTCACATATCTAAAGAAAGGTTAATGAGGTTAACGAAAAATGAAATTTTACCTCAATTAGATTTTGATGACTGGGACGTGTGTATAGATTGCATTAAAGGAAAGCAAACTAAACACACATCAAAGTATCCTGCCACAAGAAGCAAAGAACTTTTAGAATTGATACATACCGATATTTGTGGTCCATTCGACATTCCTTCTTGGAATGGAGAAAAGTATTTCATTACCTTTATAGACGATTTCTCACGTTACAGTTATGTATATCTATTGCATGAAAAATCTCAAGCGATGAATGTTATAGAAGTGTTCATCAATGAGGTTGAAAGGCAGCTAGATAGAAAAGTAAAAGTAGTGAGATCGGATAGAGGTGGTGAATACTATAGAAAATTTGATGAAAGTGGACAAAACAAAGGTCCATTTGCAAAGTTTCTCGAAAGTCGAGGCATTTGTGCTCAATACACAATGCCGGGTACACCACAACAAAATGGTGTAGCTGAAAGGCGGAATCGTACTCTTATCGAAATGGTAAGAAGTATGATTAATAATAGTAATGTACCTATATCGTTGTGGATGCACGGTTTAAAAACCGCTGCATATCTGCTGAATAGGGTTCCTAGTAAGGCAGTTCCTAAGACTCTTTATGAACTGTGGATGGGAAGGAAACCTAGTATGAGACACCTACACATTTGGGGATGTCCAGCAAAAGTTAGGATTTATAACCCACATGAAAAGAAGCTCGATGCAAGAACCATTAGTGGTTTCTTCATCGGCTATCCGAAAAAGTCTAAAGGGTACATTTTCTATTGTCCAAAGCATAATACAAGGATTGTAGAATCTGGAAATGCTCTATTCATTGAGAATGGCATGTTCAGTGGGAGTGATGATTCACGAAATGTGAATATCCAAGAGAATCGGGTGACGGAAACGACACCCAATAATTCTCATCAAGTTGTTGTGCCATATGTTGTATCACAGTCTAACAACATACCGGAACAACAAATGGATATTCAACCCACACAAGGTGAACGAGTTAATGATGAGCATGTTAACGTTGATCAAGTCGTAAGTGATCAACCACAAGCAACAGAATTGCGAAGGTCTGTAAGGGAGAGAAGATCAGCAATTTCTGATGACTATGTGGTTTATTCACTAGAAGAAGAATGTGACTTGAGCATCGATAAGGATCCAGAATCATACAATAAAGCCATGGAATGTAATGATTCTGAAAAATGGTTTAATGCTATGAAGGAAGAGTTGAAATCTATGATGACAACAAAGTCTGGGAACTTGTCGAGTTACCTGAAGGAAAGAAATGCGTTGGTTGTAAATGGATTTACAAAACCAAACGCGATTCGAAAGGTAACATCGAAAGGTATAAGGCCAGACTTGTCGCCAAAGGTTACACTCAGAAAGATAGCATTGACTATAAAGAGACTTTCTCCCCGGTTTCGAAGAAAGACTCTTTAAGGATAGTTATGGCTTTGGTGGCTCATTATGATTTAGAGCTTCACCAAATGGACGTAAAGACCGCCTTTCTTAACGGTGACTTAGAGGAAGAGGTTTATATGGATCAACCTTTGGGATTTTCCTTTCCGGAAAATGAAAAGATGGTATGTAAGCTGAATAAGTCAATCTATGGATTAAAAGAAGCTTCCAGACAATGGTACATTAAGTTTAATGATACCATTTTGTCATACGATTTTATAGAGAACACCGTTGATCGGTGTATCTATATGAAGGTCAGTGGGAGTAAGTTTTGTATCCTAGTATTGTACGTTGACGATATTCTACTTGTTGCAAACCATAAAGGAACGTTACGTGATGTGAAAGATTTTCTCTCAAAGAATTTCGAAATGAAAGATATGGGTGAGGCATCCTATGTTATTGGAATAGAAATATTCTGTGATAGAAAGGATGGATTGCTAGCATTGTCTCAGAAAGGTTATATTGAGAAAATTCTTGAGAGATTTAGAATGAATAAGTGTTCCGCTGGTGTTGCTCCAATTCAGAAAGGGGACAAATTCAGTTTGATGCAATGTCTGAAAAATGATTTGGAACGTAAGGAAATGGAACTTGTTCCTTATGCATCAGCAGTAGGAAGCTTGATGTATGCCCAGACATGTACACGGCCAGATATAAGTTTTGCAGTAGGGATGTTGGGCCGTTATCAAAGTAATCCAGGATTGGATCATTGGAAAGCTGCAAAGAAGGTACTCAGGTACTTACAAGGAACAAAGGACTTCATGCTCATGTATAGAAAATCGAGTCAACTCGAAGTCATTGGATACTCAGATTCTGATTACGCCGGTTGTGTAGACTCGAGGAAATCTACATTTGGCTACGTGTTCCTATTAGCTGGAGGAGCCGTATCATGGAAAAGTGGAAAGCAATCTACGATTGCCACTTCCACTATGGAAGCTGAATTTGCAGCTTGTTTTGAAGCTACAATTCAAGCATTGTGGCTGCGGAACTTTATTCAGGGTCTTAGCATAGTCGAAAGTATAGAGAGACCACTGAAATTGTATTGTGATAACTCCGCAGCTGTATTCTTCTCAAAGAATGACAAGTACTCGAAAGGAGCAAAACATATGGACTTAAAGTACTTGACAGTCAAAGAAGAAATACAAAAATAAAGGGTGTACATTGAGCATATAAGTACAAGCTCAATGGTAGCTGATCCGTTGACGAAAGGATTGCCACCTAAAACCTTTAAAGAACATGTTGTAAAGATGGGTTTAGGTGACAAGTCTATATGATTGTAAAAGCGTAGCTTGTATCTTATAACACTTATGAATTCAATGAAAGAATGTTTTTGTATGTCAATTTATTATTCATATTATGGCTATGTACAATGATTGGTTATGAATAATATATGATGGGTTTATAGTGTTCCTCAATTACAGAATTAATGAATTGTATAGTTTGTGATACATGGAAAGAATCATGTTGACATAATTCACACATGTGTCTGCCATGATTCGATTATGCAATTCGTTATGAAAAGATAACTTGATATAATTCACATTAAAGTACACTATATTAATTAATTGTGAATTCAAGTTATATCAGCTGAAATTAGCTGAACCAGCTGAAAAGTAATAGCTGAAATATCAATTGATATTAAAGTTTATAACATGGCCCAAGTGGGAGATTGTTAGATTATTTAATTATAATCTATGTAAATGTGGTCCATGTTAATTAATGTTACATTGACTTAATATTAAAGAGCTTAATGTGATGGTTGTTAAGCATTAAAGACATTAAGTTAATTGGGTTTTAATTCCCTCACCTTAACCTTATTAAAAGTGTATAACGTATAGTTGAAGAGACGTGATTGAAAAGGCACGAACGAAAGGGCATGTATGGAAAGTTGCCTTTTGTACGGGTGTCTTCTTTCAATCACATAGAGGGAAAATTACATAATTCATTCTTACCAACGAACGAACTCTCTCTGAAAAAAAAAACTCTCTCAAATAAAATTACGGTATATGTCATTTCTGCATCATCGAAAGAAACGAATTGAAGAAAAGGTATTAAGGCGATAAACGGAACTCAACATCGTCATCAAAAGCACTTTGTATCATGGACCAAAGTTGGTAGATTTCGTTTAATGAATGAATGGTTAAATCAATCTCATTATATGGGAATAAAAGTATTGCAAGCATATAAAGTAAATAAAAAAAAATGGGCTTAAAGTCTGAAAGTTGAATGGAAATATGCTTTCAATAAAATGAGTCGGATGGTTGGGCAAAGGAAAAAACTATTATACTTCAGCCAATATTATCTTAGATTAGATTTAGAACACGTAGTATGATACTTCATTATTACAAAGCTTTAGAGGCAAAGCGAAGGCATATCATATAGCACATAGGATATGCTTCTTCCTTTATAAGATTCAAATTCCCTAACAAAGTTTTTGAAAATGGTCCAAGCTATAAAGAAATTATACTACAAAGTATATGATATTTTGATAAAAAGATATAAACCAAGCATACAGTAGCTGTGTTGTGTAATCACTTGTTTGTTCACTTAAATAATGACCAATGTAATCACTTTTGGTTTTTTAACTCTTACGTGAAAATATATTATTAAAGTTACAAAAGGGTTGGTCGGGTCAAACTCTTTTATGGTATAATCTATTGATTCCTTTGATCGAGTGTAGAAAGCACTCAATTATTGAAGTTGAGAATCTATCCACTCAATTTGATTTATTCCTTGCTTCTTTTATTTCATGTAACACGTCGAGTACATCTCAATATCGGGTTTGAAGGGAAATGTGATTCTTTTATATTTTTATATTGAAGTTCCTAATTGAATTGGTCTTGTCATATATGATTTTATTCGTGGGTACCCATAAAAATATCTTTTATATTGAGTTTGTTCCGTCTTCCGTATTTATTTGTGGGTACAAATAAAAACAACAAGCTTTAATATAGGTATTTTTGAAGTGATATTATCGCATTTAAAATAAAACATTGTAATTTTTATGTTAATTTTGTCTTCGGTATGGTTAGAAATCAAAAAATAAACTAAAAAGGAAAAAAGAAAATCACATTTCGATATTTACGTGGCAATAGTATTTTGAAAAAAAAAATTTACAGGCATAGGAAAATATTCACTATGAAAATCAAAATACAATTGTTATTTTTGCAATCAAAGCTTATAAAGAAAAATAAAATTTTAAATGAAATTTATAAAATTTTAAATGAAATTTTGTAGGTTTGACACAAAAGAATTCGGGTCACCAAAGTTTAACAAATATGTAAGAAAAAAAAAAGGACAATTTGATTTAATAATGAAAAAGTGACATTTAAGTTTAAATATAAGGGTTGATAAATATTATTATGATTTGTTAAATTCTTGAAATTGTCTTTGTGATATGTTGTTTATACAATGCTAGATTATTTAAAATAATAAATTATTTATGCTAATGAATCATCTATACATGACAAAGTTATTTTGAGAAAGTAAAATAAGCTATTTTAACGTGTTGGTACTAAATATATACTACACATCATAAAAAACAAACTTTTAAAAAATAAAATAAGAAATGAATCATAATATAATTTTCTTTAATTTTTTAGTTTTTTAATCAATAAAATTATCATTTATTTTATAAAAAATTTGGGAAAAAACATTAAATAAATTGAATCATCCGATCATTTCACTTATTTACTTAACAAGCATCGAACTTTTAAATGAAAAAATAAATAGCTAGGACCCAACTAAAATGCGTTACCATATAGGTTCAACAATGATATTAGATAGGATAGTGATATAAGTTAATAAGTAAATGTGTTATAATTAAATGAGAAGGTACAACTTAAACCGAATATTAATTAACGAAATCAAACCTTACACAGAAATTCACTTGTCACAATAAATTAACTAGAAGTAAACATCGAGCTCACTTCTGCATTGCCAACTGGGGATCCTCTGAACTAAATCCTAAAGAGAAATGTCATTGAGGTGAGTTGACTAAACTCAATAGGGATAAAACTTCATATTCAGTGTAGAGATAACAAAATATGTGAGCATACTAAGATAAAACGTTTTACGCATATGACTATTAAACATACATTTGAGTAAGTTTTTAAAGTATTTCACTATAATTTAGTACATAACAAAAAATAACTCACTATTGTACAAATTTTTAGTGAAAATGGAGCTACTCAAGAGCTCTGAGCACACTTTGCCATCAGTAATAAAAATAATAACAATGATACTTGGTGATCGCAACAACCACGAATGACCCTAATCAAGTTTAGGGTTTTGTGCTTAGGGATATGACACATATAGTTGTCTTATTACTTTAGCTAACATCAATCAAAAACATCCTACAACAGTTGAATGTACGTAAATAAAATGGAGTCACTCAAAAGTTCTGAGCACACTTTACCATCAAACCCTCCACCAAAACCCGAGCCATGAGGTTTCTTGTTTAATTAATAAGTTGTTATTTTTGTAGGTTGGGATAAGCTAAAGGACCTTGAAGATGAGCAAAAGCAAGAGGATAAAGAGGCTCCTAAGCTTGCACTTACTTGGAAGCAAAATTATAGAAGAAAGGGTAGACGTTACAAGTCTGCCTACAATCCGATCACAGTGGAGTATTTGACATTTTTATAGACACGAATGATGTCAAATGAAAAAATGTTCTTCATACAGTTTGTAGCCGACGTCTAGAGCTTTCCAAAGAGGTATTTTAAGTTATATTTGGGGTTTGTTTGATATGTCAAACATTCCATTTACAGAGACCAAAAAACCAACCTCGGACCTATTTTGTGATTTATTATTTGGGATCACTTTTATCATTTCATTTTAGGGAATTTTTGTAATTTTTTTTGAACATTTATTGCGGAGCTATTTAGCCTTCCCTAATGAAGAGGTAAAAAAACTTTTGAAGAAATTAAAAACCTAGACCTCAAATTTGGTGTGAAGACCCGTTGGAGCTCCCTCTCCACTCGACCATTTCATCCTCAACATCAACTCGCCCTTTCTTGCTATTTCTTGGATGAGTTGATCATTGCTATCTCTTCCAATCTCTCCTCTTCTTGTGGTGGTTCATTGTGGTGTGGAGGTAGAAGAATCAGCATCCCCATTGGAGATTGTCTTCCCCTTAGGTAGGACGAACAAGTCGCCCCCTCTATTGTTGGAGGTGTGGGGACTCCTTGGATTTTTATTTGTTTCCTTGTATCAATTCTTGAAAAGGGATCTCGTTTTTATTGAGATTATTGTTCTATACTGGCATATTCTGGATGTGGTATAATTTTAGTGATGATTTAAAGGGGTTAAGATTGCATTTTGGAAGGAGATAATTTAAGCTGAGAATCTGCCCAGCACTGTGCAGATTTTGGTCCAGATTTGTGACAACATTTTGACCTATTTGCCCTCGTTAAGTAACGCCTAATTTTTGTAGAAACATTATTTATATTGTTGCGGGATTCTCTTCCAAATTTGGTGTCAAAAGGATGTATGCTCGTTGAGATTTCATTGATTGAATTGTGATCGCCAGAAACTATCCCAAAAACCCTAATCGAGGGTTACCTTTATTCAGTCATAATTCTGTGAGTTGTTTGAATTTGTGAGTGAATTTTGGATATGTTTGACTTGTGAATGTTGTTTGAAGCCTCTCCAAATTTTGGCCCTTGATTCATTAAGGTTCAAAAGTTATACTTGTTGGAAGTTCGGAGGACAGGATTATCGTTGGACAGCTGGGCCGATTGTAATGATTGGCACTCCTTGAGTATTGATTCACATCAGAGATACTTAGCGATTGCAACAGCCACGAACGACCCTGATCAAGTTTAGGGTTTTGTGACTAGGGACACGACACATATAGTTGTCCCATTACTCTAGTTAACATCAATAAAAAAACATCTTCCATCAATCAAATGTAAGTAAATAAAATGGAACCACTCAAGAGCTCCAAGCACACTTTGCCATAATCAATAAAAATAACAACGGCAATACTCGATGATCGCAACAGCCACGAATGACCTTGATCAAGTTTAGGGTTTTGTGCTTATGGACACGACCTATACAATTGTCTCATTACTCTAGTTAACATCAATCAAAAACATCCTCTAGCAGTCCAATGTACGTAAATAAAATAGGACCTCCACATGGATCGATCAAACTTGGTTCATGCAACCAAATTGATCAATAAAAATGATATGCATGCTCAAAATAAAATATGTCTAGTGAAAATACATATGTAATACGAAAAGCTAACGAGCTATAAGGATGGACACATTTTTTTTATTCGAGAACTTGTCTTAAAATAGAAGTTAAGAAAAACGATGCAATGCTGAACATAAAAGTAAATCCACATCTTAACTAGGCCTACCAAATCAAATCCAAATAACCAAGAATTCAAGGAAGTCTAATCCTCTCGTCAATCTTTTGGACCTATCAATGTAACGACCCTATTTTTCTTACCTTAAAAATCATGTAAAATTTAAAACTTTTTCTTTTTCCTTTATAAATCATTAGCGGAAGTCTTTCTTTAAAACCTTTTAAATTGAAATTAGAGTTCTTTTTTAAATCCTGGTCATTAAAATCTTTTACTTAAAACTCGTTAATTAAATCTTTATTAACAATGAAAGACTTTATTTATAAAATTCTTTTTCTCAAATTACAGCTGACGCATGAATAGTTCATTTTAAAAGACAATAAATAAAATGTTGCTTTACATTTACAAAACTCTTTTATCACTTTAACTTCATTTGCCTAGCCATCCACAAGTCTCGCCCGTGCAAATCCTTCATTAGCTGCTCCTTAATCTGTTCGTCATTTTCTCTCGTGTTTGTACCTACATCAAAAGTCATAAACTATGACTGTAACGCTTAGTAAGTGATAAAACCTAATATGCTAGATGCATATGTTGTGCCATTTTAAAAACATATGCAGTTTCTCTTTTCATTTTCTTTCTTTTATCTTTTCTTGCTTACTTACGTATTTTCTTTCTGTTTCTGTTTCCGTTCCTGTTTCTGTATCTGTTTCTGTATCTGTGATCGTATGCATTTCGATATTCATTCCCTTGTCTGTTTCTGTATCGATATCCGTATCTGTATCCATTTCCATTTAGAGAACCTCGTTTTCGTTTCCATTTCTGTTCCTATTTTTGTTTTGGTATCTGTGCTCGTACCATTTTCGTATCCATATCTGTTTCTCTTTTCATATTTTTTTCTTTACTTGTCTTTTTTATTCTTTTCTTTTGTTCCTATGTCGGGCTTAACATACCAGACCACAAAATCCCTTATATTTTCTTTATCATTTGTTTATGTGTCAAGCTTGACCTACCGGACCACAAAAAGCTTTATCTTTTTTTCGTTGGGTTATGTACTTTCTTTTCGTTTTCTTTTCCTTTTCAAAACCGTGAATGAAAACCATTTTTGTATACTTTGAAAATCGTGATGCATGATGCTCGTGAATGCATACAATTTCTAACATATAATTAAAGGAATTTAATAGCTAACTAACATACAATTCATAGAATATGCTTTGTAAAACAGTAGACGTGCTATAAAACTGTAGACGTGCTATAAAAACAATAGACATGCTATAAAACTATAGACATGATATTAAAACTTTATACATGCTTTTAATACTGTTAACATGCTCGTTATCGAATAAAGCAGTAAATAACGAAGCGTGCATATCCTATTCTTGCGATGTAGGGCTTCAAGGACTAAAGCACACACATATCACTTACCTTATTTCCTTAAAGCGTTCAACGCTTAATCGTTATCATTTTCTTCCTTTCTTAGTACCTTCACAATTAACAACATTTATCATTAATATATACTAATAAGAACCTCAACTACTTGATACTATTATTCCTCGTTCATTTCGTAATATAATCTTATAATCAATTACTTCGATTCACTAAACAATTTATAAAACCCATAACTGAATAATCAATAGAGCCGTAACTATTATTCCAAAGGGTGAACAAAACCAACATAGCATATTTATTTATCGAAGCACAATTGACAGATATTCCAACTTCATTCCAAATCACAGAGGGCAATAACCCACAAAATCAACCAAGCATATTTCCAATTCCTTAACCATACATATTTGTCTAGACAATAACCAACAGTGAACCAACCCAATGCACTAATCTAGCAAAGACCAATAAGCTATAACGATAAACGAGAGTATGATCTAAGCAATAGACAGACAATGTCATCCAAGCCTACCACTTACCAGACCAAGAAACAATAAACCAAAACAGGGAAATAATGTCCAACAACATCCAATAATTCCATAGTCATAACCTGAAATAAACACATAGAACTAATAGGGCAAGTGTTCCACAATAGCTACCAACCAAATCATCTAAACGTACAGAGTCAACAACCAAATAACCGTACACAATCCAACACCAACAACAAACAGAGCACAACGCATACAGCACAAATCATCAAAAATAATAGCAACATGGTATTATCCACATGCTTTAACATCCAAAAATCCCTTCAAAACCTTAATCCTGACATGTTAGCAAACCAATCAATCAAACAGAGAAAGACTCTATTACCTGAAGAAAGACTGAGGGAGCAACAACAGCTCCAACACACAGGAGAACGTTCTGTTCCAACACCGCAGCTCCCAACACAAAGATGGAGTACAACACCATAACAATTCACCTCAATCGATGACAGCAAAGAAGAAACCATATCAAAATCCAACCAATTCATAACGCTCGTCATTAGAGGCTGAGAAATCCAAATTTCGCAGAAGCCTTACCTCTCAGAGAAGGCGCTGCCCCAATAGAAATCACATATGGAGGTTCGATCTCACACCGAAGCTTCGCCAGACGTAGCCCAATCACCCGAGTTCACCGCAGTTCACAGAGGAGGTTCCTCCCTCTTCTATTCTTCAACCCGCCATCTTTCTCTCAATCTCTATCTCTCGTTGTATTTAAACACAGATGGCTAAGGTTAAATGTTTAACAACCCTTTGAATGTTTATCCCACGATTCTAGGCTACAACTGTAAATTTCCCCGCACTCGCGAAGAAGCTTCGCCAAAGGAATCGCCCCTCACCCGTGTTCCCTCTCTCTCTCTCTCTCTCTCTCTCTCTCTCTCTCTCTCTCTCTCTCTTTCTCCCTCTCTTTTCTAAATTTTTGGTCTGCTAATCAATTCCCCCTTTCTTTTGTTCAACCGAGCCCGAGCCAGTAGACTCACCCGAACCGAAACAGCCCGAACCGGTTCACTTGTTGAACTGGTTCAACTCCCATTCCTTAATTAATTTTCCTCTTTCTTTTATTTTAATTAATTACTACAATTAATTTAATTTTTACTTTTATTTATTTAGTCCCTTTTTATCTATCCCCAATTAAATCACTCTACTCGATAATTAATTTATATTTCTTCTAACTAAATCTCATATCTTAATTAATCTAATTAATTGGTACAAATTATACCTCAACTATTAAATTTATTAAACTTATTTTATCTTGAAATCTCCAATAATCATCAAAATCTCAATTAATTCAATTACACCCAAATAATTTTCTAATTATTCTCACTTTCTTTTCTTTTTTAATCAACTATTCCCCAATTATACCTAACTATTTAACCCTAATTTTCTAATTATCAGGGTATTATATTCAAAGTATATATAACCATATCAATAAGTCATCTAAACTTTTAAAAATTTGTTGGAACCCATAAACAGAATAGGAACCAACTCGGGGAACTTACGGAACTATAACGCTCTGTTTTTCTTATACTTTTAAAATCATAGTGTATCGAAAGACTTTTTGTAATAAAATCATTTTGAATAAAATAGATAAAATAACCGTAATAAACTTTCTTCTTAAGAAGTTTCCATTTACATTTTTTTACAAATATAATCTGTACATAAAATAATTTTCTTTCCTTTCCCTTTTAGCCTGGCCAGCACAATATCCTCATCATGTAAATCCTTCATCAATGCTTCTTTCTTTCTTCCTTTAACATTATTACTTACATCACGAAAAGCATATCCTCAAGTCATCATCACAATCAAGTACAAAACCTAACATCTATCACAACACAAATATCATATCATCGAGTAAACAATAACCTAATTCGTGTGATCTACCCCGAAGGCAAAACACATACAAACATTCCTTACCTTAACATCTTTCCACAAGGTCCTGCAATGTAGGAATTTCATTCCTTGATCTTCAATACCATCAAGAAGTAGAGAGAGTAAGCAATAGTTCTTCTTCTCCAACAAATTCTCACTGTTGAAACATTATCATAACAAAAGATGGTGTACTTATAATCTATCAACCTTATATCAACCTTACAAGCATGAAGTGTCACCTCATCAGTCTTTTAATGTTAAGTAATCAAATTTCTCTCTTCTTAAATCGTGACACATAATTTATTTTTAGGTGACTTTTCATATTTCTGGTCGACCGCTCTTCAATTTTGGTCAATCGCTCCCTCACATTTCGAAGAAACTTCTTCTGCCGCAGACGTATTTCCTTCTGCAGATGCTTAACCTTCCACTGTGAATGCCTTTCCTTACGCGATAAGTCATTTTACACTATTGCGAATGACAGCAACCTTGTGCCCGGTCAATTGCATATCTACCCGAGAGCAAAGTATTCTTCACTATTTTTAGATTGGTCGATTGCATGCTTAACACTAGTCGACCACGATTCAACCCAAGAGTGTCCAAACATTCTTGATGGACAATGGATTCCATCTATCAACAATCAACCATGGAGATTTTGCAACCATATTGTCAGAGATTATTCTGTAGGTATTCAAAGAGGAAAGAGTATGGATGACATTCTTCAAGCTTCCAATAATATCATAGAGTTATTCAAGATCAAGCATAAGTGGAAGTTCAAAAACAAGTGTAGAAGATTTGGTGGACTTCACAAATCTGCCTATAATCTGACATTGATGAGTATTTGACATTGTTTTGAAATCTGGAAGATTCATACCAAAATGTGTTCTTCATAAAGATTGTAGCTAACTTCCTAAGCTTTCTAGAATGGGCTAGTTCGTTAAAAGTAGAGTTTGTTCCCTAAGCCAAAAGCTCCATGAACAGAGAGCCATTTCTACTTGAAGCCCAATCGGAGTTGAAGACAATCAACTTAGAATATGATGGACTTCAAGGAACAATCATGAGGGCTAAGGCCCAAATACTCATCACGTTTATTCTATTATGGAAGGAAGCCCAAGAAGAAAAACGAAGAGCAAGAAAGATCAATGCATGAAGAGAAAAGGAAACCTTTCCAATCGGCCAAGCAAGAAGACAACAGGAAGTCAAAGAATTCATAGAAAAGGAAACCAACCAAGTGGTGAAACTTGAAGAGAAAGTAGCTGGCAAAAAGCCATCAAAACTTAGAGGAAAAGAAAGCCAAGAATAGTTAAATAATTACTTTAGAAAGTTGCCTAAACTTAGTATGGAAATCGGCCACTTGTGTGATAAGCGATATAGCATAGTATTAGCTTGTTTCCTATTCTATAGTTTTTAATTGGCTATATAAAGCCACCTAGTATTAATGTCTGAGAGAGTGAAGTTTGAATATTAAAAGTCTTTGCTTTGTTTTCGAAATAGGAGTGCATCCTTTTTCAACATTTGGTGAGTTATATCCAAAGTTCTTAATGTGTGTGATATCACGAATTGAGGTTACTTGTAAGTTGAATAGACTCTCTTATTGACATCCGTGCTCTTACTTTTTGGAGGAAGAGTGTGTGAAGGGGTGTTCAACTTTCAAGAGGAGTTACATTGATGGAGACATCCATTCAAAGGTGCAAGTTGTGACTTTTTGCTATTTTTGACCAATCTACTTCTTCTGTGCATATTTCCAAATCCGTAGTGTTTCTTATTTTTATTTTGGAGGATTATTCTTCACTCATCAACGGTGTTGCTGCAAAAATTGCATAAAGAAAGCTTCTAAATCTAGTGAGATATTGATTTCCAAAGTCAAAACTTTCCATAAAGTGAATTACAAAAATTATAGAAACTAACTAAGAGGCAAACGACCGCAACATATATTGAATGACTGCTTTCAGTTAGAAAACAACAGAATATTGAATCTGTGATAATTTTGAACGACCACTCTTCAGCTGAATAACCGTACATGATAAATTTCTCCTAATTTTTTCTGTTTGCATCAAGTTTCAATTTCATTCTTATTTATTTTTGGATTACGCTTCCGTGGTGCATCAATTCTTCTGCAGTCATCCATGCTTCCACAAATACTTGGAATTGCCTTAAATCCCAATTGACCACACTCTTATTTTGGTTGACCAAAAATCCAATTTTTATTATTTTAGAATCATTCCAAATGTAATGCATTTCAATTCCATTTATAAATTCTGACATAAACTCAATTTTGAACGATGGACGATTGGTAAAACAAAAATGAGTTTTGCCTTTTTAACAATGACCGAATTTCCAAAGCTTTCAAATCCCAAATTGTAATAATCCAACCTGTTTCACAAAACTAAAACTTGAATCAAATGTTAGGTATTAAAACTTGATTTTCCCAAAGAAAATTTTCTTAATAAAACATGGGTATTTACCTACTAGGACTTGCCGCACCCGAATCCAATTTTCCAGCAAAATTTCTACCTTCCAAAAACCTCTCTCACTCACCCTCTTTCAGCAGTGGTCTCTTCTAAAACTAAAGAATGGTGTATCTCCTCCCCCATAGTAACTAACCATTTATTAAAGAAATATTGATTAAATTAATTTAATTAAATTTCTTACCATTTTTTTAAAAAAAATGGCAGCCGTTACATTCTCCCTCACTTAGTAAATTTCATCCCAAAAATTTAGAACAACATCAAAAGTTCTACCAATAAGTGTGGGTATTTTGTCTCCATTACTAACTCAATTTCTTAGGTAACTTCTCCTTTGCTATGGTTCTTTTTCTGAACATCAACCAAAGGAATGTTACGATGATACATAATTTTGACCTCACAACCCAATATCCTCAAAAAGCTCATCCTAATAACATATATCCTCCTGCATAGGTGCATCGGTGCAGGAGATAACATGCGTCGAGTCAGAAATATACCTCCTAAGTATTGACACATGAAACACATTTTGAACATAACTCAATGGAGGCGGTAATTTAAAATCAGTAAGCCACTAAACCAACACATTTAACAATCCAAAGAGGGTCAATATATATCTGGGAACTAACTTGCCATAGCACGAAAACGACGAATATCATGACACAGTCGAACTTCTAACAACACAAAATCATCTCTCTAAAACTATTCTAACAACTCATAACTATTTTAAGTCTTTCTTTAACCATATGAACTCTCTTAGTCGTTTCTTGAACCAAATCAGGTACAATGTTTACTCGTACCTCGGCCTCAACTTATCATAGGGGTGACATACACGGTCTCCCATAAAAAGTCTCAAAGTTGAAATTCCAACAACAATTGAAAGATATTATCACATACCAAGTTAACCAATATTAGTGATTCACCCTACCATCACGTAGGTCTGAAGCTCAAACTAACCATTTACTGAGGATAACGTATCGCTCAAGTTTAACTCAGTGCTCAAAAAATTTTGGAGAGCTTTCTAAACTTAATCAAAATATTTTGATATTTGTCAAACATAACACTGAAAGAACACAAGGTCAAACGATAACTTCTATATTCATTTTACTCAACTCATATCCATAATAGTCCATGTTCGTTGGAAATAAAAGAATAGAGTATAAAGGATAGTTGATTTGTGACAACCCAACATCACTACACATACCTAAAATATTCTCAACAATTGTATCATTGTCATATCTCATTTTCACCCTTTCACCCTTAAGAGATAAGGGTGTAATAACCTAACACGTTTCAAATGCTCAATCCTTAATTTACTAATAAATCAAAATCTAATAACATACTATACACATTGCACTCCATATTAGTTCACTTACACTGACGTTTCAAATATTCAAACATTTGATATTATCTGAACGAATAACAAAATTTGATTTGTGACCATAAAAAAACAATTGTCTCAAATCCTAATTATTATGCACTATAAGTAAACCGATGAGAAGTCATAATTTCATTTGCACTAACTTTCCAATAGTCATACTGCTCACCACTCTACAGTTTGACAAATCTCTCCTTAAGCTCAGTATTAAGATCCTACATTTCTAAAACACGTTGCACCAATGTAAGAGTTGCTATCAAACTACATACTCAAATTATCTAATTAACATTAGTAGTCAAATATTTCTTACAATCCTTTAACATTAGACATAGAATTAAAGGTTTGAGATTATCGATTCAAAGCTTCAATCACAAGAGTGGTTAGCGTAATTGTACTCTAAAATAGGATCATAACTTTTTATATTTCCCCCCTTTCACTGCAATATGAGATTTCATTTACATTAAATATTTCAAACTCTTAGACTCCAAGAAAACATCGAACTTCACACCATAAAAATAACTCTATTAAGTTTTCAAGGTAAAAAGTTTCGCCAACTTGAGCATATGCACCATTGACTAACAGAATTCATAGGTATTAATTTTATCATACCACATTATTGCGCATCTAAATCCAACTCTTGATGCATCAACACTGTAATATCTCGGTTTTTCATAGAATTTTAAACTTATAATTTAGAAAAACTTTTTCCTTTATAAAATACAGCGGAAGACTTTGCATTTGAAAACTACTTGAAATAAGGAAGTGCGTAAATAAATTGCCTTTCAGTTGACCGCATGTAGCCATTGTATTTTTTCCAGTTAAAAATTCGACCGTTGGAAATCTGTTCGTTGGCAAAATCTGGACTTTTTGATCGACTGTCCTTGTCCATACTTCGTCTGCGGTCGTCCGAAAAGTTGCCAGAATATTACAGATTCAAACGTTTGTCATCCGCTATCGTCCTAGCCTCGTCCGCTATCGTCCGAAAACTATGGATTGCAATGCTTGCAAGATTAGGATGCATTCCCCGCATCCTCGCTTCGTCCTCTAGTCGTTTGAAAACTCCAAAGACCAATTTTGGTTGACTTCTCTCGTTCATACTCGTCTAGAAGGCACTCCAAAAATAACACTGAATTATATTGAGTCCCAAAATGATATGCAACACTACATAGACTCAAGTAAAATGATATCCAACACTACATAGACTCAAGTAAACTTGTTAGCACATTAATAATGCTCATTTTGATGGTATTTCCAATAAACATATATATAAATATTATTATAAGAATGTTAAGAATAATATCCAGAAAATACACAACACAACTTATTGAATTATTAAATAATACAACATTTTAGTCCTCATCAAAATAAAATTTAGCCTAACAAAAATGCTAACACTTTGTCCCAATATCAATCAAAGATTTATTAACCACTATACACATCAATGTATAACGTCCCTTGATAAAGGCTCAACATCAATCGAACCGCCTATTAGATGCTATGCACTTCAATGCACAACGACCCATCACTTTTGGTAAACAACTCTGGCATCGACCAAAAGCTTTGCTAGCTATTGTACACATCAATGTATAACAATCTGTTCCGACACCAATCGAAACGCACTAGCGGCCATGAGCATCAATGCTTAAATGGCCTCACCAACTGTTAGTCGGTCTATCTCGACATCAATCGAGAACAAACTATCAAACTCAAGTTTATCTCTTCGTATTCTTTAACATGTAGCATTTAAAGTCACAAAACACTTTTGCATGAGAAATCCATTTACATTTTCTTGAAAACAATGATGCATGAATGCATACAACTTAGCATTACATCCTCGATCAACAACAGAATCACAACTTAGATCCAAAAAACCAATCATCAAACAAGCAATCGTCAATAATAGTAAAACAATACCTCTCTAAGAAATATTGTGATCACAACCTAACTTCTATTAAAACATACTACAACATGATTAATTCACTTTTATGTCAAACACAGTAGCATAGCATGTTCCTACCTAGCAGCAATATCAAAGTATATCTCCAAAAACTAACAACATCAACAACACCTCATATACTTACACCACAATATACTCCACCTACTCTATATTTATCCACGCCGCAGAACATAATAGTCTAAAACATGTTCACAGCATCCAACATTTCTTCACATAGCATAACATTCCAAAATATGATCATAGCAGCAATAACAAACATTTTAGGAACCACGGAGCACTATCTTTACTTCACAGAATGTTATTATCATCCATTAGACAAGGAATCATAAAGGAGAACAAACTATATCTACAGAGCATGAAGCTCCCTTAACAGATTACCTTCTAGAGCATGTATATCAAAACAACACACAATTTATCTAGAGCCATAACATCGCATTATTCAGAACTAGCATCGAAGAACAATCAAAGTATATCAAAGCAGTAAGCAATCCAAACCAACCTCCTACTTCTTGTGAAGTAGCCATGAAGGGAAAACACATACACACTTCTTACCTTAGATTCTTGAAGATAATCTCCACATCTTTTCTTCTTCTTCTTCTCCGTGGACGTCTCCTTGGTTTTCACACTTTTCCTAATCTCTATCTCTCAACTCTCCTTTCCTCTTTCATCGTTTCCCTTCCTCTTTTTCTCAAATATTCCTCACATTTCTCCTCTCTCAAAATTCACCTTTGTTCTTTCCTTCTCCCTCAATACTCTAGACTTCTCTCTCGGCTCTTTATTTCTCTTCGTTTCTCCCCTCAAAAACTCCCATCCAATACATTTATAAATTTACAAGGAAGGTTGATGAGGCATGACTAATTGATTTCTAGACACCCCTTCGAATTTCTGGACTTCAGTTATTCATTTTCTAGGCGATTCTTGACATTCCGGTTAATCACCTACTTCCTATGATCAATTGCAAATCATTAGAACTATTAACTACATGATCACGAACGACCACAAGTCATCAACGATAGACTACAAATCTGCTCTTTCTAGAATTACCGATCAATCATCGCCTTAGTAGACGATCGACAGTAAATCAATATTTTGCAATCTGCTTTAGACCTAGTTGATTACCCTCCTTCAATTGATCGACCATTCTAGAAATGGTTGCTCTCTAGATTAAATTTTCTTTGGAACTGGTCAATCATTCCCCATCTGCTGATCAACCGATTCCAAATTCATTGCCCACTGTAATATTTTGTCCATTCAGTGATCGACCACACCCTATTAAGATCGACCACTTCCCTATTACCCTTCTATTACTTAGACAAATCACACTTCTAATAACTAATAACGACAATTCACATCTCTATCCCACAATCAATTCTCCAAAAATTCACAAATCTTATCACTTAGACTTCATGTTTAGCATTATGATAATCCAGGGTATTACAAACACAATTGACATATAGCGAACAAAAATCAACAAACAGTTTTCCTTTTCTATCAAACTTGACATTTATTTTTATAAGCATACTTACAATACCAAAAATAGATGAAATATTTGCGATTTAATGACAGCGCAACTATCCTAACTCAACAAATTCTAGACCTCAATAATGGTCCTTGGAATATCCCAGTCTAACATATCCATAATTCAAGTCAAATTCAATGAGATACTGTCTTCAAAATCAATATGCTTGAAAACAAATTTTGAGTAATCATTCAAGAGTTTCATCCACTACACTTTACAATTGATGATCTTTAAAAATTTGCAATAGAATCCTCAGATGTCCTATATACTCAACGTGGTATCATTATATGTCACGCCCTAACTGTGAAGTTATTTTTTTTTTCTTAATTGCATAGATACTTTAACTTTTAGAAATTTATTGAAATTGTGATTAAAATTTGTTTAAAACAATTTGAATAGCAGAAGACTTTTTCTTTTTGAAATATCATGTTATAACTCGTTTTCTTATCTTAAATCCCAAATCCATTTATAACATACATGGAACTTGATCATAAAAAAATATATTTCATCACAACTTCTTATATACATATGCCGTATAAAATAAAATTTAAACTACATTATATTTACAAACACTTTAGTGTGCCATAACACACATGTTATGTTTGCATTAAAAACCCAAGCTTTCTCCATGGATATGCCTCCTCGATTGTTCATCTTCTTATTAAATCAACATATGTGATTCTCACTGGAATTGTCTTCCTCACCTCTATCACAAGAATCATTTATGAACCTAATGCTCAAGAAGAAATGTTAAATGATATGAACATGATATGTAACTTTTGATAAAATATTGTCTTCTTAGTTTTTCTTTCTTTCTTTCTTCCACTTAACAGTCCAGTCATTAGGGCTAATTCAGTCCAGAAGTGAGTGACATCATTTGGTTCACTTCATACGAGACAACCAACTCAAACCCTTCCTTAAAACAACTATTTACGTACGTGAATTACATATATGGTATGAAGACATATGCATAGAAATTCTTTCCTATCATTTCTTAAAAAATATTTTCATGATGCATAATGTATGCTCGTGTTCATGCTAATGCTAATCATTTCATGGTCCTCAATGTAAAACCCGTGAAATTTTTAATAATAAATTTCACGTGTAAATTTTTCTCGTTAAAATCGGTAAAGGCGTTGAAAAGTTGACCCAATTTGTCATGTAGCGATCACGTGTGAATTTTTTCTCAAATGTTCAAAATCGATAAAATTGGTTGTTACCAAGCATAAATAAATCGAGGAAGTGAAATTGGAGAATTAATTTGATTAAAGAGACGTTATTGGCAAGTGTTTGGACGAATCGGGATTGAAGTCAAATTTTGGATTGAGTTATTAATATATATAATATATTAATATATATTATATATATTAAATTAAAAATAAAATAAAGAAAAAAAAATATTAGAAATAAGAAAAGGAGAGAAGGAAACCCTTCTCTTCCTTTTCTTTCGGCCGACAAGAACGAGGCGCGCGGGAGGACACCAGAGACCAAACTGGCAAAATTCAACGTTCTGACCTTGGATTCGCATCCACCGCATTGAGACGAATGACATTTGTGAAGGAGGTTTGCAAATCGGTAAGTTTTTGTCTCCAATTTTAGGGTTTAAACATCCGAAATATTTGGCCTCAGATTTGAGCTTGAAAACTCAAATCTGAGGGACATGGCTGATTGATATTGGGATATTTGAGGTCTAGGTAGGGTTATTTGTCTATAGGAGTCAAAATTTTGGTGAAACGTGGAGAAAATGAGCATTTTTCGACCAAACTGGTCAACCACTAATCAACCAGTGGGCTAAATGGTCGACTAGTGGGCAAAATTGGTCCACCAGAATTGGGTAAGTCATCCCAGTTTTGTTCTGTTGAGCCATTTACACATCAGTTGGGTTCCTAGTCCCTGTATAGGACCCTTCCACTTATTCCTTAGGATTTATTGATGAGAATTCTCATGTTTGACATGTTTTCTAGGCTCAGGCAACTTCGAAGATTGCGATACAATTCCCGAGAAAATGGTTGCTCCAATAAGCAAGAGGGAATGCCGTAAAGGTGGAGATTTCTATACCTTTTGCATTGCATCACATCAGGATTTCACAACCAGTATTTTGTGGGATATCACAATTGAAAACATGACAGAGATTGTTTCAAAAACACGTTAGTTTTTATGTATATGTTTTTTTTCTTACGTTTATTTTTCATACATGGTCTGATTTATATATTTTATATATATGTTGAGATGATGAATCCTCTTGATATTTTAAGAAGTTTTGGTGGTAAAGCATTACGAGGCTATCCCGTGTAATCTCCTACTATAAGGAGATTGATTCTTGTATGTGTGAAAGGGTGATAGGGCATCGATGACATGCCCTCGGGTTTTAAGCCCCAAAAGTCAAAGGGTGATAAGGCGGTGATGACGCGTCCTTGAGTTTCGAGCCCCAGAACCTAGCCAGGGTTTTAGTCACACTTATTTGAGGTTGTTAGTCGTTAGGATTGCTCGCCTAGCACCTTTCTAAGGGACTGGAAGTGTGACGACTCGTAGCTCCGCTAGCCGGCAACCCCCGGCAACTTAGATATAGTAGGTGGCTAGTTGAGGAGCAACCCAATGCTGGAGACCTCATTCGTTTTGATATCACTGATGAGTACTCTGCCTAGTCTACGGACTTGGGTACCATCCTTTTCCTCTGCCTTACAAGATGTTGTCATCGACAGATGACCACCTATTCTCTAATGGATGACGGATGGACCCTTGAGTGGTCATCCCTTTTCACTGATAACATTTTTTGATCAGAAAATGGTGATGACATATTTTTTTGAGGTATAGGTATCTATGTATACAGCGAATTTCCAATAAAAGCCTCATTGATGGCCTTGGGCTTGTTTATAAAATGATAAAAAGTTTTTGAATTAAAATCCATGTACAGTAAAGGAGTTACATAACCTTGTTTCCATAAAACAGGAAAGACCAATTTTTGAATGCACTACATTTGGTCTAGATATATCTTAGTCACTCAACCCAAACGACCCCCTCCCATTCCAGGTAAAGGGAAAAGTGGCCAAAGGAGTTGAAGCTCGAGATTTCCCTTTTTCATATTTCAGAGTATTTTAGACTTAATTTGTAACACCCCGTTATCGTTTTTTAGTTTTTGCAATGTAGTCAAATTTAGAATAATAAAAGTATTTCGATTCGTGCCTATACAAGTTGTCTTGGGACGAAAATTAATTTTGAGAAAGGACCGTCATACCCCGACATTGGAATAAGTCGATAATTTTATATTTGGATTGAGATTAATTTAATTAAATACAAGATTTAATTAAATTAATAAAATTAAAACAAAATAAAATAAAATTATAAAGGAAAAAAATCCTTTCCGTTTTGCGGAAGCATAATCGGGAGCTGAGAAGGAGTGAGGTCGGCGAGAGGAAAACCGGCGAGGGAGCTACGACAGAGGCGCGAAGCGGCCGGCGACGCTACTGGCAGCGACGTGCGGCGTTCCCGCACGATTTGCGCATGAGGATTCGCAGCTGGAGCGGCGGTGAGTCGTCGATCTCGCAGCCCTGTTCTGCGTGGTTAAGGCGATGGTGAGCTGCTCCGTTCCGGGTGTTCGGTGACGTGCTCCGACGACATGGTTTGCAGGCTTATGGCGGCAGCAAATAGTGTGGCCAAGGCATCGTCGAACTGAACGGCCTGCATGTCGTTGGATGTTGACGATGGGTCAACTCATCAGGTTGCAGTTCCAAACTGCGAATTTTGGGAGATTGCGAATTTTGGGGGACTGAGATCTCTGTTGGAGAGCCACAAAACCAATCAAGCGATACGATCCACAATTCTTGGAATCACGTCCACCAATTTTCGTTCCTTCTTCTCTCTGATTGGTGTTCAGTGGATATATTAGGTAACAACTTCCTCCTTTTTAAACCGGTGAAGAAGACTCGTTTCGCTACACACGTCCAGTTGAGTCTCTAATTCAACGATAGAAAGAAAGTGAGGAGGGAGGAGGGTACTCTCGGAAGGACAGTGGAGTTCCATCCTGCCAATTGCCGTTCCTGCTGTGAATTTTTCCTTTTAGGTAAGGATTTGGGTTGGCCAAGGAAGCCCTGCACCCAAGTAATGAGTGTGTGTATATGGTGTTTTATCGTGATTCTCTAAACAATTATAACTTAGAATTTTGATTGTTTGATTCCCTTTAAATATTCATTTACAAGTATGAGTGATTTATGCTTATCTAAAAGTACTGAATGTAAGTTTGGATTCTTTGTAATTGCTATTCTCTCGGTTGGCTAATCCAAGTTTAGTAGAGAAAGATTTATAAGACCTAGGTAATGTTTAGTAACTGTTATATGAAATTGAAATGAACAAGAGTTAGCACTGTTCTGTTGTGTTAGTCGATGATATATAAATACATATTTTTATTGTGTTTTCTTTAATATACAACATATTACCTGTCTAATTGTGTATATCTGTTTTTTTTTTGTTTATTGTATGTTACTGTTTATGTACTCTGTAATTATTATAAGTGATCCTTCGCCATCATGTTATAGATTTTCTTCCTAAATTATTAATAACTATGATGACTTGCTGCCACTGATGCCATAACTCAATAATGTTATTGTTATGGTCGATCTGAAATATGTTTGAGATGCTCATATTTCTACTATTCATTTTTTTATGATTGAAGGTGTATTTAGTCTTGTTGTGTAATCAATAAGAAAGCATGTTGACAGACAGGTTCTCTATTGTTATGTTGTTCATATCCATCGTTGTTACGGTTATAGAAGCATGTTTCTCTGTCGTGTTCAGTACATGTTTACTGCTGTTATACGCACTTGAGAAGCTCATTAAACATTTAGAATTTGCATGAACAATCACTGCTGTTTATTAACACATGTCTTGTAAATTTCATATTTTTAAAATTACTCACCACTTTATTTTAATTCAGTACTGCTAGTTGGCGATAATGAACAATACCATTCCATATTTTGTTTAGCAATTGCTATTGTTATTTATTGTCAATTAGATCACATAACTTATGAGTATGATGTGTTATTCCAGTATTATTATATTCTGTTGTGATAACTATTCAGAAGCATGCTTAGCGAAATGTTGTAACTGGGTGTCACTACTATTTTATCAATTAATTGTATCCTCTAATGAAAGTAGTTATTCTCAATAGCATGATTAGCTATCCAATCTTATTACTGTATTCATCAAGCATGTTTCCTTGTTCTAAATTCCAGAACCTATTAATACTCATTATTGTTTAAAAGGGGATATTCTGCATGATATTTTGCTACTTATTTTGGTAATCACTAGCTACCTTCTGTTGATAGAATTCGCTCTATGGTAGAATTATGTTATATGCTCCCATTCCATGTGTTAGTATAATTTGTTAATAGCATGATTTTGTTAACCAGGTCGTATACATGTTAGCTACGTTATTAGGAATTTACGATGAACTATACCATTGATTTTGCCATTTCTTATGTATAAATAAGTTTCATGAGTTTGGTTAAGGATGTTAGATTAATATCGACGTGACATCATAGTATTATACATCTTGTCTTCTTTGTGTGATATGTTGTGATATCTCCGATTCTTAAATTTATAATTTTGGTGTCTATATATGTTTTAGTTGGGATAAGGTGCACTCATGCATTCATATAATAGAAATCAAGTATGGAGTACCTCTCGGGGGGGTACTCACATGCATAGTAAGGGAAAGTAAAATGATAAAGAAAAGACCAAAGGAAATGATTAAGCGAGTTAGGAGATCGATGGGTAGCGGTCCTAGTCTAATAATTAGAAAATGCCCCTATCTTGTTAGGAACAGGACCTAGTTGTCCATAGGAAGTTAGGTCTGACTCACTATATCATCCTATACAGGTTCTTCTAATCTCCAGTTCGAAGCACGAGTAAAGAAAGAAAGAAAGAAAACATAAACGAAAGAATTGATTTGGGTGGCCCTCATTCCAAAGGAATTGAAAGGGAGGCATATGCATTATTGTTTTCCCCATTTCCTTACTGAGCTAAAAGCTCACGTCCTTACTTGTGGTGTAGGTAATGAAGTGATCGATCCAGGAGTTACTGAGGAGGCCATTCCGGTTGAGTCTGTGGCGTATCCGGAAGAAACGCAGGTGGAGTAGTAGTAGTAAGGCACGTAGTCAAGTAGGGGTGGGCAAATCGGTTCTTGGTGCTGGTTCCGGAGGTCTCGAACCCGACCATTTGGTTCTCGGTTCTGAGTGTTAGGAACCAGAACCAAGAACCGCAGGAACCGGAACCAAAACCGGAACCGTAACGCAGTTCTGGGTCGGTTCCGGTACGGTCCTGGTTCCTAACACTCATTTGATGGAGGCTCAGAAAGTTGCAGCTTTCAAGGTTGTAATTGTCGGGAGAAAGATTTACTTAGATATGTATTATGACTGCGTGGAGAGCAGAGCAATGTTTACGATATGGGGATTATTGCAGCTTCTTAGGAGATATCCTGGCTTGCTTCCTGATGTTGACATCATGTTTGATTGCATGGACAAGCCTGCAGTCGATCGGTCTCTGCATAAGTCGTTGCCATTACCATTGTTCCGGTACTGCACTACTGAGGATCATTTTGACATACCATTTCCTGATTGGTCTTTCTGGGGCTGGTAAGATTTCTGCAGTCCTACCAAAATTTCCCCTTTTCTTGTATTTTAACATCATTCTCCGACAAGCCAGAAACAAATTTAATAACGTGGGATGAGGAATTCCTGGACATAAAGAGAGGTTCCTAGCGGCTGAGTTGGTCGGAGAAGTATCCTCGTGCGTACTGGAAAGGAAATCCAGATGTTAATTCTCCTGCTCGCGATCTATTGCTCAAGTGCAATCACTCCAGGATATGGGGAGCTCAAATTATGCACCAGGTCGAAACAACATCAGCGCTGAACAACAAAGAAGAACTGATTTGATAGGTAGAATACTTGATATCTGATTTTGGGTTTTTATCGCAGGACTGGGAGCGAGAAAGAGAAGGCGGTTTTGAGCAATCCAAGCTCTCTAATCAATGTAACAATTTGTGAGATATGGCGTTAGAAGCATGAAATTACATCTGCATTTATGGTGAAGAAGAGTCGTTGTTTCTGCAGGTACAAAATCTACGCTGAAGGCTATGCTTGGCTTGTGAGCTTGATGTATATTCTATCATGTGGGTCTATGGTGCTAATCATTTCCCCACGGTACCAAGATTTCTTCAGTCGGGGTCTGGTCGCAAAACACAATTACTGGCCGGTCTCTTTCTCTGATATGTGCCGGTCGATTAAGCATGTTGTTGAATGGGGGAATGATCACGCTTCTCAGGTACTATTTATGCTTCTTGTTCAATGTCGTTGTTCGCTCCATGGCTTTGCCATTGCATCTGAGCTCTATGAAGAACAATTGCTGTGTGAAAGCAGGCTGAGGACAGACTTGGTATCTGTCGGTTATCAACCCGCAGAACCGGGAACCAAAAACAAAAAACTGCTAAGACCCAGAATCGAAAATTAAACAAAATATTGGAACCATTAACCGGACCCGAACCAGAACCGTTAGGCGGTTCTGGTTCGGTTCCTGGTTCTGGGTGGTTCCTGCCCACCCCTATAGTCAAGTAACATTTTAAATAAAAAGGGTTTAACTTCAAACACAGTTTGTAAACGTTTATTTAACATTTTCTTGTTTAGTTGGTTTAGCATTTAAAATTTCAGAATTATATTTGATATTGGTTCATGGTATTTTCAAGTTACGCTTCCACAAATTTAATTTAGCATGGTTGATTTTCCTTAATTTAACTGAATTGTTTTAGAAATTAGTAACACTCGAATTTATTGCACTCTGATTTTTAGATGTCAGACGTATTTTTCTTAAAGACTTTTTTAATTAGAAGTTAACATGAGTTTTCAAGATAAGTAAGAAATTCGGGTCGTTACATAATTCTCGGTGAGGTTAAATTTAGTAGCTGGTATAACTAAAATACTGTTGGTTTGGATTTGTCGCACAGTACTATAGATTGTTTACTTTTAATTTATGCATCGTTATTTCTCGTGATCACTATACAGACTTAGGCCCATAGCTTTTGGACCGAGCTAATAATAAAAAGTCTTCCTTTAAAATTCACACCTTGAGCTGGGTGATCGGGTCCTCTACCAAGATCGGGTCGCCTGACCAAACTATTCTGTTAGGTCTGCCTCTAGATCATGACACTCAATATCCTTTGAACGTAATGAACATAAACAGTCAATTAATCCCAATATAAAATCAATACTATCCTCGTATGTGGCACAACATAGCAATCCATTTAATAACAAACCAACAACCAAAGTATATATATATCATAGTAGAGAATCATCACTATCCTCATATATACTATCACGACCCAACCTCGATCCCTAAGAAATCACCTCGTGAATTGGATTCTCCACACGGAGAACGCTCATAACTCATAGCGGAAGCTCACAAGAAAACATACATTTACGTAATTGGGCCACATAAATATAAAATCTAACTCAAATAGGAATGTTACACTGTTATTTGTTTACAAACTCTATCTGAATTTATTTTACAAATATGGGCCAAACTAAAATTTAATACAACAACATAAAACTGAAACCATACTACTGGACCTATGTTGTGCTATTCTTCAATTCAACTGATCTTTACCTTTTTTTTCCTTGAGATGCTACCACTTGTTCCTGAAAAATATAGGAAATGGAACCGCAATATGTGTTTTGAGCTCAGTAAGAATCCTAATGTAAGAATCCAATAAACCATACAAATATCACAACTAACCATGTACTAAGCCCAACATGATTAGTCCTCACATCCCTAACTACCAACATTTAACTTTTGATCAACTCTCATGATCGCACATCCCAGGATCTATATATTATCTAGATCTTTAGATATTTGTTATTAATATCTCAACTATGTGATACACCTCTTTAAGTGAGAAGTGTTTAGTGCATATATATAAATGTTTAGGCCTATGATTTAGCTAATCATAGCCTACTTTCCCAATTCTAATGTGCAATTACCCTTCATGCACAATTTAATCTCATATGTGTTTATATATTAAATACTTCCATTCAAATTCTCATGTGCTATATACCCTTTTAAGCACCACCATTTCATGAATAATTACTCTATATATATCATTTTTATATTTAACATGACTATCTATATCATAAAGTTTATTCTCAATTTCTCATGTGCTATTCTAGTTAAGCACCTCTATACTCTCTAGAATATTTCTTCTATAATTTCTTTTTTACATTCCAATGTGATTTTTTGTATTATGATTTTTTGCGCTAGACTGAACCAGAGCGGGTTTTCTTCAGCAGCTCCTCCGATGATCTTCACGTGATTCTCCAGAGATGATAAGGCACTCTCCACGTGGCAGAGATGGAATTGAACCTCCTCCGTTGAAATGGGCGACTGTCCATTAGCCATCACCTCCTCTGAAGCTCCTTACTGGGCTATAAAGCAATGGCAGACATTGATGGTTGGACTCTGCATTTTGGGTCTCCATTTTCTGTGAGCTTATGTCGTAGGATTTCTTACAGAGAGAAAGGAAGTGAGTGTGTGAGTGAGAGTGAAAAAAGAGGTGCAACTTGGTTTTCCTGTTGTGTGTCGTTTCTTCGGTTGGACTTCTAGACTATTGTTGCTGAGGAGTGGGGCTTACTGTGAAGTGGCATTTCGGCTAAAGGTAAGAAATTGGATGTCAGTTGGCCAGTGAAGGCCCTTCATCACGGGATTTTGTTTGTTGTTGATTATTACCTTGGTGGGTGTTGATTACTGCCTTGAATTCTTGCTGCCATTTATGTTGCTATAAAACTACCTTGAGATTCTTGCTATTGATAATTGCCATTATGTTGCTATAAAAGAAATTAAAATGATAGTCGGATGAAAGAAATGAGGTGATGCTCTATGTTTATTGTTGTTCGTAAGAAATAAGATATGGTGGGCAGTGGAGACCCTGCATTACAGGAAAATTGTATGATTGGTTTCTACTTCTACCTTAGATTTTTGGCTGCAACTGTTGAAATCTTGCTGTTATTATTGATTTGCTTGGGAACAAAAGCTATTGTGAATAATTGGTTGAGTTTGCCTTGGATAATTATTGGAAATTATTGGTTTTGCTTCTGCCTTATTTCTTGCTACAAATCGTTGATATGCTATGAGTAAAAGCAAATTGTTAAGCTGTGAATGAAATACTTAAGCTGTGAATGGAAGAAAGTAAACACTGTCGATGATAATTAGATGAAATCATGGTCATTTATTAAACCGCTGTGATTTTTGATACTTAGGTGAAATCATTGTCATTCATTAAACTGTTGTGATTTTTGAGTATGAAGAATTGTCTATTGAAGCTGTATAATAATGAAGTCTGGTGGTTGTTCAATATTGACGCACGGTTTTATACTTTAATCCCTATTAATTAAAGTCTGATGGAGAAATAGTAAAATGCCCAAGGAATTGTTGTAGCCGAAAAATGATGATATTCTTGGAGTATTATTCTACTATTTTTGGAATTATTCTATTGTCTTTGACTGGCTGCTAATCGTAAGGAAATGGACAGTGAGGAAATGGGTTTAAAACATAATTTTTCTGTTGTGTGCATTAACATATGAATTGCTCTCTATGAACAAATGTTTAGCTTAAATTTGATAGTCCTCTGAATTCCTCCTTATAAACTGTTGATAAAATACTAGAAAATAAACATGGATTGTTTGAGCTTAAGCATGAACTATTATATCACTGCCTCTTTTGTACATGTTGTATATGGTTGTGGACTGGATATGACATGACATTCATGCATCATTATAGGGCTTATGAAAATGTGGTTTATGCATGGCATGTTTAATGAAATGAATGAACAAACGTAAATGAGTGTGTGGGGGTTCGAGAGTTAGGGTGACGGTCATAGGTGGGAACACCCCAGATAGATAACTCGTCCTAAGTAGAGATTGAGTTATGGTTAAGTCCACACTGACCAACAGGTGCATCCCTTCTATTGTTCCAGAAATCCCTCAACGCTTGAACTGCAAAGATTTGTGACAGATATAGGTGGGAACCCCCCATATGGATAGTTTTGCCTAAGTAGGGATTGAGTTATGGTTAAGTCCACACTAACCAATAGATGTATCCTTTCTCCAATAACTAAATGTGAAGACAGAAAAGATAGGTTCTTTTTTGAGACAAATTGCATGTTTAATAAAACAAATGAATAAACATAAATGGGCGTGTGGGGGTTCGAGAGTTAGGGTGACTGTCATAGGTGGGAACACCCCAAATGGATAGCTCGTCTTAAGTAGGGATTGAGTTATGGTTAAGTCGACACTGATCAATAGATGCATCCTTCTCTCGTTCTGGAAATCACCAACGCTTGAACTACAGATATTGATGACGGTCATAGGTGGGAACACCCAAAATGGATAGCTCAGCCTAAGTAGGGATTGAGTTATGGTTAAGTCCACACTGACCAACAGATGTATCATTTCTCTGGTAATGAAATAAAAGGATAGAAAAGATAGGTTCTTTTATGAGACAGACTGCATAAGCATGAGCATGAGCATAAGCATTGCATCTACTCCTATTTCTTGATTAGCGTTAGGCTCATTGTTTTATCCCATGATGTAGGTATGTACAAGAAATAGGAGAACAAGTCAATGACAGTTGATGAAGAATTTGCACATGCAGATCTTGTGGCTAGTTAGGCTAATGGTTTGTAAAGAATTTTGTAAAGGGATTTGTAAAATATTTAAATTGCAAAAGGAAAGAAATGTATTTCTTTAATGCTTTGTTTTAATTATATCCCCCTACATTCCATAAAAGGATTTTAAGAAAAGAATTTTATTATTGTCTTTTATTGGATTACAATAGAAAAGTCTTCCGCTATTTCACAAAAGAAAAGAAAAAGTTTTAAATTTCACACGATTTTAAACATAAAAAAAACAAGGTCATTACATTACCAGCAAAATGTTTTGAGGATCATCTGGAGGGCTTAGAAATTAGAGACATGTCTCATTTGCTTTAGGGCAAGTGGGAGATTGTTGGGAGTAATGTGCTCAACAAACAAATGTAATATAAAAATTTTGTAATATATGAATAAATTTATATTGATTGATATTATGTTAACAGTTTAGATTATATTTTATAAAATTCATAGAAAATTCCTTGGTTATTTAAACTAACTTTATATTAACATATATATTGTATATATGTGGAATAAAATATAAAGAATAATATCCAAAATAAGTTGCTGACTTATATTTGAAGTATGGAATCTTCAAATAGTTCATAGTCATAAACATAGTTTATTTCATTAAGAATGTATAGTCATATCCCTACTATATATTTACTGATATAAGATAAATATGTTTTATATAATACGATTAAATAGGACTGAACCAGATAAAATTATATTGTTATGATAATTTTCATTAAATATAGAACAATTAATTTTATCATAATGATTGTCATATATGCATGATCTTAATTCGTTCTATTTAACAAACTCCTATTTAATTTTAATTTATTCTTTGATTTACTCGGTAAAGATCTACGATTCATATATCTTGTATATTGGGAGTGAATGAAAATGAATAGCTGGGAATGTTAATATCGATACAATGAAATTCATTTCTATAGATTCTCTTGTTTGTTAGTTCAGAGATCGAATAATTAGCGCGTTATTCATAATCGTTATGAATTAATTATTCAATCAAGAACTAATGGTAGTCAAGAATAAAAATATAATATGAGAAGTTAACGGATTATAAACCTAGCTCTATTATGAATCTAAGTGAAGGGTTAATACATATATAATGACTATATCAATGGACATTAATTACTTTGAGTAAATATACTCTATAGTTTTTTAGAGTGCAAATCTAAGTATTTAGTAGAACTACTTTATAGTTAATAATTATATTAATTAATGTAAATATTTTATATTAATTAATGAAATATTATTGAAGCTTAAAACTATAGGTCCATTTGTCCCTTCGTCACCTTCTATCATTATTCGAATAATAGAAAAATGAACAAAGAAAATTAAATAATTAATTATGAATTAATTATTTAATACACTCAATAATAAGTTTATTATATTACATTAGATGGAATAATTGGATTATTGATTGTTTAATTCATTAAGACACAATGTGTAATACCCTGACTTTTTATTTTTGAATTTAATAAGAATAATTGGAAAGAAATTGGGGATTTTTTGATTTATTGAATAATTATCGGGGTATTACCAAGGATGTAACTGTTATATTATAATTTAATAGAAATTATGGGATAATAATTAGGATTAAATTGGAAGGGTATTTTATTGGGTTTATTGGAATTAAAATGTAAGGATAATTAATGAGAGGATAATAAAATGAAATTTTAAAAAAAAAAAAAACTGTTTGGGTTAGGGCTTTTGGGTTCGGTTCACGTGGGTTCACTGGTTCGGTTTAGAAATCAAATGGGAAGGGGAATTTAAAGTGGTCTTCGGCCATTTTCACGCAAAAGAGAGAGAGAGAGAGAGAGAGAGAGAGAGATAAGTGGCCTTCTCCCATTTTCACTTAGGAAAGAGAGAGAGAGAGAGAGAGAGAGAGAGAGAGAGAGCAAGCTTGGACTCCCATTTTATTCAGCTGTTTGGGTTTACATTCCTTATGTTAACTACTATCGATTGGCAATATGTAGAGAATTACTCTGTTGAAAGTGATTTTGTTCATGGTTGGGTTTTGCCGAGAGCTGTGAATTGTGTAATTATATTCTCTATGTTGTTATTAGTTGTGAGAATGGATTTCTGTTGCCCTGGTTAAGTTCTGTTGGTGAATTTATGTAGGATATTGTTAAATGGAATAAATTGTTAAGTTGGATTACATTGATGAAGTTGTTAAGTTGAGCATTTATGAATAATTGTAGTGCTCTGTATGTTTGGATTCTACTTTTTGCCTTCTACGGTTTTAAGAATTATGCAATGTAAATACTCTGTTGGATTTCTGAATGAGTTTATTGGATGGAATAACCTGTTGGTGTTGAATACTTTTGATTTGTTTACTGTTGTGTCTATTTCTTGAATCTGCTTCTGAGTATTTGTGTTGGGTGGATTATTATTTATTTTGGATGTTGAAAAATATGTGAATGCCTCTGTTGATAACTGATAGAGTGTCAATATAATAGAATCGGTTTGGTGGCTTAACATGGAACTGTTTATCAATTAGTAGAAATCTGTTAAATACTGAAGTTGTTATCGATGTTCTGTGATTGATCTCTTACCTGTCTACTGAGTTGTATAATTTTGGAAATGGTTTTGTTGGGAATGAAGTTGGAATGGTTAATCTGTTGTAGGATGGAAGTGTTATGTTGTTAGAAATAAACTTGTTAAGTTGCAGCCTTGGTAATAAGCTTAGATTTGAGTCATTAACTAGTCATTAATTTGGACGAATGTATGACAATAATCAGATATAATTATTGGGACTAATTAATTAAGCTAGGTAGTAATTAATGACATAGGTTCATTTAGGAAATTTTAGTAAGTAACGCATAAAGGATTAGAATATAAAAGATGTTGAGACTAATTATAAGTAGATGAATTATGATCACAAACGAATAAACGTTTCTAATTGTGAAGGTGCTAAAAAGAAGAAAAATTAGGATTTAATGTGTAAACAATCCAGGTAAGTGATATGCATGTATCTTGGTCTTCGGACACCATCGCAAGAATAGGAGATGCACATTTCGTCGCTTACCGCTTTCCTAGTATGTCTTTAGTTATTAATTGCATGTTTCATTGCTTACTGCTTTCCAAGCATGTTTACAGTTTTTAATAGCATGTTTCGTTGTTTGTAGTTTTACATCATGTCTACAGTCATTAATAGCATGTTTCATTGTTTACCATTTTCGCAGCATGTCTATAGTTTTATAGCACATTCTATGAATCGCATGTTGAATGTTTATTTACGCTTTCAGAAATTGTATGCATTCACGAACATCATGCATCACGATTTTCAAAAGCATACGAAAATGAGTTTTATGCACGATTTTAGAAACAGATAACGAACGAATAATAAGCTACAAAAGTAAAGAAAAGAAATTATAAATAAAGAAAAGTAAAGAAAAGAAAAGAAAAAGGCAACGATATGATGCGAGGCCGTTTAAGTCCTTCGTGGACATGGCTACTAGCGAGCTTTCAAACTATGCCATCGTCACTAGCAAGCTTTCGGACTATGCCATTGCTGCTCGTATCTGTAGCAATGTCTCTGAACTATTTCGGGACAGTCCCTAGGCTATGTTGAGACAGTCCCTGGACTATGTCGGGACTTAACGACCAATGATTAGCTAGCTTTTGGACTATGTCATTGCTGCTATACCAGAGGTACATGATGAACAGAATGCATAACGATGACTAAAACGTAAAAGATAAGAAGATAAGGAAAAGACGAGAATAGAAACTGCATAATGTATTTAAAATAGCACAACATGAGCATATAGTATGATAGTATGATAGGTATTATCACTTATTGAGCCTTTGGTTCATAGGTTACTACTTGCGATGTAGGTACAAGTATGAGAGAAAATGACGAACAGATTAGGAAGCAACTGATGAAGAATTTGCACAGGCAAGACTTGCAGCTGGTTAGGCTAACAAATGTAAAGAGTATTTGTAAAACATAAAGTAACAATTTAATTAATTGTCTGTAAATGAACTACTTACGCTTCCGTTACGTTTTTAAAGAAAAAGTAATTTACTCTTCCTCTACGTTTTGAGAAAGGAATTTATAACTATAATTTTCTACTAATTATCACGCTTTTAATAACGAGTCAAAGAAAAAGGATTTTAACAGTCCGGTTATAAGAAGATAACTTTGATTTTAAATTAAAAGGTTTTCTTAAGGATTTTATTAATTTTAGAAAAGTTTTAAATTTCACGTATTTTTAAAAGCGAATAAATAACTGGGTCGTTACACAATGACAAAAGTTGTCATAGTTAATATGTTTGTTATATTCCATTAAATGAAATAATTGAATTATTGATTATTCAATTAATTAACAAACATAGGGTAACTTTTGGAAAATGTTTTTTAAATGGCTTATATCAAATGTCATGGTACCAAGTGTTGAGCTATAGTGACAAGATATTTTGATTTCCATAATATTTTTGTTATAAATGTGTGAAATCAATTCTAACTTAAATGGGAGATTAACATTTGTATTAGATTTCTCTAAATGTCATAATGACCATTATGGAGTTATTCTACTATAAATAGAAGTTCAACTTTATTAGTATGAGTGGTTCAAATCTTTGAGATTGAAGAATCCATTTTGAGAGAAAATTTGTGAGTCTTCCGTGTTGGCTTTAGCGAAGCATTCTCTAAATCCAAATAGATCGTCTCATGCGTTGATAATACGATCTATCATAAATTGAGTGTGATATTGCTGCATTCATCATACCCACCCTTGCTTATTCGAGGTGAGGAGGATTGACAGAGAAGATCGAAGGTTTTAAAGGTTGAGAAAATTATTATCAAAGCTCACCGATTTTGTATTCGTGTGAAGTAATCTACAAATGTATAATTTCTTAATATTTTAGATTAGATCTATAAATTAAAGATTATTTAAAACATATTATTATTATTATTATTATATTATAACAAAAATCCATTTTATGTTCATGTTAAGTTGTTTTTCAAGATACATAGGTAACGCACGTTACTATTGTTATGAACATCGATAATTTGTTGTGTGAGGAAACTTAAAAATTAATAAAAATATGGTACTCAGGATGTGCCATATTCAAAGATTGTGTCCAAGGCATTTGAAGTTGAAGAAGCAGAGTTTCTTGTGGCTAGACAGAGGGAGATAAATAAGAGATTCTGAAAAAATAACCAAGGTCAACAACCAAAAACATGGCAGCAAAGTGCAAGAGGAACAAAAATGCCATATGAGAATGATAAACAATAGAAAAATGATAAGTGCATTACATTTATTACACTATTAATGTAAATGATGTACCAGGTTTACTAAAAGCACATTTACATTGTACTAAAGTCTTACAAAGTCCACATTATTTACCTCCGCAAAGTGGAAATAAATAACAAAACATGGCAGAAATTCCTTCTCGAAGATGCTTTCCACTATTGGTAAAGGCATCTTCTTCTTTGTAGAGCTCTTCCACAGATCTAACGAAATGAAGAATCCGAGTTAAAAGAACACTTGACAAAGCTATTGGCTTCATGATATCTTCGGTTAGATCCTTCTATGAATCTGAAATCTGCTTTTTTAATATAATAATTGTTTCTTCTTCAGATACCTTGTACTGGTCTGTATAACATTCTATAGTTGTTGATATGTGATGTCGTTTTTTCTCCAACTGCATGAAAATCAACACATTTATAATTTTGTTTGTTCAAAGTCTTCTAAACCCTTTTTTGGTGTTAGTAGTATGATAAAAAAAACCTAAAATTAAAAAAGATGAGACGTAATTAAAGAACAAATCTTGTTGGAGACTATGTCATCAAGGAGCCTGAAATTCAACTCTACAGCTTTAAGAAACTTAGGTTCACTGAGCAACCATTCAAAATCATCTTTCTTTGCACCTTCAAAACTATTTTCGGAAAAAGAAATTGTGAGAAACACAGCATAGCCGATTGACTTTGAAGCTAAACTTATGTATTCATCAAATGTTGGCTTATATTTCTTGTCTAGTCATTTCACTTCTTCATAGTAGTATTTGACCTGCTTGATCATCTAATAATCAAATAAAAGAAGCATTAAAAGCAAAATCTTAGAATCAATTTTAAAAGGTAAACCCATTTTGAAAAAATAAAAGTTGAAGTGTGTTGTCGTATAGCTTCTTTTATGTAAGATAAACGATAGGAGGTTCCTTGTTTGATCATTTCTTCTTCAATTTCTTTGAAAAAAACTAGCAATGGTTGATAACATATTTGCATGTATGCTGGAAGTTCACTTATTGTATCACCACTCCAGCTGCAAGAATATTTTATTGAAAATTTATTCAAATTAATCTATTCTTATAAAGTATTACTAAAAGAATTCAAATTAATCAAGCCTTCTCATTGCTAACTTGAAAAGGGTGAGCTCTTTAATTGTACCATAAGTGTAACACCCCGAATTTTTAAGTAGATCAACTATCGGGGTATTACCAAGGATGTTTTGGAGCATTAAGTCGAGAAAAATTTCCTTCACATTTTCCCCTATATACGCGATGTGATCAAAGTGTTGGAGTTATGGAGATATTACATGGCGTACCTATACGTGTCATCTTATGACATGTAATTATGGGGGAAATGTTATAGGGTAAGGGTTGAGTGTCAAAAGATGAAGAAAAGAGGGACGAGAAGTCATTGTCCGCATATGTATATTTTTTTATGCCTTAGAGATCAGGACGAAGCAAGGATGAGAAAATGCGTCCTCATGTGTCTAAAATGTGGACTTTTGGACGCATGCAGATGACTTACAGATGAGGAAGTGTCGTCCGCAAGTGCTTAGCCACGTTACCCTTGAGTACAAGATGACTCAGGACGCAATGTCTCGTCCTAACCTCACTATGCAAGGGACTTTCAGACGAAGTCCCGGAGGATGCGGACAACAAATGCTGTGTCCGCATCAAATCTGTACACCTCCGGACACATTCAAATGAGGGTGCGGACGATGTGGATGAGGACAGGACACATCCGCATCGAATCTGTCCAAGTCTGGAGACTTTCGAACGCTAGCAGACGATGGCAGACGAGAGAAGGCATCGTACGAATTGAATATGTCCAATTCTTGGAAACTTTTGGACGATGCATGCGGACGATGGAGGATGCCAAATGGCATCCGAATGTCAATTCGGACGATACAAATGAGAATGGGGACACCAATTCTCATCCAAGGCTACAATTTGGCCTAAGGCTTTTGCTCTTGCGGACAAATGCGGACAAGACCACTGTATCCGCACTTGTCCGAATCATAGCAGATCAGCGATAAAAATAATTTAAAATCAGAAGATAGAGACATTCAACCAATGAAACCACGGCTTCTCAACACAAAATCACACGATTATGGCCGACCAACAGAGATTTGTCTGCTGCTTCTTCTACTGGAGGTATGACTTGTCCCAGGTGAGCCCATTTATCTCCATCTTCTTCATCTCCTTCTTCATTTTATGGGTTTGGTGTTCTTCCTAGAGAGGAGTTCTGCATGGAGTGTAGAGATAAGGAGGGAGTTGTTGTCCCTGCGTGAGAGTAGAGTTCATCAAGTTGAGGTAAGGAATGGGTTGTCTTGGCCAGGTGGAGGCCCTACACCCAAGTATAGAGTGTGTGTGAAGATTTCTGTAGTTTCTGTAGTTGCCTTAAGGTTTTGCTGCGTAGTTGTTTATTGAAAACAATTAGATGCCTTAAACTCCCATGTTTTTCTTAGGTGTTCCATCGATTATTGTTGCATTTCATTTTTGCTGGAAGAATGTATATCCTTACTGTTTTCCCTGTTAATATACACTGATCATTCTTTTATTGTTGACATTAAAATGTTCACGTCAATAGAAAAGTAGTGAAAGTATTGGGTTGAGCTTGAATGAACTAAAGAGAGAAGGGGCTTAAAATGGATGAGGGAAGTGAATGAATACCTAATAGGTTCTATTATTGTCATTAGCAAATCTATAAGTAGGCTTCCACTCAAAAGCTTTATGTGAATGGTTTATTCAGCACGTGCTCACCGTTTCATTTCGTTGTTGTTCGCTAATGTTATAGATATCTGGAAAGCATGACTTTCATTATTTCATTTCCGCCATCCTGACTATTACATCTAGGAAGTATGTTTTCGCTGCCCATGTTCATTATTATTGCTGCAAATTTTAGTTGCTAAAGAGCAGCATTGCTTTGTTTCGTTGTTTTGCACTGCTGTTAGTATTGTTAAGAAGCATGTTTCTATTGTTACGACTTCAATATTACTCACTGTTTTTAGTAGTTCAAAAGGATGATCTGTAGTTCTGTATAGTGGTATATTATCGTTGTTTTGATTGTCGATTGAACGTATGATTAGCCACTATTTTCTGCTGCTTTTTGGTTAAAAAAGCATGATTAACTGTTCGTTTCTGCTATTATGTTCATCGTTTAAGAAGCATGACCTTCCGTCCTATTTCCATTACTTTACGCTACTGTTCTATCATCATTAAGAACATGATTTGTCATCCATTTTCATTACTCGTACTGCTGATGTTATTATCACTTAATAAGTATATTTTCGCTATTTCGCTTCAATATTTCTCACTGCCGTTAGTACCGATTAAAAGCATGTTTAGATGTTGTAAATTTGTTGTTGTGTATAGTCGTTAAAATTGCACATTTTGCTGTTCTTCCTTGAGATTTTCCTGTTGTTTATTTCCTCTTTAAGAAGCATGTTTCGTTACTTCATTTCGTTATTATTTCAATGATCGTACGTTGCTCTATTTTCCATGTATGCATTATGAAATTTGAAAGTGTTATGCTACATTCACCTTAATAGAAATCTAGTAGGCGGTCCCACCTTGGTAGCGGTACCCATACATGCATGAGTGAGGGAAAACACTAAGAAAAAGAATGTTCGGGATGGACGGGATATGCCTATCACCGAAGAAACCTTGAAGGCGGGATACGCCGGGAGGGAAGAAACCTTGAAGGCGGGATACGTCGGAAAGGGAAAGAATAGGGATTGGTGGGGATGGATAGTTCAGATCTAGCCTAGCGGCTAGGAGACACCCTCACCTAGTAGGGAAAGGGGCTAGTATGCACACAAAAGGTTAGAAGCCAATCAAACTAGGTCATCTCAAAGGACAACCTCCAGCCTCCAGCTCGAAGTACGAGTAAATGACCAATGAACGTAATGAAAGAATTGGATTAGGTGGCCCCCATTCCAAGAGGAACTAAAGAGAGACATGTATAATTGTTTTCCCCATTTCCTTACTGGGCGTAAGCTCACGTCCTTACTTGTGGTGTAGGTACAAATGACGAACAGATAATAATAAGCTTATATACGAGAATGACGAACAAATAATAAAGTAGAGGTGAAGGATTTGCACAAACGAGATTCGGAGCTGGCCAAGCTAAGAGTAAAAATTGAGAAACGATTGTAATCACATAAGTTTTATTATATTGTGTTCCATTGTTTAGTTTCCTCTTTAAATGATTCATTTACGATTCCGCCGTGTTTTACGATGATTTATTTTATAACTATTCCACACATTTTATCAATTGGTTTTCATAACGAGTTTTAAAGAAAGAGTCAGTAGCGATCCGGTTAAACGCACTCTGATAAGTTTTTTTTAAAAAAGAAAAATTTCAAAATTTTACGCATTTTAACGGATTTATGAAAAATCGGGTCGTTACAATAAGCGTCATAAATATCATCAATAACTGTTAAAAAATAAATAGCTTTAGACAAAATTCTTCTCGATAAAATGTATTGTGGTTCAAAGTGGGTTACAAATGTCCAATAACAAGACTCCACAATCTTGTCCCTTGCAAATGGCAGTTTTCTAACGAAGTCTAGGTCTTTTCCACATCTGTAAAAAAAATAGACATGGAAATTAAAATCTCTTAAAGTTTTCTTTGTTATATAATGGTTTGAAAATATTCCTATTTGCGCAAGTCACTGAGCTCCTTCTTATGTAGAGATTGAAGTAGATTGTAATCGAGTTTTGCAAATCTTAGCAAGATTTCATTGTAGGAAGGGAGATCTTTGTAGATAGAGATGAAATGAGCAGCGTTTACTCTCACTAGGCTCTTCCACAAAGGACAACTAAGGGCTCTAAATATCAAGAAGGAAAGAGGGTAGCTTTCGTGCTTCAGTATGGCTTCAAGGTGAGCGGTTGAGAAGACAAAAGCCTCATCTAGTGTAGTGTCTCCTCTTAAACTCAAAAAGGAAGCCTCATAAAGGCTTAGCAATCCTTCCACATCGATAGCTAACTGCTCTTTAAACTTTCCTTTTGCATCTTTAAATGAGTTTAAAGTGTCTGTTCATCATGTCACCCAAATCAAAATTTGTAAATTGCATTGTTGGATTACCATTTATGTGTAGATTATGAGTACAAACTTACCACATGAAATGTTAAGTCCTTGTTGTCTGAGCAATCGGAAATATAAAGAAACGAGATGTAGGCAGACATTATCTTTGAGGCCTTTATTCAGATAGGCAGCATATATGCATTTCAAAGCATCCTCAATCTCACTTTCAAAATGGTACTCAACACCGAGATGCTGAATATTGTCGATTAGTTTCAGGAGATCCAAAGAATCGCTTGGACTCTTTGACAGCATCTTCCTCACATCCTTCTTCAGTTCTCCTTCCTCCTCCAAGAGGGCATGTTTTTTCTAAAACAAAATAAAATGTGAGTTTCATAAAAATAATGTTATAGATTATGGCAGACATTTATTTTATGTAGTTAAAAAAATTAAACTAATTTACCCTTATTTCAAACTCGTAGTTGAGAAAGCAATCTCCCCAATTACTAGGCTCAAATGCAGCTGTTTGTCGAACAACATTATGAGAAGATTGACTATTTGAGATGGGGTTAGGCATGGTACAGCTGAAGATTTCAGGCAAAGACGGGGAAAGTTTTGGTGTTCAAATGGAGATGTGATAAGGTGTGAAGAAAAAAAGGTTAATTTGCTTCATCTATTTATAGCTTTTACAAGGCACTTGCTCCACTTCAATGAATATTCTTAAGTATTAACTAACCTCATGTTGTGTTACACTTAACAATTCATTAGATGGTTGTCTTGTTGCGAACGAAAAAAACATGCAAACTTGTTAATGTGAAATGAGAAAGGTTGAGACAAACAGTCACCATTCGGGCCACTCCCATTAAATAGAAAATGTACTTTTGTGGTGATGGATTGTGTACATCATACAAACATATTTATTGTCACTGTTCACTCACTGTTCATTGTATGCATTGTTCACTGTTCCCGCACTATCACTGTTCACGAGCACTATTCATAGGCATTGTTCACGCACACTAGCCATGCAGTCAACCGTCAAGTTGTTCCTACTTGATCGTGTTTTGGTCAGTTTTGACCCTAGGGGGTACCTAGTCAACCCATGTGAGTATTTTGTCATGTTTTGGGACCATTTACACCTTGTTTGGGTCCTGTTGACCTTTGTCGAGTCTTGGATGGCTGCTAGTGAGTCTTATCGACCACTATGAGGTCTCAGTTGACTGTAGTCATACTTGTCAACAATAGTTGTGTCTCTAACTACTATTTGCTCTCCGCTTGACTCTAGTTGAGTTACGTTGACCGTTGCATAGCCTTGATTGGCCACCATTATGCCTTGTTGATTGTGGTTGGGTTTGATTGGCTCCAGTTATGTCTTCTCAACTGCTGAGTTGTTCCTGTCAAGCAAGTCGTGTTATGTCGACTGTCACCACGTCATGTTGACCAGTGAGTCTTTCGGATTGTCTGTTGAGTGTCAAGTCGACCTTGGTTATAATTCTGGTCGACCACGCTGTTTCTTTTTCGGAGTTAGGTTAACAAACTTCGTTCGGCTACGCCATCCTTACCTAGTTTTTGGTCTGGCTTCATGCTTCAATCTAAGACTCTTGGTGTACCTTATATTTGACTTCCAATTTAGGACTTGTGGTTGTCTCTAAAGACCGTCTTGGATTGCTAGTCTTGTTTGAAACTTGTCTGTCATTTGTCATGTAGATTCTCTGCTCCAGGTGTAAGGAATATGTTGTTTCTCATTTGAGCCGGGAAGTCTTGTGTTGGTCTTTCCTGTCGGGATTGATTTTTGATTTAGGATCTTTGTTGTATCCCTTATATGATTATCAGGATGTTGACATCAGCCTTGTTATAGGTTTTGGAGATGTCAGTGGTGCGACCCTCACTTCTAATAGCGAGTGGAGCTAGCTTGTCGGTAAGCATGTCGTGGTTGCCTATGAGCCAGGGATTTTTATACTTTCTACACTGCATTGCATCATATTTTCAAACTTCAAATTTATGGGATACCACACTTGAAAACCTAACGGGGACTGTTTCAACAATACGTCTTTTTTTATGTATATGTATGTTTTCTCATGGTAATTTCATCGTACATGGTATTCTGCTTTGGTATGCTGATATATGATGGGAGGATGAACCCTCTTGATGTTTTAGGCAGTGTTGGTGCTAAAGCATCACGAGGCTATCCAGCGAGATCCTCTACTACATGAAGGTTGATTGTTTGCACGTGCGAAAGGGAAATAGAGATGGGAAGGTGATGACATTTCTCTAAGTTTCAAGCCCTAAAACCTGGTCAGGGTTTTAGTCACATGAGTTGGTGGGTTGTCGTCAGCAACCTTTGTCAATTTGGGACCTTTGGGTAGCTAGTTTAGAAGCAATTTGTCATGAGCAACCTCATCCGTTTATTTGATCATACAAGTTGTGTCATCGCAAGGTTGCTCATCGACAACTCGAGTGATGACTGGATCCCCATATCGCCATCATTTTACTTCCTCCAAGCTCAAGAGGTGCTGCCGGGTGACAGTCACTGCCTTTCTGTGATGTGTGTTGAATGAGGCCTTATGTGACCATCCTTTTTCACTGATGATTGTTTTCAATATGAAAACACGATGAGGGTGTTTTGAGGTACAGTTGTCTATGTATACAGTATGTATTGACAAAAGCCTCATCGACGGCCTTGGGCCTGATTAATAAAATGGTAAAGAGTTTTACGATTTAAAATCTATGTACGGTAAATGAGAAGCATGAAAATGGTTTTCAAAAAATGAGAAAAAAATTTTTTAGCATACATTGCATTTAGTATCGATTTCCCCACTGAATTTGTTACTCACCCCTTAGACTCTATTTTTCCCAAGTTAGGGTGTAGGCTTGGTGCATGGGATTCGCACGTGTTGTCATGGACCGTTGTTGGTATCCCTCTAGTGGGTGTATCGATCTTCCCGTAGATGGGTGGTATTCATCGGTTCAATCCCTTCATATCGGGTATGTTTGGGGGTCGTAGTTTTGGTGTTATTTGATTTAATTTTGGCACATTACGTTTCTTTATTTATACTATTATGTCTCTAGCTGATCACTTTATTTATACTATTATTTATACTATTATGTCTCTAGCTGATCAATCCCTTCACTCTATTAGTCATTTTTCCTTCATTAGAATCGAGAATCGAACCAAAAATTTCAATTATTTTTGTTTCTGTTCTAAATTTAATTTTTTTTTTATTGAAAATCAAACCGAACTGACTTGAAATAGTCAGTTCAATTTGGTTTCCTGGTTCAAACCAAATCAATTTTCACCACTAATTTGAACCCCACCTTAAAAGGTATCCTTGTTCGTGGATTATAATATGCTTGGTGTCTAAGGACCTCAATCCTTCATGTAGTAATAGAGTTGAGGGAAATATAAAGATTTAATTAGAATCTCTAAAATAATGTCAAGAGTATGTCATAATTACGGTGACATTCTTTTTGGGTCCAATTAAAAAACTTTTAAGACACAAGTTTTTTAAAAGAAAATTATAGATAAATGTATATATTGTATGTATATGTTTATGTCTATTGTATGTATATGTTTATGTATTTATGTATATGTTTATATACGTATACGTATATGTAGGTATATGTATATGTATATATATACATGTATATATATATATACATGTATGTGTGTATATATATACATGTATGTGTGTATATATATACATGTATGTGTGTATATATATACATGTATGTGTGTATATATATATATATATATATTAAGGAAAAATGACAAATCAACCATCGTACTTTGTGATCAATGATAAGTCAACCACTAACCTATTTTTGCTAACAATTAACTATTGAACTATGAAAAAAAGTCTAGCAAACATCACTATCACGTTTGTCAAACGCAATATTTTCAATCCGCAGCAGATCATGTACTATTCCACCGCAGATTGATATTTTTAAAAATAACATTATAATATTGATGATCCACAATGGATTGACTACAATCCACGACAGATTAACTACGATCCGTGGCAGATTGACTACGATCCGCCATGGATCATCATGTGCCGTTTCACGTTCCTGTGCCCTACTATATAAGACTCGAATATGGGGTCCGTTGAGTTCACCACGAACCAAAATATCCTCGGCAAACATTCGTGCTCTCAGACCTTTGTTCCACACTATTTAATCGATACCAATGGATTCCCGCGTGAAGAAAATGCTCAAGGGAAAAGGTAGTCCGTCGTAGACTCAGCCTTGGCCACGGACATAAATGACGAACTCGGGTTAGGAATGAAGTCAGATTGCAACCGATCTCATATTCAATCAGTTGCACCACAATGATTCTGCTGCGGTATAAGGTGGAACACCGGCGACGGAAGGTACAACAACCGCAGGTGAAGTTGGAGCAGCTGTGGTGGAAGTTGGAGAACTCCCAGTTGCCCCTGTTGGCAGAATTAAAGCACAAGCTGAGGTTGAAGCACAAGCTGAGGTTGAAGCACAACCTCAACCTCAACCCATAGTTCAGTAGGTGCACTAGCCCATTTCAAACCCGTTACAGCGGGTTTCCACTCCCCCACTCTTTTGGACAGCCGACGTGAAGGAACGGTATGAAGCTAATGTTAAACACTATTCCATTATTGTTTCTAGAATAGTAGACTTCGAGTCATTGGCTGAGTTGGAAATTGAAGAATTGTTTGAGGGGGCTGGCTTAGCTGGTTTGTACCGATTCAGTGGAAGTTACTGTGAGTGGATTGTCAAACTTTTTTATGCGAATTTAGAACTGTCCACCCAACCATTAGAGGTTCGAACTTACATGTTTAGACCGGAGTTGACGCTGACTCCCAACGATATTAACGTGTTGCTTGGATGTTCGATGGATGGACCAAGCGATCACTATTACCACGTGTCTCGGGAGCCACCTTTCATCAGACGAAGAGAAGGTCTGATATTACTTAGATTGTTGCACTGTGATCCCAAAATTAGAGCATACAAGAAGCCAAAGTCCAATAAATTGAATGTCATAGCCCAAGTGATCAACATCATCTTGACGCACACCATGTTGCCTCGGGATGGACATCAAGACCATGTTAGTTACATGGATCTCTATATGCTCGAGAATGTGTTCAACAGGAAAAAATTGGACATCGACTTTGTTATTTTGAGTCACATGTACGAGGTGCTCAACAACCCAACCAAGAGTCTGCATTCAATTGGCTAATTTAGAGGATTGTTGAGCATTACTGGTACTGATCTCAAAGGAGGAGCTGAGAATCGAAGAGAAGGTCATAGACATCCACAACAAATTGAAAGTGGACTGAATGGGGTTCAACAAAGATGAAGGGGTATGGGAATGCAAGATTCCATCCAAACCTGCCCCAAAGAAGCGAGCTACAATGTCCCAGCCGCCAGTGCCCCCCACCCCCCCTCCCTTAGTTGTACAACCTTCACTATAACGACCCAAGTTTCTACTTATCTTGGAAATATGTTAAAAATTTAAAATTTTTACTAAAAAATTTAAATCGTTGTTTAAAAGGTTTTCAAACTTAAAAATCAGAGTCGCCTAAAACCCGATCATCACTAAAACGCATTTCAACAATTTATGAAATAGTGAAAAACTACAATTATAAAATTTGTGGAAGCGTAATTAAAGCATCACTTAAAACATTAACCAAGATCCAAGGTTTAGGTTTCAAAGTGTAATCCACATAACATTCAGGGTAAGTACTCAAATAAGGCTAAGCGAGTTTGACATTAGACCTTTAAAAAAACAACTTCTTCCTTCTTCACTTGATGCCATACTACTACTCAGGTTGTGTCTCCTCTGGATACACTGCAGGCTCCACAGAAATGGCCTCTTTCGCTGGTCCTGGCACAACCATCTCATTACCTACACCACAAGTAAGAACATGAGCTTATGCCCAGTAAGGAAATGGGTTAATACAATTATATATGCCTCTCTTTTAGTTCCTTTTTAGAATGGGGGCCACCCAAACCAATCCTTTCATTACATCCATCGGTTCTTTGGTTCTTTACTAGTACTTCAAGCTGGAGATTGGAGGTTGTCCTTTGAGATGGCCTAGTTTGATCGGCTTCTAACCTCCTATGTGCATACTATCCCCTTTCCCAACTAGGTGAGGGTGTATCCTAGCTGCTATGCTAGATCTAAACTACCCATCTGTTCCAACTCTCTTTTCTTTTCCCTTCCTGCGTATCTTGCCTTCAGGGTTTCTTTCAGTAATAGGCGTATCCTGCCCATCCTGAACATTCTTTTCTTAGCGTTTTTCCTAACTCATGCATGTATGGGTACCACTAACAAGGTGGGACCCCTACTTGGTTTCTATTAACATGAATGCAAACTAACACTTTCAATTATAATATCGCATACACGAAACCTAAGTGATGGCAATTGAAGAATGTCAATTGAATAATTAATAGCAGAATTTAAACAAGCACGGAGATGACGGCATAGTTGAAAAATTGTAGGGCAACTATAGAAGAAAACACACGATATTTGGAAGTTGAACAATCTACTTATAGAACATGCTTTCGTAAAATGAAGATAACAGTAACGTGTGACAAAGGAGTAAAGTAAGTCATGCTCTTAATATCCAATAAAACAACTAGTAGAGTATGCTTCTACACAACAAGATAACAGCAGTATATACCAACAGAATAAGAGTAAATCGTGCTCTCAACATCCAATTTAAACAAATATAGAGTATGCTTGATAATATGAGTTTAACAGTAGCATATGGCAGCTAAATATTATCAAGTTAGAATGACGAAACATGCTTTTTAAACGACTAGGAACAGCAGTAAACAATCACGAAACAAAACAGCAAAACGTGCTTCCTAAAAGCTTTAAACAACAGTAAGCAATAATGAAAAGAACTGCAAATCGTGCTTCTCAAACATTACTAACATCAGCATAGTATCGAAAGTAGAACAGCAAAGCATACTTCTAAATTGGCTAATATGACAGCAGAAAATAACGATGAAACAAACAACGAAACATGTTTCCCAACAATTAAGCTCTGAAGCATTAATATTAAATCCAAACAGAGAAAACATGCTTCTTATGTGGTAATAATAGCGGTAAGAATTAATGAAAATGAACAGTAAAAATATACTTTTTAATTGACTATACTCAGCAGCAAAATATTGAAAATGGAACAGCAAAACATGATCTTTAATTAAGTAATACAACGGCATAAAACAACAGTTAGGAGCTAACATACGTGCTTCTAAATATTGGTAGCAAATCTGTTCTATGACACCAAAAATAGATGATGCAAACGTGTTTTGAATTTTTGACAGCAATCATTAAATACGACAACAAGTAAAACATGATACAGTATATGAAATCGACAATACCAAGGAAATACGACAGCAGCAACGGACAACAGAACATGTTCGTTACAGAGACTAATAGTGAACAAAATATGGGATAATATAATGACAGAACATGCTTCTTCAGGGATAATAAACGGTAGCAAAAATGTCAAGACAGAACAGCGACACGTGCAACTTAAATGACTATATACAACAGCAAAAGCATTGAAAGCAGAAAGCAAAACATGCTTATTGAACGACTAATATACAGCGAGTGATTTCGTAACGGAACAGCAGAACATACTCCTTAACAATAATAATAGTGGTGCGAAATAACGAAACGAAGCAGCGATAACATGCTTTTTAACGACTAGATGACTACATTATCAATATTGAACCAAAACATCGAAGGACAAGCTTCTCAGTTGATAAACAAAAGATAACAGTAAGAATAACGAAAACGGAACAACGCAGACATGCTTTTTAAGTGACTATAATGACAGCAAAAATGGACATTTAGTCATACTTCTAGGCAAGTAGAAACACAACAGACAAATGACACTAAATATGCTTCTAAATCGACTAGTATAGCGGCATAATACAAACAACTAATATGTTTTTAGCTGATGAATATCACAGTGGTAACGAGCGACAGGACATGCTTATAAGCGATAACTATAATGGTAGCAACGTACAGCAACATACTTTTGCAGAGATTAATAGTGAATGGGAAATAGTGGATTACACATAAAAGGCAGAGGTACTAATAACAACTAGTTTAATGCAGCAAGAGAATCGTGAACAAACAAGAAATAAATTTATGCTTTAGATAGGCGCAAATTGTATAACAATACTCTACCATATAATTACATATTAGGGTCATTATTCTCACATTCAGCTCATGCTCATCCTTAACAGATTCATTGATCATACATTCCATTTATCCTTAACTTTTCCTTCATTCTCAACAAAGCAGATGAATCCTCCATGAAAGTAAAAAAATATTGAAGCAAACTATCAGTAGATATGCAGGAAACAACCACCAAAAATAGGACATCCAACAAAGTATTGTCAAAGGTTTACAGAGATTCAAGAACAACTAAAAAAAATCACAGAAATTAAACATTAAGGAAATCATACGCACATACACATTTACTTGGGTGTAGGGCCTCCACCTGGCCAAGACTACCCCATTCCTTACCCTTGTTGGTGATTCCTCACATGGACGGCAGCTCCCCTATATCTCCACTCCTAGACTATTCTTTACGCAAAGCTCAAATAAGGAGAAGGAGGTATCCAGGGAAAAGCTGGCTTGGAGATAAATAGGTGGGAGGAAGGCTGACCAAAAGACCACCAGTACATTTGCAGGGACAAATGCAGGCAACATTTTCTACTAGTTAGGATCGTGGGAGTGAGATTTGTGTCAAGTTACGTTCCTATTAGCTAAAACAAAAATTTGTTCTGATTTTACTTTATTTTCTATCGCAAATCTACAATCTTACAGACGAGTGCGGACGCATAGATCTCGTCCGCATGAGTAAAATCTCGTAGGCAAATTGGTGGTCACGCATGTGTCCCCATCCTCGTTCGTACCGTCCGTAGCCATGGTTTGGCCGCTATTTAGTGTCCGTACCTATCGTCCGTATATGTGCAAAATCAAACAAAGGCAAATTGGACGAGGCCTCACCTCATCCGCATTCATCCACAAGCATCCGAATGTCTCTAGGAATACGACAGATTTGTTGAGGGTGCATCCCATCCTCGTCTGCATCATCCGCAAAGGGACAGAGTCACTTCAGGATGTGAGGATCCATCCTACAATCGGCCCCATGTAAAATCTGATGGTACGAACACCAACCCTCATCCCCATGGCTTCCGCAGACGTCCGAATTCGCCAGATCTTCACTTTCTTCACATTTTTCTACTAACCTTTTTATCCCAAAATAATTTCCTCTAACTACCCGTCATAACTTAACATGTATAGAGGCGCAATGGAATATATAATAATCTCCAAAGTTTGATTACATCGCTTAAACAGGAAAATTAGAGAAGGTCACAAATGTCCACAACAAATTGAAAGTGGATTGAATGGGGTTCAGCAAAGTTGAAGGGGTATGGATATGGAAGATTCCATCCAAGCCCGCCCCGAAGAAGCGAGCTACAGTGTCCCAGCCGCCAGTCCCCCTACCCCCTCCCTTAGTTGTACGGCCTCCACCCCCTCAGTGGCTCAGCCTCCAGCCCTCTCGGAAGAACAACCTCGAGCCCCCTCGGAGGAACAGTCTCCAACATTGCCTCTGCAGCACATGAAGGATGATGCTCCACAGCCGATGACTTCGCCCCCTCCTCAAACATCTCATTTTACTTCAATGGTTGAGAAGATGTCCAGCTCGATGGAGGACCGACTTTTCTGGATGGAGGAGCTCCATCAAATGGGGCTGCTCTAAATGCAAAAAATGGATGAGCGAGCAGAGGAGCACAATCATGAGATGTTGGCAACATTGTAGAGAATGGGGCAATGAGCAACCCCTCCACCATCATCTCTAGTAGCCTCTAGAGCAGCCCTTCCAGCAGCCTCTCCATCATCCTCTTCAGCATTGAAAGGCACAGACTACTTGTAAGTTATTTACTTTTTACGCAAAGTCCATTATTTACTATATTTGTATGTGACATAATAACGTGTCTGAAATTTGCAATACCATTGTCCTCCGACGTGAACTTGTTCCTCCTGTCGTGCTTGCCAAGGTGCCGGAGTCAGATGCGTCAGGTGGATCATAGCCTCTGCCACTTAAAACTATCCGTGTGGTATGTATTTGATTTGATTATCTACGTGTGTCTGCACTTATTCATGTCTTATTAGTCTGACGATCTCTTGTTAATGTTTTTTGCAGCCAGGTGAACTGATAGATATTTTCAAAAAGCTTGTTATTGGAAACACTCGGAAGAACCTAGGGACGTGCGTAATTCTTTTGGAAAAGCTAGTCAATGATGAGTACACCATCATTGAGATCATCTTCCTACAGCAAAAAGGGATGACACACACAATGAGAATTACATTATGTTACATTAAGTAGTTCAGAAACTTTTATCTTAGTACTCATCCTTGCTTTGCTTTCTTTGCATACAGTGCTATGTGTTAAGCAAAGAAGAATACTTCAAAGTGCAAATGGAAAAATCGCTCCTTACAATAGGGTGGATACACATAAGTAAACTTCTCGCGTTTTTGGTTTGTCGTTCATGTTGCAACAGTTCTAATACGTGATTTACATTTTAGTCACACCGAAAAGCAGCCATGTTTTATGTCATCCGTTGACTTGCACACTCACTTCCCTTTCCAGTAATTGCTGCCTGAAGCAATTTCGATCGTCGTACCATCAACTGACAAAGAGTGGTATATCTTTTCCCTTGTGTAGATTCATATTGCTTTTCGCTTATGTGCCGATTATTCCCTTTGCATTTCAACCCTCACGGCATCTTTCGGTGTACCAGTGAGGGGTTGGGGGTGATTCAACATTGTAAGAAGAAGGACAACTCCCACCATCATGATGATGTACCCGCGAAGGGTCTATTTTTTTCCAATGAGTCCAACGTATACATGGACCCATAGTTGTATTTTGAGATCACGGATTTGAAGAAGAAACCTGGCAAGAAGGCGGCTTAGGGTATTTGAGATATGTAGGGGATACAAATTGAGATACTCATTTTGTTGTACATAATAAAAAATTATATTGATGTTTATGTTTTGCATCATTTACTTGCATAATATCTGTTTGGAAAATATCTGGCTTGGATAATATATGGTTTTTGAAAATGTCACAGGAGAGATAGACTAAAAGCAACGTAAACTCTTGCAAAATTGTCAATTTTTTGAAAGACAAATTCACTCAAACTATTTCATTAATCATCAACAAAAAATTAACATGTTCATTGTAACAATTTAAGCAACATGTGCATAACACCAAAATAGACAAGGTAGGGGAATTCTGTCTTTCCACCATGGAAAGTTGCTATTTCACCGAGGAAACACGTTGTTCCATTGTGAAATGTATGACATTCCGTGACGGAATGACAAATTTCCATGGTGGAAAGAAAACTTCTGGTGGCGGAACGTCAACATGGTCGGCCAAAAATTAAGGGTGATCGAACGGCTGAAGTACAGATTCAAAGTTTTGTTTACAGATTCAAAATTTTGTTCACAGATTCAAAATTTCATCATCAATTACCACCATACCATGCATATGTTCATTACAGACGCAAACAAAAATATCCACCCCATATTCTTCGTTTCCACGGCCTTCTGGAACGCCTCTACATTACAATTTGTGTGCATATGTGCGTTGTCTTCTCTAATAAATGAATATTAAGGTCCACATATGTGTTTGTTTTTGTTTGTGGACCTCGTGAATCATACTCTTGCATAACATATTGCAAATAAAATTAGCATAGTTTAAAACGTAACACATGAAAACATAAACGCAATAATGTGCTCACCACTTGTCTCAGGAACTATGTTAGGAACTGTCTCAGGGACTGTCTTAGGGACTACGTTGAGAACTATCTCGGGGACTCTGAAACTCATAAATATGCCCTCCAACCTTCCTCTGCCGCCTTTGCCTCTACACCGCCAGCCGCCACATGCACTAGACTCTAAGCCTTCACACATGTGGGAATTGTGCCCCACACCCCCACACCGGCCACACGTCATGTTCAGATGTCTCCTAGGTAGAACTATCTAGCTTGGGTCCTCATCCACATCCCATATTTTTTGTTTTCACAGCCTTCCAGGATGTCTCTTAAATGGGGGTGGTGTAATTGAATCAAGATGCGTCACTAGAGGCCACATGATTTTTCTGCTGACGGGGCGAACAAAGTGGGAGTATATCGTGATGTATGTTTCACAATGGTAGTACTCATGTACAAAGTCCTCAGGATATCTCCTCATGAATTGCATACACGGAACTGCATAGACACACGAGATGTCAATAAACTCCCACCAGTAACAGTTACAAGTACGTCTGTCCAAATCAACATGGTACTATTCGTTACCATTGCTTATCTCAAACTGGGCAACGCTTGAAAACTAGGGACTCCAATTGCAACCTGCTAGTTGTAGACTGACAAGTCGATTCTTGACCTGCGGACACAAAAGGTCCATCGAGTGTGCCATCTTTTCATTTTTTTAAACGATCCTACACGTGATGCCCTTTTGTATGATCTCAAACATACTGATAATCGGTTTGTCCCGAGCTGGTAGGATGCATGCGTTGAAGAACTTGCTGAGGATGTTAAGGCGTATGTCGCACGTTGGGATGGAGCAGAAGGCATGTTTGGCCCAACATCTTGCATCTATTCCTCATGGATAGTTGTTGGCTGCCAGGTCAAGCAAAAATAATTTAGTCATCTCTCTCTCAAAGTGTCTCTCTGTTGTGGCTCTAGAAGTGGCCCACATTGCATCCTTGAACAACCTGCCTTTAAATCATTTTTGATCATTTGCATATAGGTGTCGAATGCAAAAAATGATGAGCCGCTTGCCCAGTGATCTCTTTGACAGCTGGCACCAGGTCCTACAAAAAATAAAAGTATGAGTCAAATATTGATACACAACACATATCATAAACATAGATGGCAAAAACAATCAACCACACCTTTTGTTGGTAAAAAATGATTGTCCATCCATTATCGGACGGGGTGTTTGGATCGTCGAGCAATAATTCCAAAAACCAGCTCCAAGAATCCCTAGTTGGTAGTTGGTACCTCACTTTGAAGAAGTGGACCTATCACATTTTTTTAGAGGTTCAATTTTTCTCAATTATCCTTATTCACTTGGATTGTATCACTAGTCAATTGAGTGAAATAAAAATATTTTTCTTTAATTTACCAAGAATCTTGATTCTTCATATCTATTGTTTTAATACCACAAATGTTTATATGAGATTAGGCTAAATTGTTACGGGCAATGAGAAGTTAATAGATATTAAACCTAGATTTATATGTGATGAGATTATGTTAAAGATATAATATGAGTGGTTAAGAATATATCTTTTGTAGTGTCACAACCCGTATGGGACCCGAGACAGAACAGAAAGCAACTTAGCTCAAGAATTGACTGAGCTGTCTGACCCTTAACTTTGACTATTAGAGGTAGCAGCGGAAGTCTTAAATAAGAATAAAAGTCAGTGTCCAAAACAATCGAGTTAAACAGAAGTTCCAATAGTGACATCAAGATAAAGTGAGAATATAAATTCAAAATAAATGTGCTAAAAATAAAAATAAAATAAAAATTTTAACTAAGATAGTATCTAACAAAGTCTAACCTCACAAAAATAATCTCTCGTAGGAAAAATAATAAAACTAGGAACGTAAATCATCGAGCCTACTCTTGCGATGACATCTAGTAATTTCCCTGACTAAGATTTATTTACAGTTGTTTTATAATTCATGCTACAATAGTTGTTTGTGGAACATGTTAATTTTCCTACTCTTATAATATGTTAGTAACAGCATGCATAGTATTAAATTATAGTTGTTTTATGATTTGTGCTTCATTGTTGGTTGATTGAATTGTATTGTTTTCCAGTATTATATGAACTGCAATGTGACATCATATAGGCATGTCAGTTAGGTTTGCATGTCATGGGCTAATGATGAATTTAATGTATGTAAATAGACGTTGGAGGTTGGGAAGTATAGTGACAGTGATCCTTGAGAGAACTACGAGATGATATATCTCTTCCCACGTAGAGATTGAGTGACATGTTCTGCCCAGGCTAGATCCCAATGATGTATATATCTCTCTGTGGGAAATATCTCCAATGTCCTTGCTGAAATTGAAACGTTAAGTAAAGCAGAAGGGATATGTTCTCTTCTGACATGACAGACATGTGCTTAGAGTTAGTATAAGCATTTTGGATTTCATTTATATATCTTACTGAGCATTAGGCTTATTATCTCTTCTGTGATGTAGGTAACGATTGTGATCCAAATAATGTGTACATGGAGAAAGTATGATGCGACGAGGACTTATGTTACCCAGCACGTGATGACCTGGGGGTTATGGCTCACATATGGAATAAAGGAGTTTAATTATGTTCAAGACTTTGATATAATTTGGTTTTAAGATATGTTGACAACTTTGTTTTGTTCTTTTTTTAAAAGAAGGATTTCATGTTTTTCTGCACTTATTTTCTCTGATATTTTCTTCAAAACATTTTTAAACAAAGTTTTAAAAAGAAAAATTTTATTGGAAAGTTGAACGGAAATGGGATGTTACATATCTCGACATCAATCAAGATCAAACTAACGAACTCAAGCTTGTCTTTTAAATCTGTCTTTTATCATTCCTTATCTTTCTTACATGAAACACATATGCATGAGAAATTATTTTCGTTTCACTTTACAAAAACATGATGCATGAATGCACAATCATAACATATCCCCGAAGCAATGGTATCAACAGTCTAACTTAGTAGCTAAACAACTAGCAGATCCTCGACTCAAAGGTAACACCATATAATATAGAATAGCATACATAAATATCAACAAATAGCTTACCAAAAAGCACATCCTTGAGTATATGGTGACAACATAACATATAAACAATCAAACCTAACATAACATCTTATGGTGTAGACCGGAGGCCAAAAACATACAATCACTACTTACTTTAAGTCCTACAAGTGTATTCAAACACTTTGAGAGAAACCATATCCCTTGAAGAACTTCTTCCTTCCAAAATAAATGCTCACAGTTAAAGTTTTATCCTTCACTCAAGGGTAATTCCTTATATAATCTATCAACACCAAGCATGAGGTGTCGCTCCCCTCAGCATGCTAATGTTGAGTAATTCCTTCTTAAAATGTGCCACATCATCTATTTTCTTACTACTTTTCGCATTCCTTGTTGACCACACCCTTACTACCAAGAAACTACAAATAAATAGGAGGCTAATTTTCATCACAATCGGTCACCATTATCTACTAGGCTAAAGTCATATATGTTTTATTATCTTAATCCATTGTAATTAGGTGGATCGCAGTAGTCTAATAATTACTCAATTTATCCCAAAAACAGTTCTCTAAAAAAATCCTTTGCTGCAAATTTCGCTCACATAGAGCATCATTCCAGTGAATATTCCCTTCATCCACTAAGTAGTAATAGCCACGTCGTCCCGCAAATAAATTCCCTTCCGCGGAAACCTGGGCTCTCGCACAATCACTATTTACCACAGAAGTGTTCTCATACACAGACGCCTACACTCCCATGATTCCACTATCCTATACACGCCACTTATTCAAAACAGTGACATTTCAAGCTTTACTATATTTTATGGAAGCGTCGCTCCCGTAAATCCTCGCATTCCCCTTGTATCTTAATTCAAATGACAATGTTCCACATGTTTCTACTATTCTTTCGCGGATGCCTATGCTTCTGCGACTTCCACTGTTTAACACACACCTTTTATCCGAAATGACCACGTTCATCTTACTCAAAGCTTTCGTACGACATCTTTCCTTTTTGAAAAAGAATCTTTGTTGTCCGTGAAAGCATCTTCCTTAATCCAATAGACAACATTGTCTCTGCTCTTTTCATCTAATGGACAATGTTTTATTCGCTCTCCTCAATCATTTCCACGGACGTATTCCTTTCCACAGTCTTTTTCCAATGCTTGATACTTCATCCACTCTTTCCTTTTTAAATTCGACAGCCAATCTCTCTCCCAAAAGAAATCTTTCCTTTCCGTGGAAGCATCTTTTTCCTTTCCACCATCTAATCCGACGGTCGATGCATCATCTGCTCTTCTCATCCAATGGCCAAGATTCTGCACGCTTCTTGCATCCTTTCCTCTGGCTATTTTGATCCAGCGGCTATCCTCCTTTCCAAATGATCACTATTCCTTCCGATCAACAATACTGATTTCATCCCACTTTGAATTTATCCTTAATTATAAACATCTTTTACAACTTCCATTCAATCATCTTAACAGCCAATATCAGTAAATATTATCATTACATATTCTTATACCTATTTTATCAAACCTTATACCATATACGATAAAATTCGGATATTACACTATGCCTTAGCAATAACAGTAATAACGGTGATACTCAACGATCGTAAAAGCCACAAACGATCATAACTAGGTTTAAGGTTTTGTGCCCAGGGACACAACACATACACTTGTCCCAATACTCTAGTTAAAAACAAGCAAACATATCCTCCAACAATTAAAATTGCGGATATAAAAAAGGACCCCCACATAGATTGATCAAACTTGGTTCACACAACCAAGATTTTCATGGCCGACCTCATTCCCCTCAGAAATCAGGGTGACAAACAAGATTTTTCGCCCAGAGAATCCACAATACAGCGGAAGCTCACAATCATAATTACATATGCATAGTTGGGCCACATGATTATAAAATCTAACCCATACAAGAAAGTTATAATTTCATTAAGTTGCATAACTTTATCAAATTTTACTTTAGAAACATGGCCCAAACTAAACTAAATACAACAAAGACAAAACCCAAAACTACTCCCCTAGACATATGTCGTGTTGAACTCAATAATCTATTTGATTTTTACCATTATGCTCCAGAGCTGCTACAACATTTTCTTGAAAAATTGGAGGAACAACAAATGAGTTTTTGAGCTCAGTAAGAATCATAATCTAAAGATCCAATAAAACATAAAATATTAGATCTAATCACATCCTAAACCCTACATGATTAGTCCTTATAACCTTATCTTCAATTTTCATCCTTGATCAACACTCTAATCAAACATCCAAAAATATATGTAATACTCAATACTCTTGATATTTATTATTAATATATCATCTATGTGTTACACTTCTTTATGTAATAAGTGATAATAAATATGTGTGAATGCTTAGGCATATGATTTAAGTAATCATAGTCTAACTATATCCCAAACTCATCTGCAATTTCTATTCATGCACAACTCAATTCCATGTGTATAGATATTAAATACCTTAATCACAAATCTCACGTGCTATACCTTTTTAAGCACAACCACATTATGTGTAATGTAATCTTTATATCTCATTTTTATGTCTAACATGATTGATTATATTATGAATCACACACTCTTTTATTATCTATCTATAACCAACACTATGTAAAAATTTCTAATGTCTGGCTAACTCAAACTATCTAGACATTTCTAATTAATGTCTATTCTCAATCACATCTCAATCATAATTCTATGTGTGAAAGACTTTCATGATGCATAAACAAATATGCCTAGACTCATGATAATATGAATCATTGCCTAGATACCACTGTTCTCCAATTCACTCAACCTTTTACTCTTTACTCTAGCATTCTATATGAAAGATCTTTACAATGCACATATGAATACGCCTAGACACATGATGTTATAGATCATTGCCTAGGTGTCATTACTTCTCTACCCTGTCCTCTATATGAAGGATTTTCACAATGCACATATGATATGCCATCAATTTTCCATGTCACATGACAATTCACCGTGTCATCAATTTTCCATCCTATAGCCAAGAATATGTAATGTGTATGAAATGTAGTATGAATATAACACATTATCTTTCTTTTCACAACCATGCAATGATAAATGAATCAATGCAAATGCTCCATTTAATTTCATTGGTGATGTTATTACCAAGTATTATATTAACATCTATGTGATTTTCAATATGCATGATCATATACCATCGTACGTAAAGTCGCACATAACCATGTAGCCCCACCATGCTGGTCATTGCTTTCAATAAATGTGTACATAAACCAAATATCTTCGGAGGGCTAGAGATAAGAGGGACCACAATTACTTCCCTTCTATCTCCTACTTTACATACGTTACACAATACTCTCAAGAAATATTGGGTTTGAATGTGACCAATCATACCCCCAAATAATACCATTCTGTACATATACATACTTTCATGATGCATGATTTGAGCATTCATACTACGCACACATTAAATGCATATAATACATACTAATAATGCATGTGATATGAAGCATGAAAATCTTGTTATTAAGCAAGCATAAATGATGCATAAAATGGTGTCACACATCTATATAGAAATTCTCTACTCATTTCTCAAACCATACTCAAAGGACCTAAGTATTGGTCAAACAATTAAGTTAAAACTCAAAGACATTATACAAATATTATAACTTGCGGACGATCTCAACCCATCTGCAGGCATTCACTCAAGACACATTACCAAGGGCAAAATGCCTTTCCAAAAGTCTGCCTTGAACCTTGGATGCCAAAACCTGAGAGCATACATTGAACCAGACGTCGGCTCATACTCCAGATGTTAGGTCCCCCAAGAGTGTTTTCTTCAATTTTCCTCTTATGGGCATCCACATTGAACCCCATCCGCATAGTCCCAATAGCATTTCCTTACATTTTCTCTTTTGGACATCCGCCCTAGACTCCAAAAGTCCGCTTTCAAGGCATTTTCTTCCTCATTAACGCTCTAGATGACCTGCCCCATAGACAGGGCGTTTGCCCTTGTACTCATTTCCCATTTTCTCATAAATTTTCACATACTTACCATACCATAACTCATTATAATCATAATAATGCTTTAACACCATTAAGTAACCATATTCTATGCAATCCAATCAACATGTCCATTATTTGCCTTTAATCAAACCCTAAAATCTCTTTTCCAATCAATATAACAAAAAACAGTAGAGATTATTTTTTAATAAATTTAATTAAAATGATGTTTAAGTATGCGTGAATTTAAAACTCAAATTTTATAAATTCATTTTAGAATATTTGTACAAAAGCACATTTGTTTAAAACAACCTACTAATATGTGGTAATTAATTAAAATAGACCCTTGTTGTACTAAATGAAAATCTCAGTAAAAATTGAATCACTCATGGACTCTAAGCATACCATGTAACACCCCGACTTTTTAAGTTGGATAATTATTGGGGTATTACCAAGGATATTCTAGAGTGTTAAGTCTAAGGGTATTTTCATTACATTTTCCCCGTGTACACGATGTAATTAAAGGATGGAGTAAGTAAGACATTACGTTGCGTATTTATACGTATCATTTTATGACGTGTATTTATGGGAAAAATATTACAGGATAGGAGTTAAGTGAGAAAATGTGAAGAAAGGCTGTCCAGGGCATTTTCGGACGCCTGAGGATGACACTGTGGACACATTATGTCATCCGCAAGTACATTGGGAAGCGTTTCCAATGCTTGAGACTCATCGAGGATGAGGATTTTTGTTCTAAAGTGTCTGGAAGTCGACTTTCGAATGCCTGAAGACGGCCTTGCGAACGAGAAGTGTCGTCTGCAAGAGCATTGCACGTCACCCTTAGCCTGGGGATGACATTTCTCGTCCTAACTTCACTAGAGTTCCAGATGAGGTCCTAGATGATGCGGATGAGAGATGCTTTGTTCGCATCAAATTTGTTCTAACATGGAGAGTTTCAGACAAGTCAGAACGGCTATGGACGAGTTGTAGCCTCATCCAATTTGCCTCTATTCGATTTTAGGACACATTCGAACGATACATGCAGATGACATACGAACGCCAAATGGCGTTTGAATGCCAAATCAAACGGTACAGACGAGAATGGGGACACCATTTCTCATCTGAGACCACAATTTGGCTTAAGGAATTTGGCCTTGCGGACAACGGCGAATGAGACCATCATGCCTGCACCCGTCTGAATCAACCCAGAACTGCAACAACAAGGATTTAAAATCAGAAGAAAGTGACACCCAACCAATGAAATCACAGCTTCCCGACACAGAATCCCACTCATAATGATCTCGACCGGCCAGAGGATGTCTCCTGCATCCCCTATTCCAACCAGGAATTGTCCCCTCCAGGTATAAACCTCCCTTCCTCTCCCTTCATCACAACATTTTCTTCCTTCTGCGTGAGAGGCTCTAGAGAGCAAGAGGGAGAGCTGCGCGAGAGGAGGAGTTCACGAGAGTGAAAGGGAAGGTCCAGCTTGAGAAGAGAGTTTCTAAGAAAGAAAGTTTAACTAGTGTGTGAACGTAAGTGAGGGAGCTGCTATGTGCTAGGTGAGCAAACGCAAGCTGTGGAATCCTACTGTCCTTGAGTTAGTTCATCATTTTGGTAAGGAAATAGGGTAGAGTCTTGGCCATGTGGAGGCTCTACACTGCAAGTGTGTGTGTGAGTTTTAACGTAGGTCCCCTTGGATGATTTTCTATGTTAGTTTCTTGCTGATTTTGTGTAGTTCTTCTTGCTGCTAGTAGTGGTTATTCTCTATTATGTTTTCCTAGTCGATTTCTCATTGTAAGTCATTACAAGCTCTGTGATATTTTTCTGTCATTGTTTAGCTTTTTTTTATTGCATATTATGTGATACAAATGCTTTGTTAAAAGAAGTGGTGAATTTGATAAAGGTGATGAATGTTGAGAGTGTGAAAGACAAGTGAATATGTGAAGTCTGGAAATAAGCTAGGAACTCTATTTTTTTTATACTGGATGATTACTCGCTGTTTAGTTTTCTCCTATCATCATGTTATTTCCTTTGCTATTGTTCTATCATCTAGTGTTCGTTTTATCTCCCTAAACTAGTATGTTCACTTGTTAATCAATTCAGTTAAATGTTAATCTATAGAAACTAACTAGTTGATTAATCTAAACATGCGAACTAATTGATTGTGTAATCAAGGCATGTAAACTGCTTAATCTGTATTTATAATCTTTTGAGCATATAAATCAATTGGTTGTTTGACTTCTCTAATTCCAGCATATTTAAATGTTAATTAGTATTGTATGAGTATGTTAATTAGCTTAACTAAAGTAGTTAACTTGAGCATGATAACCTAATCAGAGCAAGTAACTGAATTAGAATTAGAAATCGAGCATGTAAATTGACTAATAATTATTAGATTAATATATTGTAATCTTCCTTCAAGCATGTTAATTATTATTTAAGTAAATTAATTAGCGAAGTATGTTAATTAACTAGCATGTTAACTTAGCTAGATCTAGCATGTTTTAATGTTAATTAATATTGTTGTATGAGTATGTCAATTTATTTAAGTATGTTCGAGCATGTTAATTAATCTGAGTAGATAAATAGACTTGAACATGTTAATTAACTAAAGTAGTGTTATAACTTAAGCATGTAAATTGCTAATCAACTTAGTTAATTGAACCAATTGAGCACGTTGACTAATTAGCTAATCTAAGCATGTAAATAAGCATGATAAATTAACTAGTCGTTAAACCTTGGCATGATAACGAATTAGTCGAGCATGTAATTAAGTTAGATTAATATTCGCATGACAATTAATTAAGATATGTCATGTAATAAGCTTGGGGTTAGTATGTTCAATTAGTATGTTTAACCAACGAACTAGAACAAGAGCATATTTAAATATCCTAGAATATTAAATATAGGAAGCATGTAAATGGACTAGGAAGTTAACTAGATAATTTGCATGTTAATTCTTGTATTCAATATTATAAATGTTCTCTATATTATTGGTTGTCTTCATTGCTATGCATTTTCAATTCTTATTATTCTTTTATATGCACTTTTAATTTCAGTTACTTTTGTTATGCGCACTTCAATTTCTATGAATGTTATATTGTGAAGCATCATGCATTATGTTAAGTTGAAAATGTATGACCATACATCATGTTAATAGAAATCATAGGAAATGTCAACTTGGTGGTGGTACACAAGCATGCATAAGTGAGGAAAAATGTTAAGGAAGTGAAAGAATGAAAGGGAGTTGGGGGTAGGGGTGATCAAATCGATTCTCGGTTCCGGTTCTGGACCATTTGGAATCGACCATTCGGTTATCAGTTCCAAGTTTAAGGAACCAGAATCGGAACCATGCAGTTCTGGACCCAGAACTGAAACCGACACTCGATTTCGGTTCTTAGAGCAATAACAATCAAAAATTTTGTTCTACAATATCCTACAAACAGATATGAACCCATGAAGTTTATCAACTGATAATTTTCGATGATTACCAGTTTTAACAAATTGAAAACCATTAGATTGAAAACCATTAAAAGCAAAAACATCAATTAGATTGGAAAAAAAATTGAAAACCATTAAAAGCAAAAAACCGATAATTTTCGATGATTACCAGTCAAAAAACTGGTAATCCAACGAGTGTGTTTACAACTATTCTGAATCAAAGCAGCAGTCGGAATAAAAAAAAAAGAAATAAAAAATAGAAGCAAATCCTAAATCAAATTCTAGGTCAAAATCGCAAACCCTAACCCTAAATCCAACGCAGGTTCGTCTTCAGAAGGTAGAATCGCAGGTTCAGGTTCACGTTCGCCTTCCATGTTTTTAAAAGAGTTCGGTTCTCGGTTCCACAAACCATGAATCGAGAACCGAACCAAACTGTGGAATTATAACCATAACCAAACCCGTTATAGATTTAGGAACCAAGAACTGGAACCAAACCTCTGTTCCAGGTCGGTTCTCAGTTCGGTTCTGTTCTTGCCCAACCCTAGTTGGGGGGCGGATGGGTAGCAGTTCTAGTCTGGCAGCTAAGAAATGCCCCTACCTTGTCGGGAACGGGAACTAGTTGTCCACAGGATGTTAGATCCAACCAACTATACCATCTCACATGGGTCCTTTAATCTCCAACTCGATGTATGAGTAATAAACTAACGAACGAATGTAAAGTAAAGAATGAACGAACAAACGTCATGAAAGGATTGATTTGGGTGGCCCCCATTCCAAATGAACTAAAGAGAGTCATAAGCATAATTACATTAAACCCTTTTCCTTACTAGGCCATTAGGCTCACATATATCTTGTGGTGTAGGTACAAACGATGAACATATAATAAGCAGATAATAAACAGATAATGGAGCAAGAATGAAGGATTTGCATGGGCGAGATTGGGGCTGGCCAGGCTAGAGCGAGAAGAGAAAACGGTTGTAATAAATCATATTTAATTATTTACTTCTTTTATTAAGTTTCTTTATTAATGATTTACGCTTCCGTAACGTTTTAAACAAATGGTTTTATTATTTACGTTTCTGCACTTTATAATTAGTTTTCCAAACAAATTTACCCATAGGTCAATAGCGGTCCAATTTTAATATCGCAGTTTGATTTGTTTTAAAAATAAATTTTTAAATTTTCACACATTTTAAGAAATTACGAAAAAATCAGGTCGTTACACACCATGTCATAGGCATATAACAAAATAAAAAGCAATATTCGGTGATCACAAAAGCCATATTAGGTTTAGGGTTTTGAACCTAGGGACACGACACATACAGTTGGCTCATTACTCTAGTTAACAACAAACAAACACATCTTCCAACGATCGAATTTGCGTAAAATAAAACAGACTCCAAACTAGGTCGATCGAACTCGATTCACACAATCTAGTTGATCCAAAAATTGAATGAGCATGCTTAATTGAAACGTGCATAGTGAGATATTAAATACAATTTAAAACCTAAAGACCATAAAATGGACACGTCATTTTTATATGAAACACCTCTCAAAATATTTATTTTATAAAAATTATGCAATGAAGTGCATAAAATAAATCTCTACCTCAAAGTGGCTTACGTTGACTAAAGCCCAAACTCCAAATAGCCCAAATCCAATAATTCACGGATTTTTAATTAAATTTGGGTATCTATAAAAAAAAGGTATTAATTTTTTGTCAAAATTTTTATATCTAAATATTTCTAATTATCCTTGAAAATTTCATCCAAATTAATTGGACAAGGGATACCCAAAATCTGGCCCAAAAACAGACTCAAAACAAATCCAATATAGACCCTAAACCATGACCTTAAATGGCTTTGGCCCACTACCCATTTGGACTGGGCCTGTAACGACCCAGATTTTCGTAAATCCTGAAAATGCGTAAAAAATTTAAATTTTTCTTTTTAAAACAAATCAGAGTGCGTAAATCCTAATCGCTACTAACTCTTTCTTAAAACTCATCATGAAAACCAACTTATTAATTACGCGGAAACGTTAAAAATCATCTATTTAAATTCTTGCGAAAACGTTATAAAATATCCCTTTTTAAATCATAGCGGAAACGTGAGAATTCTTTCAAAAGAAATACTAAACCATTCAATCATTTCGTTTTTTAAATAAAACTGAACCATTACTTCATTGATTCAATACCGTTTACTTTTCTTTAACTTTGTTGATTCATAACCGTTTACTTTCATTTGTCTTTTGCCTTGCCAGCCCAAATCCTGTGCGTGCGAAATCATCCATCTCTGCCTCATTATGCGTTTCTCATCTTCTTCTTATTCGTTTACTATCTATTTGTCATTGTACCTAAACCATAAGTAAGGACGTGAGCTTACGCCCAGTAAGGAGATGGGGAAAACAATTATGCATTTCTCTCTTTAGTTCTTTTTGGAATGGGGGCCACCCAAACCAACTTCTTTCATTACGTTCGTTCTTAACTCGTACATCGAGCTGGAGATTGAGGGTTTTCCTTTGAGATGGCATAGCTGTACGGATTCTAACCTCCTATGTGCATACTAGTCCCTTTCCCGACTTGGTAAGGGTGTATCCTAGCAGCTAGGCTAGATCCGGACTACCCATCTACCTCAACTCCCTAGTTCCGGCATAAACCCGCCTTTAGGGTTTGTTCTTTTTCCGGCATATACCCGCCTTTAGGGTTCTTTCTCTCCCGGCATATACCGCCTTTAGGGTTCTTTCTATCCCCCGCCTTTAGGGTTCTTTCTTTTTCCTCACTCATGCATGTGGGTACCATCCTGAAGGTTACCCCCTACTTGGTTTCTATTATCATGAAACACACTGCATAACATAAACTGAATTACACATTGAGATAAACTTACTATAAGTGAACTGCTACATGTAAAGAATCATAAAAATTGCTGAAAATATGAGAAACAATTATGCTATCGAAATGTAACAGCGAGTGAATACAATAAAGCAGTAAAGTAACGTACGACAATTATAATTAACTAATTGTGCTAAACTAGAATGTTCTTATCTAGAATTAAGAAATAATATTCATCTACTAGTTCACAACTCATATTTAATGAAAACAAAGCATCTTGACTCCTTAAACCTTTTTCATTCATTTGTTTGGTTAACTAAACATTTTCCTTCGTTTGTTTAGTTAATTAAACATTTTTCCTTCATTACCATCCACATCGTCATAGTTCACATTTCATTCTTGCTCTCATCTTAATTTAATCAACAGAAACTATCTACTAATATGATCTTTTAATGGACAATATTCAACACATAAACTATATCAGATTAGGACCAATTATCAAATTAAACTATACTTGCTTTTTAACAATCGACTAACAGCGAATCTATGACCCCTAGCATCCTTCTAAAACAATTATCCTGCTATAGACAGTAAGTAAAACAACGATAACTAACATAAAACATGTTTCTATATGCTTCTTAATACCTTAATAGAAAACGGCAGTAAACTATAACTAATCAAGTTTGCATATACTTTTTCATAATTGAAAAGAACGAAACTCTAAGTGTACTTACGGCATGAAAAGGGATAACATTTAGAAATCAATAACTTTTTCGCCAATCTGTAAAGAAACATAGTCTTTTCTAATATCTTAACTTCTTCTTTCTCTTTAATGCCACTAGAATTCCGTCTAGGACCCGTTCTCATTTCTCATTCAGTTCAACTATCATTCCTTTGATTCATTCAAGCTTAATAAGCACTTTCAGCAACTAATGGAAAACGTGAGAGTTATATCATTCAGTAAAATCAAGGGTAACTATAAACATTACCGAAATCAAACCACAAAACAACACACACACACTTTACTTGGGTGTAGGGCCTCCTCTGGCCAAGACAACCCAAATCCTTACCTTGAAGCTTTAATGTGATCATCGCTTAATCGTTTTCTTTCTTCTCTTTTAGTACCTTCAAAATATAATAACATTTAATTATTAATCAAATCAATTAATTAATTTATTAATATCGTCGTCTTTTTCTATCTTAAACCCTTATACATCACTTACTAGAGTTTCCTAAACGAAACTGTTTTGTTAATTATAACTTGGCTTAATTAATTAATATCAATCGATAACGTCTGAAAACTAAGCTTAACATATTGCGAAAACCAACAAGATTTCATCCATAAATTATTGGCCCGTAAATCAAAACTTAATAACAATATCTGAATCGAGTCATAAACTATTTTACCCAATTCCCATGATATCTTTATTCCAATTAGTGAACCGAAACCAAAACCAACATGTATGAATTAATCCAACATTAATTTAACACTTCATATTTCCACAATTCATTCATGTTTTTACTTAATTCTGATTTAAACCAACATATTCTTCATTACCATATTCTTCATTAACCTGTTCATGCTTTCATTTCATTAACCTATTCATGCTTTCAAAATACCAATGGGGCACAACAATTAGCAGAAGCAGAAACATTTTTAATCCATAATAGAACAACAAAGGTCATCTCACTACTTAAACACATTAATAACCTTTATCCAACAACTAGCACCAAACAATAACTTAATCAACAGTCCAGAGCATATGTTTCACAACCCCACAACCAAGTACTAACAGATTAATATTGCTCTTAGCAATTGACAGAGATGTTATCTAGCAACTTATCATATCACACCCAACCAAATTAACCAAACAACCTTTTTCATAGGATGGTGACACAGTATCCTAAAAATTCAAGTGTATAAAACATATATTTTATATCACATCCAAAAGTCTATAGTTAATAGAGAGTTAAATCCAATTACCAAAAGGGTGTATCCATTCCACATCAACAAAACAATAAGTCCCAAGAATAATACACGGGCAAAACTAGTTTCCAACATGGCAATATCCTCCAAAGATCTTTTATCCTTTACATTCTTTCTACTAAAATTCATAAATCCATAAACTAATAGTTTAAAGTCCACAATAACACACCATATCATTCCATCTAACCAAATAAAAGTGTTTATTCCATACATTGTCTTGAAACAGGAACTGAATGATCAACACAGGATCCAATTAACTAAATTTCAGATAAGGGAAACTCACCCTATTCCTCACTGGCAGATTTTCAGACCAACAAATAATCCATCGTACAAATTTTCAGATCAAAACCCAAAGCTGGATCCAACATAAGGAAAAACATAACCAATAACTCAACAATAATTGGCATTGGAGGCCGAGAATTCAATCTAGAAGGCTTACCACCCACTGTTGTTGCCCGAGAACATCCGACAAATCCTTCACTATCGTTCATTCATACCTCAGTTCACAGAGGAATCGCCAGCCGCTTCCTCACATAATCTCCTTCTAGCTCTCCCTCTCGGCTTCCAGGAAGGACTCCAGACCAACTCCTCTTCTTTCATTCAACTGACCAGACAAGCTCATTTATCCTCTTCCTGCCGACAATTCCATAACTCCTCACCTGCAGCCAGCCACCGACAGCCATTCACCCGACAACTTCTTCAAAGCTTCGACAACCTCATAAATTCCCTCATTGTCGGCAGTACACAATCCAGCTGAAAGGGGGCCAACGTGGAAGACTCGTTCCTGCAAATGGACAGTTCAACCCAAATCGGGTTAAATCCAATTCGATGCACACGAGTCGGAGCACCTGTCCGAAATCCACCCCCAGCTCGTCCCGAATTCGCTCCTGGCCGACGCCAACACAGCCTGAAATCGCATCCTGTAATCGTTCCTTGCCAACACATCCTGTCCACTTCCGATCAATAACACGTAAAGGGGAAGGGAAATCGACCAAGCTTACCGCAACTGTCGTCGGAAAAACCACGCCGCGGGAGATCGCCGATCCCCTGCCCTTCGCCGTCCCGCGACCCGACGATCCCAAGCTTCGCCGGACGACGCGCACGCCGCGAGGGAGCCCCGGCCAAGGCCGAGCTCACCGTCACCGTCCAACTCCAGCCCGCGCCGTTTGCCCATCCTCCTCTCGTCTCTCGCCGTCGCCGGCTTCCCCTCCGATCCCCCTCTCCCTTTCTCCTTGCTTCAACGCGAAGGAATGGCCTTGGCCATTCCTTTTGTTTTTTTTTTTCATTTTTAATTTTTCTTTTATTTATTATGTATATATATACCTATTATTATTATGTATATATATACCTACTACTACTACTATTATTATTATTATTATTATTATTATTATTATTATTATTATTATTATTATTATCAAATCCTTCCCCTAATTTAATCATTTTCACCTTCAATTTTATTTAATTAAATTCTTAAATTATTTTCAACTCGTTTCAAATCCTTAATTTAGTCTAAAATTGTTCGATAATTATTATCGGTCCAATTCATTTTGTCCATTCGGTTTTTGTTTCCCAAAATAATTCTCAATAATCCAAATATACCCAATTAATTTCTAATTATCTTTATTTAATCACATTATGGAAATCAGGATATTACAGGGCCTTAGGACCATGTGATAGGTCCAAAATGGGCACCCCAAGGGCTTTGTGGTCTGCAATTCTTCGAGTTAGAATCACGATCTGAACCCATGATTTAGTCACAAACAATGTCTTCCTTGTCGCAGATGATTTCGACACTCTGTCGTGGGCACCGGATATCCCTGACTCTAGCCGAAACTCCCTGTCTCGGCCAGTCATTCAACCAACCGGAGTTAGAGATTTAACATACTACAACTCAACTCTTGCTGAGCACATTACGACTTCCTGACGTAGACAAATCTCACCATAACAATTGATGTATAACGTCTAGTTCATTGGTCCCCAACAATGCAATTTCTACTCCCAAAATCCAAACCAGAAATCAACCAACGGAGACAATAAAAAATTCAATTTTTGTTTACCTTCACTCTGCAGATTTTCGATTTTGTTGAAGGCTCTGACCGACACCGTAGGAACCGACACCTCACCCTCCAAAATTGGACTAAACCAAAGTCGCGTTTCCTTCAAGCAAATTTTGATTCACAATAGACTTTTAAGCATAATTTTAACTTTACAGAGTTACAAGAGAACTCACTTACCGTGACTAATTTCCATCACTAAACTACATTTGGAATTGCTGAGTGCAAGAGGATAGTTGATGGTATTTGAGGCCAGAAGGAAACTAAAAGCTTTGGTATGATCAAACGCGTTGAGGGAAAAGAATTGACGTTCATAAAGGAGGGGATTTCACGAAGAAATCCCCCTTCATCCGCCATAATGATTAATAGGGGGAAAAGTCTCCAAAAAAGGTTTTCCCCAATTAATTTTAATAATTTTTTTTCCCTGATATTAGAGATAGAATATTACTTATACAATATTTCTGGAGATACATCCAAAGATTGTGATTTGATTATTTAACCTTCGCCCTAACAAGCCCCAACGCCCATCACAATTCAAAACTGAATTATGTCCAGCATGGTTGACATGAATGGGCGAGTGAAATTATACACTAGTGCTTAACAGAGAGAGAGAGAGAGAGTCACGCATATAAACTTATAAACACTGCTATAGCACTTCTATGTATTTTAAGAGTACACAGCAGAAACAAAAACTAGAACACTATAAGGACAATACATCTCTAGCCTTTATATATCATTAAATTTGAAAAGGCCAGGAACTAGCTTACCAATTTACTAGCACACGGAAACGAAAAACAGACATAAAGCGGCATACACAAGAGCCTGAACTTAACGCCTTTTCCAGTCTATGATTACACATCCGCCGTGGATTTTGGCTAGTTGGTCGCAGGAGATGGCCGGCGGATCTACTTGTCTGATCCTACCCAGATGGTAGGGCTGTTGAGGAGGTAGAGGCTTAGTAGGCCTCCTACTTGGCTTCGCATAGAGTTGGTCTAGCAGGTCGAAGGGTTCTGCCCCAATCTTCTTCAGGTCTTCTCTAGACCGAGGTGCCATGCTTGCTTAAAATGATCGGATTTACTGTCTACAAAAGCTTCTTAGTTTTCCTGTAGTTTTTTTGTGATAATACTAGGAAGGCTCACTCTGTTTTTATACTAGTGTTCAGCATCTGCGGACCAAACCCAGTCAGAGCAAACTTTTGAAAATTCCCATTTTAATAAAGTTAAGTCACCTTTTGATCCTCAACACTTGATTATAAATAATGTTACGTCCGGACTTTAATATGATCTGATCTTCGTAATTTGTTTCTTTGTTATATCCATTTTTTAACTCCAATTAGATTAGTTTGCTTATTGAGTTAAATTCGGTGTTACGATTAATGTAATTCATAAATATTATCTATTTTCTCTTAATTTTTTGCTCTCATACTACTTTATCATCGTCACATTCACTTATTGTTTTATTTATTTTATGAAAACTTATGAGTAACTTGATAAAATATCACTTATATTAATGATAACACATGTCCAAGTATAAGATTACAATGTATATGTAGCGTTACTATTTTCCTATTAATTAAATATTTTTTATTTTTTCCAGGTAGTAGTAACATGGCGTTAAATGGATAAGCAAGAGATAATCCCATTTTTAAACAATATTACTTATTAATGACGTCATCTCAATGATGCAAGGCTATGGAAGAATCTGATCCGTGCGCGCAAATTGAGTTTGGGTGTCACAGCAAACGGCAATATCTATTGTTCTTTATTTATATGAGCCAGGTTAAGATTAGAATAAGGAATGTAACGTATTTAATCTCTCAGTATAATATTTTATGATTTAGGCTAAAGTTCACACAGTTTTATTATTGGAGTTAGCACAAAATGTGTTGTACTAAATATAAATGAAAATTCTACTTATAAATTATGTATTTTTCACTCTCTCAAACGATGTGAGATTGTACACCCCCACTGATATGAGTCAAACTCACCCTACTTATAAATCATGTATTTTTTTACTCTCCCAAGCGATGTGGGATTGTGCACCCCCACTAATATGGGTCGAACCCACACTTTGGTCATTCTTGCCCTCACAGAGCGAGCTGCCACAATCTTCTCTCCTTAGAGGCTCAACGTCATTGTCAGCCACACTTCTAGTTGGGATTTGGCTCTGATACCATTGGTAATGTCAACAATACTCTCAATACAATATTGTCTACTTTAATTCGAATCCCGCACAATTTTATTCTTAAGATTAACCCAAAACGTATTGTACTAAGTAGGAATGACAACTCTACTTATAAACCATGTATTTTTTACTTTTCAAAATAATTTGGGATTGTGCACCCTACTGATGGCATCAGATCCATACTTGTATCATTTTTTTCTTCACATGGCGGGCTGCCACGCGTACTTAATTATTCCAAAGCTTTAGAGGCAAAGCAAAGACATATACCATATATATTTATTTTGAAGTTTTTGATGGAATTGTTCTTATCGTATCTCATGTTATTTGTGGGGCCTATGAAAATATCTATCCACGTAGACATTTTTAAGTCATATTATAATGTGTTCATTCCGTCTTTGATAATAAAAAATTAAAATGAGATTCCAATATTTACGTGTAAATATGAAACCTGGTGGTGGAATTAAAGTCTTTTATGTTCTAGTCAATTGATTCTTTTCAGCACTCAATTATTGAAGCTAAAATCTTTTATGGTCTAGTCCATTGATTCTTTTGAGCACTCAATTAGTGAAGCTGAGAATCTATTCATCCAACTTGACCTAATCCTTGTTCCTTTTCTTTCGTATAACACCCAAGATGCATCTAGGAGTCGCGTTTGAGAGGAAATATGATTCTTTCATCTCGAAATTCCTAATTGAATTATTCTATCATATCTATTTGTTGGAACCCCTTTAATAAAATTATTTTTTTGTCATGTCTCAAAGGAGACCCAAGGCAAAACGAGGAACGATCAGATCCAAAAAGGACTGAATCATCTGACCCTCATCTTAAATCAAAAATTAGCAGCGAAAGATTTAAAGATCTACTTTACAAGCCAGATCTAAAATAGATATCCAAAAGCGACATATAATAGTGCAAAATAACAAGTTCCAAAATATGCGGATATAAAATTAAAATAATTCTAAGGTACAAAACTCACGAAAAATATTCTGAGTCTCTCAAAAAATGAAAAAAAAAATAACTTACTAAGGAAATTCTTCAAAATCTACGCTTACGGTGGCAACAAGGACTCACTATAATTATTTCCTTAAAGGAATAGTCAAATTTAGGGTGAGACAACTAAACTTAGTAGAGATTAGATTTTATGTTCGACATTTAGATTATAAAAAAAATGTGTATGCATGCCAAATATTTATTTAAAACAAACTCAATATATGAAAGAAGTGAAGATGACCAATAAAGTAAGTAACAAATCAAACAAAGGTGATACTCAGACGACCGCAATAGCCAAAAATACCCTGATTAGGTTTAGGATTTTGTGCCCATGGACACAGCACATACGCCTGTCTCATTACTCTAGTTAACAACAACAATGCATAAATATAAATATAATTATAACTAAACTGAACAGTAAATTAAACATAATTAGTTAAAAAGTTGTACATTTTATAAATTCCAACATGCTAAGTAGGGTCACGTCATTTAATACGGAACATGTCAAAAATATTATTTTAGGAATCAATGTATATTGAACATAAAATAACTCATATTTCGAATTTGGGCCTATCAAAACCAAGCTCAATAGAAAAAACCTAATGAAATCCAATTGCAACCAAGTTCAACAATTTCTTAAGTCTAAGAAACTATTCATATTATTTTTACCATTCAAAATTCAAACTCAAAAATTAAAAACTTGGATTTCTATGCTAAATAATAACAACCCAACAATGAGAGGGTCGGAAGCCCAACACGGTTCAATACGGCCCCTGAAACGACCCAAGAACGATTGGGTTAAACTTGGGGTAAAAACTAAATTCAACCAAAAACAGGGTCTAAGTCTCGCCCAAAACAAGATGGGTCATAGCCCATAATAGCGTGGGCCACAACTCATAATAGCCTAGGTCGCAGCCCAAAGTATCATGGCCACAGCTTGAGATATTCCAAGCCACAGCCTCAACGACTTTGTAGAGTCACTGGTCGGCAAAGTTGCTAAGAATCGAGTCGGGATTCTCCTCTCGACCTCTGGCCTCCCTCCTAAACACCACAATCCTTCATAACAATCCAAAAACCACTATTTATATCACAATTCATTATCACAACTAACGAACATAAATTTTTTACATAAAAATCAAATTTTCCCCATACCTAAAGAAATTTACCCTCTGTCAAACTTGCCTTGTAGGTGTCGACTTCCAACATCGATGCCTAACTCTTAGTTCTCAAAGAAAATAGTTTCATCTATTAGATATTGCCTTGCGAAGGAAAAAAAAATTGAACATCCAAGGAATTTGAAACTCACATCGGCGAATAACAAGATTGTCAACCCGTCGGAGAAACTCCACCCCTTTTTGTACTGTCAGCATACTGAAGGAAGGTAAAATTTGCAGGGAGTGACTGAGAGAGACAAGAGTGGGGATCTACTTCACCCCTACTCTTCTAAAATAGGGGGTGTCTGGGGGGTTCTTCCCCCTACCTTCGGCAACAACCCCCCGAAAGTTGGGTTTTTTAAAATTTTTAACTATATTTTTTTTCCCTTTAAACCGTCGAATTTTACATTCTTCCTCACTTAAAGAATTTTGTCCCTAAAATTTAAAACAACTTCAATAGTACATTGAATAAGTGAGAATATTTTGCCATTATTTTTAATTCAATTTCCCAAATTGCTTCTCTTTCATTATGGTTTCTCCATTGCACCCGAACTAATGGTATCTCACGATGACGAAGAATTCTTATTTCATGACCTATTACTTTCTCATGTTCCTCCTCGTATGATACATCCTCCTAGATAGGCACCTCGATCTAGGAGATTACATGCGATGGATCAAATACATAACTCCTTAACATAGAAACATAAAAAATATTATGAACATAATTCAACTGTGGTGGTAAGTCCAGGTGGTATGCCATTAGACCAACTCTTTCAAAAATCTAAAAAGGACCAATATATATGGAAGCCAACTTCCCTTTTACTCCAAACCGGCTTACACCCCTCATGGGTCTGACTTTCAAAAATACAAAATTTATAGCTTCAAATTCAACTTCTCATCTTAATAGGTCTGCATAACTTTTCTGGCGACTTCAAACTATTTTCAACCTTTCTTTTATCAATTGTACTTTCTCACTAGTCTCTTGAATTACATCAGGCCCGAGAGTAATACGTTCCTCAACTTCTACCAACTTAATGGTAATCTATAAGGTCTTCTATATAAATCCTCCTAGGGTGAAATCCCAGTACTAGTCTAATAACTATTGTTATAAACAAACTCTACTAAAGGCAAATGATCCATCCAACTATTTCCAAAATCTAGAATACATGACCTTAACATGTCTTTGAGAATCAAAATAGTATGTTCAAACTGCCCATCTGTCTGATAATGATGTGTAGTACTCAAACTAAGTTTAGTGCCTAAATCTCTCTAAAGGGCTTTCAAAAATTTTAAGGTGAACCTCGGATCTCTGTCTGAAACAATATTTGAAAAAATACCATGAAGACAAACAATGTTCTCAATATACAATTTACTTAACCTTGTTAAAGAGAAATCCATCTTGACCGGGATAAAATGCGCAAAATTAGTCAATCTATCAACTATTACTCATACTACATCAAATTTTTGTATTGTCTTTGGTAAGCTAATTACAAAATCCATAGTACTTTTATCTCATTTTCACTCCAAAATGGGTAGAGATTGCAACAACCCAGTCAACCTCTGATGCTTTGCTTTTATTTGTTGATAGATTAAACACTTTGAAACATATTCTGATACATCCCGCTTCATTCCAATCCACCAAAATTGGTGCTTTAGGTCATGATATATTTTTGTGCTGTTGGGATGAATAGCAAAACTGGATTTATAGTTCTCTGCTAAAACTGTCTATCTCAAATCTAAATCACTGGTACTACAACTCGATTTCTGAAATATAGAAAACTATCTAAGCTGATCTACCAACCATCAAATTGTTCGCCTACTTGGATCTTTTCAAACTTTTCCTGGAACTCATTATCAAATTTCTACATATCCTTGACACGCTACAGAAGTGTAGGAGTTGCTATCAAATTAAATACTTATATTTTGTTGTCATCCTCCAGATACCCCAGCTCATAATCTCTAATAGTTAAATATCTTTTCAAATCCTCCAATACTAGACAAGATACGGAATCTTGAGGATATTGACTCAAGGCATCAGCTACAATGTTAGATTTTTTGAGATGATATTCTAAAGAGAAATCATAATCTCTCATGTATTCCATCCATCGGCGCTATCAAAGATTTAAATCTCTTTACGTGAAAAGATACTACAAACTCTTGTGAATAGAAAATATCTCAAATTTAGCGCCATATAAATAACTCTGTCAAATCTTCAAGAAAAAAATAATAGCAGCTAACTCCAAATCATGTAAAGGGTCATTTTGTTCATGTGCCTTCAACTGTCGAGATGCATAAGCAATCACTCTATTTTATTACATCAACACACAACCTAAACTGATTTTCGATGCATTATTGAATACTGCGTAAGGCAAATTTCCATCGGGTACTAACTAAAGCGGTAGTTAATCTTTGCTTAAGCTCCTTAAAATCTACTTGACATCCGTCGTTCCAAATAAACTTCACGTTTTTCCTTGTCAATTGAGTTAGGGACATAACAATGGAGAAAAGTTTTTCACAAATCAACGATAATAATCAGCTAAACCCAATCTTCATGAAGCACTCTTTTTGAAATGGGGTAGTTTTGAATGCCAAAATTGTCAAACACTTATCGAAGGTTAGAAAGTAGACAATTTTGGAAAGTCTTTCAAATATTCTATGTTTGAACTTGAACTTTCACTTGTGCTTGACCTTGAATACCTCCATGATAATTTTGGAAGTTTGATTAATGATGGAATGGACTTGTAGTTCATCAGGAACTAGAAGCAAAACTCTACTGATAACCAGTAGGAGAAAGTCATTACTAACATGCTGATATTGATGTTGATACGGCGGCCTATACATAACCAAGTGTAGAGAATTAAAAGTCTAAGATCCAGAATAATTGTGCAGGCTTTGTCTAGAAAATACTCGGCCTGCTCCAAAACTAGGTCTAAAAGATGTTATCTGTGTAGACACGAAATTCGCTTGAGTCGATCTTGGATTCATTGGGCAGTTCTTCCTCAAATGTCCAGGCTGCCCACAAGTATGACAGATATAAGAGTCTGAATGCCCAGCAACATAAGGTGTCCCACTAAACTGACCACTAACTCTGTTATGTGTATGTCCACCATTGTTCGAACCCTTTTTGCGATCTTTTCTGATCATTTTTCCCCCCACTAGTTGTTCTTTATTTCCTTTTCCCTTATAAACACCGAGTTGTTCCTCCAAATCAGTCTCAACTCGTTGAGCAGTAGCAACAACCTCTAATAAGGAGCTAAACTCAAATACAGATAACTGATGTCAAATCTTAGGTCTCAAACTCATTCTAAACTTCACCATTTTGTCCACCAGAGTCATATCTCAAATATATATAGCAAAACTCTATGAATTTTACATAATATTCTAACAGTGTTAGATTCTCCTGTTCCAGATTATGGTAGGAAATGATCATGTTCTGACGATGACCAGCATTGCAGTAGTTATCTCTAAAGATGGTTTCAAATTAACTCCAGGTTATCATCTGTAATAGCCAGAATTAAGCTGAAACTATGAATAATATTAACTGTGAATTATTGAAAATTATGGAATGATTTTTATGGATTTTATTGCCCAAGAAATAAATGGGTAATGAAAGTTGGAATGAAATTTAATGGTATTATCAATAATCAGAAAAATAAGGATTTGTGTATGGCTGTCAATTTTGTGGACTAATGATGGACACCCCTTAGAGTTGACAGACGTTCCAATTTGAGGGAAATCTGGCATTGAAATTTTGTAGAGCGGGCTTGTTTGGGTTATGATGGACGTCCCTCAAGGGAAATTGGACATCCATTATAGAAGACGGAAAGCAGGCGGCATTGTTTGTTTAGAGTAAGTAGAAAACGGTATCATTTTTATGTGAGGAACGTCCCTAATTGACAAAGGACATCCAAAAATAAAAGTAACGGGAACATCATTAAGATTTAAGTGGGATAGTGTCGTTTTGAACAAATGGAGGAAAAACTTAAGAAGGTAATGGACTTCCCTTATTGAGGAACGGGCATCCCTAATAACCAAGAATTAACGGATGTCTCATAGGAGAAACATCGGATGAATTGTAGACCATTAGATTAGCAAGGGAGACGTTCATCCTAAGAGAAGTCCATCACTGAATTAAGGACAGAGCCACGTGCAAGGCACGTGTGAATCAAAAAGGAAAATGGACGCATTTTATGACCGTCGGATGAGGGAGTGAACAAAGTAGGAAAAAAGGATTCACAATGAGGGATGTCCCTTATTGAAACTGACATCCTTCATAGCAATTTTCATGTTTAACTTGTGAGCGGCTGATCGTGGCAGTGATGCAATCTTTCGAAAAGGAAACTGCTCCCTTCCAACAAGCGTTTCAGCATTTCGATTTCACAATCCTAGTTAACCTATATTCTTTACATGTGGCAATTGAATGTGGTGTCATCTAGGAGTTGTTGGCAAACGTCAAGGCAATTTAGGAGATTCATGGAAATTCTTTACTTATTAAATCAAAGGCAGAAGCAAAGGGAGGGGATTCTAAGTTTCCCTACTGAGAAAAGAGAGAGAGAGAGAGAGAGAGAGAGAGAGAGAAAGGCACAGAGAACGTGAGGAAGGAAAAAGGTCATTGCTTTGGGTTGTTTGGAGATTGCTACTTTTGGAGTGAAGGAAAAACATGCGGCTATAAGGAATCTTCAAGTGAGGTAAGGGATAATTGCGTGTCGTGGCCAGTGGAGGCCTACACGCCAAGTATAGGATGTGTTCTACTTATTGCTTAGAATATTAAATTGTTGATTCTGCTTTGGTGATGAATATTTAGTCTTTTATTTGGTTCTGATTAATGGATTGAAAAATGGTTTAGTCTCTGTTAGTTTATTGTGATGTTCGCTATGTTATTCCCTATTTATTTCGGATGCACTAAGAAGTTGTGACTGTTTTATGGAAAGAAGTTTTAAAATGATACGGTACATGGGTTAAAAGAATTATATATTGCGATGCATCTATATGTTTCTCTTTTGTTTATTCCATATTATCACTTAGTTTTGATTCTGTAGATTTAAATGTGTTTCCTTTACCTATTCCAATTACAGTATTCATATATTGTTGAGTTTTGGTCATAATTTTCATTGACATGCATCATGTTTAGAAATAGTTAGGAATCACATGCATTGCATGGCTTTAATAAATGTAATGAAAATTTGAATTGGGGAGTCCAGTGATGGTGATGCCTGAGAGCATAGTACGATATATCCCTTCCCACGTAGGGATTGGGTGACCTATTCTACTCAGGTTAACCGCAAGGATCTATCTATTCTCTCTAATGTCCTAGCTTAAATGAATGTAATGGACATTGGAATTGAGGAGCCTAATGACGGTGGTGCCTAGGAGCGTAGTACGATGTATCCCTTCCCACGTAGAGATTGGGTGACCTATACCACTCAGGTTAACCACAAGGATGTATCTATTCTCTCCAATGTCCAATTTCTTAATGATATGAGATTGTGAGTAAAGAACATATTGGGTCGATTCCTTTCTGATATAATCAGACATATGCATGCATCGCACTGCATCTTTCATACTGCATCTAATCCCTTGATGGGCGTTAGTCTCACAGTTTACTTATGGTGTAGGTAATGAACAAGGTACAAGCTATATACTAGAGGAATGAGCATTTCAGGATGAGCACTTGAGTTATCCAGGAAATTTGACCTGAGGTTATGGCTCACGAAAAGTAAATTGGGATATTGAAACAGTTGATGTTTTCCTTTTATAAATAAGATGAAGGTTTTGTTAAAAGCAATGATTTCTGTTTAAATTAAAAGTATGTTTGAAATTGTTATCTGTTTTCACTTTATTCACTCTGAATTGTTTTTCCTTTCCTGCGTTTTGAATAAATAAAAAGAAAAAAAATTTGACTTAGAAAAAGATAAGGTTTGAGAATGTGGGTCGTTACAATTGGTATCATAGCATAACCAGGTCAAATGTGGTTCTGTAGATAGTTGGTAACGCAAGTCTCATCATGGAATACTCCTTCGACTATAAGTTTAGTTTTGCTTCTTGAATTGTTTTCTTGAACTTATTATTTTATAATGTGAAAATGTATAGGATTATAAAATAGCTAGGGGAACAAGAGCCAAGGTACAAAATAATGACGAGAGGAACTAGCTAACTGGCGACCACGAGAATGCAGATGGCTGAGAAAATGTTGTTGCTTGGGATGAGAGAGATCAAGCCCTTTGCCACTTAGCTACTGTGGTGGAGCGGCAGTCTCTGTTTATGGAGCAACAATCCTAGAACATGGAGCGACAATTCCAATACATGGAGTGGTTTATGGAAAGAGAAAACAAAAATAGGGATCAGCGGGCTGTAGTTACGCATGAAGAAGTTGGCTGGGAGAAATTTAAGTGATTAAAGCCTCCCAGTTTTGATGGCAATATTTTCGATGTAATGGGAGCCGAAGAGTGAATCTGATCCTTGGAGGACATGTTCGAATACGCATATATAAAAGAGGCCGAGAAAGTGAAGTGTGTCGCGTACCTACTGATCCAAGATTCCCACTTCTGTTGGATTCGATTAATGCAATGCAAGATGTCTGAAATCTCATATGGAAAGACTCCAAGGAGTTTTTTTATGGGAAGTATTTTAATTACACAGTCCAGACTCAAAAGCTGGAGGAGTTTGTCCGGTTACGCCAGATGGGGACTGTATCCAAATATATTCAGAAATTTGAGGCATTATCCAAATTCTCTCCACATCTGATAGCCAAGGATGAACACAAGGTGTATCACTTCGTGTGAGGGCTCAAAATGGAGATTTTGAAAGGAGTCAGGACATCGGGCACTCAAGGTATCTCTTATGCGCAAGTTGTTGTAAAGGTGTTGGATGTTGAAGATGTGGAATTAATGACGGCAAAACAACGAGAAATAAACCAGAGAGTTTGGCGGAACAACCAAAGCCAACACAGACAGGGTGATCCATCTATGAACCGAGGGAACAAAAGACCATTGGTGAATGAAGCGCAGCAGAGAAAAGACAAGCGTCCAATGACTGAGGCAATTGCTGCCCCTCTGAGTGTAAGTACATATCACCCCAATGTATGTCTGAAGTGTAAGAAAAGCCACCATGGGGAATGAATGGCAAGATCTAGGCAATGCTACAAATGTGGAGAACATGCACACAGCATCAAATACTACCCAACCAACAATGGCGGACAAGGAAGAATGGCTCCACGGGTTTTCTCCATGCATGGAAACAATGAGGAGGAGCAACCAACAATCGTATCAGGTACACATAACTTATGAAGTAATTATGTGTGTGCTTTGTATATTGAAATACTCCTCAATTGCATTAGGAATTTTTGCATTTAGAATAAATAAATTTTCTAGTCATGCAAAGTACTATTTATATTAATAATATTGTTGCATATGTCTTATTTGATTCTGGAGCTACCCATTCGTTTATTTCAACTGAATTTTGCACAAAAGTGAATTGTCTCTCCAGTCTTATGAAGAGTGAATATATAGTGCTTTTTGTCGTCTGGTGATTATTTGACCGCTTGTGGCATTTTGAAGGCGTATACAGTTAAGACAAATAACCATGAATTCCATGCCGATTTAATTATTATGGACATGAAGGGGTATGATATTATTCTGGGCATGAATTGGTTGTCCCACCATCATGCGATTATCAATTGTAGGTGAAGAAAAGTCCACTTTCGCCCTTTCAGTGGTGAGCAACACATTTTTTGAAGAATTAAGGAAAAGGGCAAACTAGCAGTTATTTCCACGCTTAAGGTAGACCGGCTATTGAAGAGCGGGTGCGAAGAATTTCTGGTAAATGTTATAGACAACATAATAGCATCTAAGTCGAAGTTAGAGGAAGTTACTTTGGTTCGAGACTTTCCAAGGATTTTTCTTGATGATCTCCCTAGGTTACCACCCAATAGAGAAATCGAATTTGTAATCGACCTACATCCCAGCACAAAACTCATCTCAAAGAATCCTTATAGAATGGCACTAGAGGAATTGCATGAGTTAAAGATTCATCTGGAAGAATTAAACAGCAAGGGGTTCATCCATTCAAGCTTCTCACCTTAGGGAGCGCCAATTCTATTTGTAAAGAAAAAGGATGGATTGCTAAGAATGTGTATCGACTACCGTGAGCTGAAAAAAGTGACGATCAAGAACAAATACCCTTTGCCTCAGATTGATGACTTATTTGACCAACTACATAATGCCTGCTTGTTTTCAAAGACTGACGTATGTTCTGGATATTACCATCTGAAGGTTAAACCGAACGATATACCTAAAATAGGATTTCAAATGAGGTATGGGTATTACGAGTTTCTAGTGATGTCGTTTGGATTGACCAATGCTCCAGCTGCTTTCATGGATTTGATTAACTGGGTCTTCAAGGACAATCTTGACAAATTTATTATTGTCTTTATCGATGACATTCGAGTCTATTCTTGGTCAGAGGAAGAACATCATGAACACCTAATGATTGCCTTGTCTATTTTAGGACGGCACCAACTATATGCAAAATTCTCAAAGTGTGAGTTTTGGTTGAGTGAAGTCAACTTCTTGGGCCATGTGATTTCTAAGAATGGTATTGCAGTAGACCCAGCGAAAATTCAAGTAATAGTCAATTGGACACAACCGAAGAGCGTGGGTGATGTAAGAAGTTTTCTCGAACTTGCAAGATACTACTGATGGTTCATAAGTGAATTTTCAAAAATTGCTCTGCCTCTTACTAGTCTGACAAAGAAGAATGTAAGGTTCTGGTGGTTGAGCGAATGTGAAAAGAGCTTTCAAGAGTTGAAACACCGGTTGACGTCAGCACCTGTCCTAGTCCTACCAGAAGATGAAGACAATTTTTGTATTTACTATGATGCATCCAAAGGCGAATTGGGTCGGGTACTCATGCAAAATGGAAAGGTAATTGCATACGCTTCGAGACAGCTCAAACCGCACGAGGTTAACTACCCCACTCATGATCTGGAACTCGCTATTTTGGTATTTACGCTCAAAATATGGAGGCATTATTTATATAGGCGATGGTGTGAGATTTACACAGATCACAAAAGCTTGAAGTATATTTTTACACAGAAAGATTTGAACATAAGACAATGGTGATGGTTGGAGATTGTAAAAGACCATGACTGTAAAATCAAATACCATCCCAGAAAAGCGAATATTGTAGCAGACGTTTTGAGTCAACGGGTGGCCCTCATGAGTATTGTATGCGAAGAAATGCCTATGGGACTGCAGAAGGATATTCAAGAGCTAGAAGTTCAAATGGTCCTCATGCAGTTAACTACTCTTTTGCCAACGCTAACATTGAAACCCTCTATACTTGAAAGAATTAAAGAAGCCCAGCAGAATGATGGCCAATGTGAAGACTTTAAATTGAATCAAGGTATGGGGGAGTATCGAGACTATTCTATATCTGTTGATAGAATCATAAAGTATAAGAATAGATGGTATGTGTCTGCTGACTCACTATTACGGTTGGTGATCTTAAGAGAAGCTCATTCTTCGAGTTTTTTCATCCATCCTAGGTGCAACAATATGTACAAAGACCTCAAGATGAACTATTTATGGCCTGTAATGAAGTATGATATTGCTCAATATGTAGCATTGTGCCAGGTATGTCAACAAGTAAAGACAGAACATCAAAGGTCTGGTGGAATGCTTCAACCAATGCCAATACCAGAGTGGAAATGGGAGCACATCACATTGATTTTGTTAGTGGATTACCCAGGACTGCAAAAGGATATGAGGCGATTTGGGTGACTATTGATAGACTAACCAAAGTTGCCCACTTCTTACTAGTGAAAATGACGTACAAGATGAATCAGTTCGTAGATATATATGTTAAGGAGATAGTACAATTATATGGTGTGCCGGTCTCCATTGTATCTGATTGGGATCCACTGTTCACTTCTGCTTTCTAGAAGAGCTTAAATAAGGCTATGGGCATAGAATTAAAGTTCAATACCATCTTTCATTTACAGACTGACGGCCAGAGTGAGTGGATAATCCAGATATTAGAAGATATGTTGGTGCCTGCGTGCTAGAATTCCAAATCAGATGGGGAAAGATGCTACCATTGGTTGAATTTGTGTACAATAATAGTTTCCAAGCGACTATCACTGTATAGCAGAAAGTGCATATCCCTTTTATATTGGACTGAAGCTGGTGAAGTCGAGTTTTATGGCCTTGACATGATACAGCAGACAGTCGAATAAGTTGTAATCATTCTACAAAGAATGTTGGCTGCCCAAAGTCACCAGAAAAGCTACGTTGATCACCGACGGCAGGACTTAGAATTCAATGATGGTGACTCTGTATTCCCAAAAATATCACCTTTCAAGGGAGTCATGCGATTTGGAAAGAAATGAAAGCTAAATCTTAGGTATGTTGGTCCATTTATAATCACGAAGAGAATCAGGAATGTGGCATATCAGTTGCAACTACCAGCTTCCATTGAGGGTGTACACAATGTATTTCATGTATCAATGCTGAGGAAATGCCTCGATGATTCAATTCAGACGGTACCCCCTACTAATGAAGTTCATGTGAAAGTTCAACCAAACTTAAGCTATGAAGAAAAACCTGTTCAAATTATGGACTCAAGAGTAAAAGAACTTCGGCACAAGAAAATCTCACTGGTAAAGGTGTTATGGTAAAATCATTCAGCGAAAGAAGCTATGTGGGAAAGAAAAGAGGACATGGAAGCCAAGTATCTAGAGCTATTTCATTAGTCAAATTTTGAGAGCAAAATTTTGTTAAGGATGGAGGAATGTAATACCCAGAATTAAGCTAGGACTAAGAATAATATTAACTGTGAATTATTGAAAATTATGGAATGATTTTTATTGATTTTATTACCCCAGAAATAAATGGGTAATGAAAGTTAGAATGAAATTTAATGGTATTATCAATAATCAGAAAAATAAGGATTTGTGTATGGCGGTCAATTATGTGGACTGATGATGGACGTCTCTTAGAGTTGACGGATGTTCCAAATTAAGGGAAATCTGGCGTTGAAATTTTGTAGAGCAACATCGTATGGGTTATGATAGACGTCCCTCAAGGGAAAATGGACGTCCTTTATAGAAGACGAAAAGCAAGCGGAATTGTTTGTTAAGAGTAAGTAGAAAGCAGTATCATTTTTATGCGAGTGACGTCCCTAATGGACAAAGGACGTCCAAAAATAAAAGTAACGTGAACGGCATTAAGATTTAAGTGGGACAGCGTCATTTGGAACAAAGGGAGGAAAGACTTATGAAAATAATGGACATCCCTTATTGTGGAATGGACGTCCCTCATAACGAATAATTAATGGATGTCTCATAGGAGAAATATCGGACGAATTGTGGACCGTTAGATTAGCAAGGGAGACATCCATCATTCATAAGAGACGTCTGTCGCTAAATCAAGGATGGGGCTACGTGAAAGGCACGTGTGAATCAAAAAGAAAATTGATGCATTTTATGACCGTCGGATGAGGGAACGAACGAAGTATGAGTGAAGGATTCGCGATGATGGATGTCCCTTATGGAAAATGAACGTCCTTCATAGCAATTTTCACGTTTAAATTGTGAGCGGCTAATCGTGGCGGTGATGCAAGATTTCAAAAAGGAAACGACTCCCTTACAACAAGCGTTTTGGCATTTCAATTTCACAATGCTCCTTAAACTATATGCTCTTACATGTGACAATTGAATGTGGTGCCATCTAGGAGTTGTTGGCAAACGTCAAGGCAATTTAGGAGATTCATGGAAATTCTTTACTTATTAAATCAAAGGCAGAAACAAAGGGAAGGGATCCTGAGTTTCTGATGTGCCCCAAGTTCCTGTCACTTGAGCCCGAGCCAATGGCTTCTTTATTTTCTAATTTTTTATTTATTTTGTAGGTTTTAGATCAATTTAGCAAAGAAGAGTTGGTGCATTTTGGCTAGTGGAGGTCTTGCAATCTTTTGGAGAAAATTGTGAGTTTTCCATTTCCGCCTAGAAACTGAGTTATGGACGTTCAAGGGCTATTTCGACATTCGGGATGACTTCTTTTCAACTTTAGTCCTTCATACCAAATGTAGCCAACATCTAGAGCTTTCGAACATACTATTGAAAGTTATATTTGATTATCGTTTGCTATGTCAAATGTCTCTTTTACAGAGACCAAAACCCAGACTCGAATTTATTGTTTTTGTTTTTATTGTTAAGGGTTGTTTAGTCATTTGCTACTTAGGGTTATTTTGGTCTTGTTCTTTATTGTAAACTCTTAGGGTTTAAAAGCCCTCCTTACTGCAATGAAATGGACTTTGGAAAATTTATCAAAAAAAACCCTTGTTTGAAAGAGAGCACCCGCGCGGATTCCCTCCCTCGGCCATCCTCCATTTTTGCCCGAACTTGCAGGTCTTGAAACGTTTCTTGAGCAGGTTGGAAGGGCTTCTATTTCTTCCAAAGCTTCATCTAAGTAGAGTATTTGTGGCTTGGAAATAGGAGAAGCGTTGGACCCCATGGAGAGTGCTTAATCTTCGGTTGAGCCGCACAATTCCATCCCTCTCAGGTAGGAGGTCAAAACGGACTCCATGGTTTTCTATTTGGTTTTCTAAAGATTCTTGCAAGTAGCTTCTGGTATTTCTTGTTCTATCCTTCATATAACAGGTTGCTAAGTTCGTAGTTGATGATTATTGTTGAGATATTTAGGTCAAGACTGATTCTTGATTGATTGCTTGATTGTCGCTAATTTGCCCGGGATTTATGGCCGCTGGAATTTTTGGTTTGTGATTGTAATTCGAAGACATTATGTTGTTCTTTTTGATCTTCTCTTCTAGTAACTTGTTCTACAAGAAGTTACGTCACTGCCCTCAAAATTTAGTATTTATTGGATTTATATAGAGTGAGATCTCTCCGATTGAAATCTAGTCGCCAAATCTGCTCATGTGAAGCCCTATATTTGGAGATATTTTGTTTCGATTATAACTAGAGGTCCAGAATGGTTTTTGCACTGAGATTTTGATACAATTTACTTGATTGTGTTATTTTAGTGTCCTCCAAAAATCAGCCAAAGTTCACGTATGGATTTGGAGGATTATTCTATTTATCGTTGCTAGTTTAGATTATTTACAGCTTGGTGACCGATTTTCTATAAGTGCTCCTAGTGATCCTTAGAGCCTATCAGTTTCCCTACTGAGAAAAAAGAGAGAGAGTGAGCGAGAGAGAAAGGTACAGAGAGCGTGAGGAAGGAAAAAAGTCGCTGTTTTGGGTTGTTTGGAGATCGCTGCTTTTGGAGTGAAGGAAAAACATGTGTCTATAAGGAATCGTCAAGTGAGGTAAGGGATAATTGCATGTTGTGGCCAATGGTGACCTACACCACAAGTATAGGATTTGTTCTGCTTATTGCTTAGAATATTAAACTGTTGATTCTGCTTTGGTAATGAATATTAAGTCTTCTATTTGGTTCTGATTAATGCATTGAAAAATGGTTTAGTCTTTGTTAGTTTATTGTGTTGTTCGCAATGTTTTTCCCTGTTTATTTTGGATGCACTGAGAAGTTGTGACTGTTCTATGGAAAGAAGTTTAAAAATGATACGGTACATGGTTGAAAACAATTATATATTGTGATGCATCTGTATGTTTCTCCATTGTTTATTCCATACTATCACGTAGGTTTGATTCTATGGATTTAAATGTGTTTCCCTTACCTATTCCTATTACAGTATTCATATATTGTTGAGTTTTGGTCATAATTTGCATTGACATGAATTATGTTTAGAAACACTTAGGAATCACATGCATTGCACGGCTTAAATGAATGTAATGAAAATTGAAATTGGAGAGTCTAGTGACGGTGATGCCTGGGAGCGTAGTACAATGTATCCCTTCCCATGTAGGGATTGGGTGACCTATTCTACTCAGGTTAACCACAAAGATGTATCTATTCTCTCCAATGTCCTAGCTTAAATGAATGTAATGAAAATTGGAATTGATGAGTCTAGTGACGGTGATGCCTAGGAGTGTAATACGATGTATCCCTTCCCACATAGGGATTGGGTGACCTATTCTGCTCAGGTTAACCACAATGATGTATTTATTCTCTCCAATGTCCAATTTCTTAATGATATGAGACTGTGAGTAAAGAACATATTGGGTGGATTCCTTTCTGACATAATCAGACATATGAATGCATCATATTGCATCTTTCATACTGAATCTTATCCCTTGATGGGCATTAGGCTCATAGTTTACTTGTGGTGTAAGTTATAAACAGGGTACAGGCTATATACTAGAGGAATGAGCATTTCAAGATGAGCACTTGAGTTACCCAACGAATTTGACCTGAGAGTTATGACTCACAGAAAATAAATTGGGATTTTAAAACAGTTGATGTTTTCCTTTTAAAAGTAAGATGAATGTTTTGTTAAAAGGAAGGATTTCTGTTTAAATTAAAAGTCTGTTTTAAATTGTTATTTGTTTCCTCTTTATTTACTCTAAGTTATTTTTCCTATCGTGCGTTTTGAATAAATAAAAAGAAAAATTTTTGTTTGACTAAGAAAAAGATAAGGTTTGAGAATGTGGGTCGTTACATCATTTCTACCAGATATTCCAATATTTGTAATTTCCACCAAACCTTAGTCATTTTCTCAAAATAAAACGTTGTAAATCCAACCCAATACTCTGTTGGAACACCAATAGCAATTAATTTTTTGTACACCATCCTCATCCAGTTTTCAGTATCTTGAGGATCAGCACTGCCTGCAAACAGCGATGGGTTTAAACGTCCAAGTTGCATAAATAAATTCATCCGACATGATTCAAGGTATTGATTACTACTTTCTCTTGAAAAATTTTGTAATAAGTCTCTGAAAGCTACAATAGGATCGATAGGCTATGACTCAGGTGTGTGCATAGTAAGAGCTACAGGAGTACAGTTTCTAGGAACTCTTCTAAGAGGCATTTTCGAGAATCTAAAAATAATTCACGATATAGGTTAGAACTCATCCGTAAGTATAGTATCTATGATTTTTCTATATTATTTCTCACTATCCATTTTACTAAAGTGACTTTTCAAGAGAACCTGGCTCTAATTACAAAATCTTTGTCACGCCCCAGAGGGGATCTAGGATAGAATAGGGAACGACCCAACCCGAAATGGACCGAATCGTGCAACCTTTATCTTAAATTCAAAATGAGCAGCGGAATACTTAGAGATCTACTTTACAAGTCATACCCAAAATAAAGGTACAAAAGTGACATTATAATAGTGCAAAATAACAATGTCCAAAATATGCTGAAATAGAATTAACATAATTCTAAAGTACAAACCTCATGAAAAATATTATAAGTCTCTCAAAAATGAAAAAAAAAAAAACTTGTTCAGGAAATTCTCCAAAATCTACTCTTGTGGTGGCAACTGGTAGTCACTTTGATTATTTCCTGAAATGGAAAGTCAAATTTAGGGTGAGTCAACTAAACTTAGTAGAAATTAGATTTTATGTTCGATATTTAGATTATAGAAAAATATGTGTGCATGCCAAATATTTATTTTAAAACAAATTCAATCTATGAAGAAAGTAAAGACGAGCAATAGAGTAAGTAACAAATCAAACAACGGCGATACTCAGACGATCGAAATAGTCAAAAAGACCCTGATCAAGTTTAGGGTTTTGCGCTCAGGGACATTGCACATATACACATGTTCTATTATTCTAGTTAACAATAATGCATGAATGTAAATATAATTATAACTGAACTAAAGAGTAAATTAAACATGTTTAGTTAAAAAGTTGTACATTTTATAAATTCTGACGTGCCAAATAAAGTCACGTCATTTAATACGAGAACATGTCAAAAACACCATTTTAAGAATTAATGTATGTTGAATATAAAATAACCCCTACCACAAATTTAAGCCTATCAAAACTAAATCCAATAGAAAAACCCCAATGAAGTCCAATTGTAAACAAGTCCAATAATTTCTTAACTCTTGGAACCTATTCATTTTATTTTTACCAGTTAGAATTCAAACTCAAAAATTAAAATCTTGGATTTCTAGGCTAAACAATAACGACCCAAAAATGAGAGGGACAAAAGCCTAACACGGTTCAATATGGACCCAAGAACAATCAGGTCAAACTTGGAGTAAACACTAAATTTGGCCCAAAACATAGTATGGGTCTCGGCCAAAAACGAGATGGGTCACAGCCATAATAACTTAGGTTGTAGGTCAGGATATTCCAAGCCACGGCCCCCAACTACTTTGCAGAGTCGCTAGTAGGCAAAGTGGCCAAGAATCGAGTCAAGATTCTCCTCCCGACCTCCATCCTCCCTCCTCAACATTGCAAATCCTTCAGAACAATCCAAAAACCATGATTTATACCCACAATTCATTATCACAACCAACGAACAGAAATTGTTTACATAAAAATCAAATTTATCCCCATACCTGAAAAAATTTACACTCTGTTAAACTTGTCTCGCCATCGTCAACTTCCAACGTCGATGCCTATTTCTTAGTCCTCAAAGAAAACTGTTTCGACCGTTAGATATTGCCTTGCGAAGGAAAAAAAATAAAACACCCAAAGAATTCAAAACTCATCTCGGTGAATAACAAGATTGTCAACCTGTCAGAGAAACTCTACCCTTTTTCGCACCGTCAGCTTACCAAATGAAGATAAAATTTGTAGGGAGAGAGAGGAATGGGGATCGACTTCACCCCAACTCTTTTGAAACAGACGGATTTTAAATTTTTAACTCATATTATAATGAGTTCGTTCTGAAGTCTTCAGTATTTGTTTGTGGGTACAAATAAAAAACAAGGTTTAATATAGGTATTTTTTTAAAATGATATTATCACATTTTAAAAATCCATTGTAATTTTGATGTTAATTTTGTTTTTAGTATTGTTAGAAATCAAAAAATAAACTGAAAATGAAAAATGAAAATGAAACTTTGATATTTACATAAAAATACCCTTTCATTAAAAAATTTAAAAAAAATTATAGTCAGGGGAAAATATTCATAATAAAAATCAAAATATAATTTTGAGTTTTACTACTCAAGTTCATATAAATTTATGAACAAAAACAAAACATTCAATGAGATTTGTAAAGCAAGTTGGTCGACCTGATCCAAAAGAATTTAGAGAAATGAATTTTAACACGTAAAAAAACCAATTTGATTGAATAACAAAAAAGTGACATTGAAGTGCTAATATAAATGTTTGCACTAAATATCAATATGATTTGTCAAATTCTTGAAATTGTCTTTGTGATTTGTTGTTCATTAGTTTTATTTAAAATAATAAATCTTATCCACTTTATCTTTGTAATTGTTGTTCATTTAGTTTATTTAAAATAGTAAATCATTTATACTAATAAATGATCAACGCATTACAAAGTTATTTTAAGAAAGTAAAATAAGAGTTTATTTTTAGTGTGTTTGTTATTTAGTGGCAATTTATTTATGCAACACATCGTAAGGTAACTTTAAAAAAATTAAAATAAAAAGTTAAAACATAATATTATATTCTTTTAATATTTATTTTTTGAGTTATTAAAATTATAATTTATTTTAAAAAATGAAAAAAAAACAATAAAGTCTATATTTTATTGACATTAGATACAAGAGCCCATATAAAAAGGCCAAAATCATAATAATAATAATAATTTAGTACTTATTTATGGGAAAAAATTATTATATTATTAAAAAAATAATTTCTATTTCTCTTATCAACTAAATTAAATGCAGTATTTGACGGTGGAATTATTGAATATTTTATTTGAGGGTATGTATAAAAATACGTTTTAATTTAAACACTTTTAAGTAATATCACTACGTGTTTGAGTTAGTCTGTAGTGTGTAAAATTAAAAAAAAGTTAGGCAATGTGATTTAGTAATGAGAAAATGGCATTAATATAATTGAGATCTGGCAAATTCTTAAAATTATTATGTGATTTGTTGTTCATTTAATGTAAGTAGATTTGTAATAATTAGAAGTATAATATATATACAAATGAATAAATGACACGAAACAAATTTATTTATTTAAGAAAGTAAAATAAGAGTGTATTTTGCAGTGTGTTTGCCATGCATTTATACGTTATTATATCATTTGTCCGGCCGTTACTAAAAAATAAAAATAAAATAAGAATTTAAATAAAATACTTTTTTTGTTAATTTTTATTTTTGTGAATTAATAAAATTGCAATTTATTAAAAATATGGAAAAAAAGATATTAATATGCCTTCTATTAACATTATAAACAAATGAAAAAGGCTAAAACCATAATAATAATTTATTATTTATTTATCAAAAAACAAATATTACATTTTTTATTTGAATTTTTTATTTCCCTTGTCCACTAAAATTTAACGTCCCGGCATCGTTCTCCAGCGAGATGTGTATTAAAGGAAGTGGAACAGCATTTTTGGTTCTACAGTGAGCACTGTGACCAAATTGATAATGGCGAGGCGCGTATCGGATCTCCTTGGACGAGTGCAACCGTCTTACCAGCTTGATCTCGACGCCTTGTTCCGCTATTCTTCAGCCAATATTCCGGGTTTCCCTTTTCATGCCTCTGATTTCACTCTTTCTCAGGTTCTCAATTCGTTTACGATTCAATGCATTTTTCTCGTTTGATTTGCAGAGTTTGATGTTTTTTTTTCTCTTTTGTGCATATTTTTGTGTAGTTTGGGCATGGGCAGTCAAATCCAACCTATCTAATGGAAGTGAGCGAGGGAGCCTCTTCGAAACGGTATGTTTTGAGAAAGAAACCTCCGGGGAAGTTGCTGGAGTCTGCTCATGCAGTTGAGAGAGAATTTCAGGTTCAATTTATCATTATTCTTTTGTTGTATCCGTAAATGGGAATTTGAATTTTATTTGTCTTGGGTTAGTGAAAGTATCGTTCGGAAATATAGAGTAGCTGCAACTTTTTCAATCTCTGACTTTACAGGTTCTTGAGGCTTTAGGAAGTGACACTGATGTTCCAGTTCCTAAAGTTTTCTGCTTGTGCAATGATCCAAGCGTAATTGGAACTCCATTTTACATCATGGAGTACTTGGATGGTCGCATATTTCTTGACCCCAAGTTACCGGTATAAATCTCGTCTATAAATTTCTTTCTGGTGTGCAAATTGAATTGATTCTCCGTGTAGCATGCAAGTGAGATTATTTTTTACCAGCTATCGAGTTATTTTTCGGTGGGACTTTGCTGTTTAGGAAGTGGCTCCAGAAAGGAGGAGGACGATATACAAAGCAGCAGCAAAAGCTTTAGCTTCTCTACATTCGGTTGATGTAGATGCTATTGGTCTAGGAAAATATGGGGGCAGGGACAACTATTGTAAGCGGCAGGTGAATGTCATAGGTGCTATTTTCATGTTGATGAGCTTTTTTTTTTCATTGTTTGTAATGCTTTGTCATACTCTCAAGTCACCTTGAGGGATGTGATTTTCAATTAGGATTTTTATGTTATAATGAAATCTTGATACTTGGATTGTTATTGGCTCTTTGTCCATGAGATTTCGAGCTAAATCATGTAAAGTGGAAATTAGCTCTAATAATATGGTAATGCTTATGAATTTTAAATTCATTCCAGATTGAGAGATGGGCAAAACAGTACATTGCCTCAGTTGGAAAGGGAAGTTCTGATGGAAATCCTAAGATGTTTGAACTTATTGATTGGTTACGGCAACATATTCCTCCAGAAGATTCAGCAGCTGTTACAGCAGGCATAGTTCATGGAGACTTTCGCCTTGACAACCTTGTATTCCATTCCGTTCAGGTCTGTGATTCCAAAAGAGTTTGATTGATTGACTGACACTTGACTCACTTATAGTCAGTGCATACTTTTGGGGTTATTTTCTCGCCATCTTTTTCCAATTATTACTGTTTGGGTGGGACAAAAACCACTTGTATAACGAAGTTGCTCATCTTTCATGAACTGCTTATTGGTGTAGGATAGGGTGATTGGTATTCTTGACTGGGAACTATCCACTTTGGGAAACCAAATGTGCGACATTGCATACATATGTTTGGTACATACAAAAATTAATAGTCAGTTTTGAAGATTGAAAATATTCTTCAATTTATATAATTGAATGATTGATTTCTTTCTACTCTCAAACCTTGGCAGCCATATGTTTTGGATATTGGGGTCAACCAATCACAACTTGGAGGAGGTCTTGAATCAATTGAAATTCCAGAAGGGATTCCCTCGCATGCGGAGTATCTTGCTGAATACTGCTCCCTTGCTGTAAGTAGGTTGCTGATGATATCACATGATGGAGTTTCTATAATATTTATTATCATTCAATCAGAAAGAGGCAGTGGTATTATGAGTAAAGGATTAATTTATGACCTTTTCTATATTTATCTCATAAATGACTGATCCAAGGACTTATCATATAAAGCATAAATCCCTATCGGGTTGAATTGATTTTCATAGTAATGAGAATTTATTTGAATCTTTACTATTTAGTTTCGCTTGTATTTACTTTTATTTATTTTAACATTGACTTAGATTGGTTGTAGTGTAATTTTTGGTATGGTTTTACTGTTACTCATGAATAGTTCCACATCTTCGTTCCCAGTAAGCTAAAAAAGAATTACAACTTTACTCTTATATATTGCTCTGGATCTTGTAAAAAGAGATGCTTTTGTTGCATTTATTATATACAGGGGAAACCATGGCCTTATGCTTCATGGAAGTTTTATGTCGCCTTATCACTTTTTCGGGGAGCAATAATTTATGCAGGAATTTACAGTAGATGGTTATTAGTAAGTTGGTTAGAGCAGAAAGATATTCCAAATCTTTGAGATAATTACATTGTTTGAGTCTTTATAATAATATTGATATTTGAGCAGGGTAATGCATCTGGTGGGGAGAGTGCTCTGCATGCAGGAGAAAAAGCTGATGCTATGGTAGACATTGCATGGGGACACATTAATCGGAAAACAGAGCTTCCTGAGCATCCTCCATCTGGTCGCTATTCTATTTGAAGACCATTTTGTCTTTGAGTAATTAGTGCTTGAAAGTTTTTATTTCTTCTGTTATGTTTCAGATTCAACTTCTCAAAACCAATCAAAACTACTTGGAAATGAGAATGAAAAACAGGGACTATTTGATGTCCGGGGAAAATTCATGCCAAGTAAAAAGGTCCTGGGATTGATGACCAAATTACTTATGTTCATGGAAGAGCATATTTACCCCATGGAAAAGGAGTTTTACAAACTGGCTCACTCTTACGCATGTTGGACTGTCCACCCAGAGGAACAGAAACTTAAAGTGCTCGCAAAGAAAGAAGGCCTATGGAACTTGTGGATGCCTGTAAGCACATCGACTTTTCTCCCAGCTATGTTATTTGCATTGTTCAAAATTTTCATCCAGATAAGTTGTGTTTTAATTGCAGTTAGATAGTGCTGATAGAGCCAGAAAATTGATTTTCGATGAGAGCAAGCATGCGCCTTCTGTTGATGCACGCAACCAGTTGCTAGGGGCTGGCCTTTCAAATCTTGAATATGGGTATCTTTGTCAGATCATGGGTCGATCTATTTGGGCTCCTCGGGTATTTAATTGTGGAGCCCCTGACACTGGAAATATGGAGGTAAGTTGATCTAGGAGCCATGAATGATTAATCTGCACTTTCAAAAATATTCAGTTGAGGAACTTTGTTGACAAACATAAAACTTATATACTTCATAATAATGAGTGAATAAATCATTCAGAGTCTGGCTGTATGATAGAACCTGATCCTACAAATTTACAAATTTTTTGGGCCTGTGGGAATCATAGACTAGCGAGTCTCTCTCCACTCAGGAAGACAGTAACATGTCTGACTTTGTGAAATAGCTTGACCTCATGTTTTGTGTAAATTCATTGTATATGAAGCTCATCTCAGTTGTAATAAGGGAAACTTGGATTGTCATATCATATATGTGCTGTGTATTTTGATGTCTATCATCGTTGGTTTAAAATGCTGGCTGTAATCACATTGATGCTAGCATATTTAAATTTTTCAAATTTTTAATTTCATTTAGGTATTATTGCGTTACGGAAATAAAGAACAAATTCATGAGTGGCTACTCCCTTTGCTTGAGGGAAAGATCCGATCGGGTTTTGCAATGACAGAACCACAAGTTGCCTCTTCTGACGCCACCAATATCGAATTCTCGATTAAAAGGTACTATCAACCAGTTGAAAGATTTTATTCTTTGCAAAATCACTAGTCTTTAATCTTCAATGAATATTGAATATGAATGATGTACTGGTATAGAATGGATGTGTGGTTGTGCATATGCTATTTAGTTCACGGTTTGAGATTGTGCACAATATATTTATGATTTTTTTTTTACAAGAAACAAAATATATTGAAAAATAGAATAATTATTCTCAAGAAAAATACAAACACTTAATTTAAAATAATTCTTTTTAATTAGGGAGAACTAAATTAAGAGAATAAATCCTAAATATATTTATGATTTGAATTGAACTATTTGCAGAGAAGGTGATTCATATATCATCAATGGCACCAAATGGTGTATAAGTGGAACCATGGATCCAAGGTGCAGACTTCTTGTCGTCATGGTTAGTTCTTGAGTTAAATAATTAATTTGTATCTTTTTATTTTCAGTCATCGTGTAAATGGTTACATCAAATGCAGGGTAAAACTAATCCCGCAGCTTCTAAGCATATGCAGCAGTCTATGATCTTGGTGGACATCAATACTCCAGGCGTACACATAAAAAGACCATTAACAGTGTTTGGTTTCGATGATGCACCTCATGGGCATGCAGAAATATTATTCGATAATGTGTGTGTGCATGAAAAGAATATCATACTAGGAGAGGGATGGGGTTTTGAAATCGCTCAGGTAAGCCGTGTAATCGCATCCTGACTGAACCTTTACTTGGATAGTGGGTTAATTTATTTTTCTGTAAAACCAAATATGCATATATTGCTATGGGATTATACTTGTACATAATTAGAAGATACCCCCAAAAAGTTTCATCCAGTGATTGCTTCTAACCCAATTTCAGGGTGGGCTAGGACCAGGAAGGTTGCACCATTGCATGAGGTTGATAGGTGCAGCAGAGCGTGGCATGCAGATGATGGCTCTACGAGCTCTTAGTCAAAGGGTTTTTGGGAAGCTGATCGCTGAGCAAGGTTCTTTCCGCTCCGATATTGCCAAGGTAATTTAGTGAGGTCCTAATCGTTAGACATTCTAATCCTGGGCAGTAGTTCATGAGGAAGGGATGTTTGTTTCTCTCAGTGTCGGATAGAGTTGGAGCAAACTAGGTTGCTGGTTCTAGAGGCGGCGGACCAACTAGATAGACTGGGGAATAAAAGAGCGCAAGGAATAATAGCGATGTCGAAAGTAATTGTAGTTTTTGTTTTTGTTTTTTATTCGCTAAAATTGGAGAAGTGGGTTCCGAAGATTGTTTTGGTCATGGTGAAACTGGGTGCAGGTAGCAACTCCAAACATGGCATTACAGGTTCTAGACATGGCGATTCAAGTCCATGGCGCTGCTGGCTTATCTTCAGACACTGTCCTTGCGCATCTGTGGGCGACTGCAAGAACTTTGAGACTCGGAGGTGGTCCTGACCAAGTGCACTTAGGAGGAGGCATCGCCAAGCTGGAACTAGAGAAAGCCAAGTTATAATAACAAAATATATTGGAATAATGATTTAATATTATAATAATAATAGTTAAATATTATTATTTAAGCAAACACCAACAAGTCTAATTAAATCAACAGCTCAAACTTTTTTTTCACTTTTACCACAAATTAAAAGCCAAGTCTAATTTAAAAATAAAATTTCTCGGGAAGCAGTCAACGTCAACGTATTGGAACTCGAAAAAAGACCGAAAGTGATCCAAATCGCGTGTCTGCGGGACCACCGAATGGTTGCCCCGCCACTGATTGAATATTATGTTATTGATAATTTCATTTTTGTAACATTTACAAAATTAATTAATTTTTTTGCAAATAATTGTACATTCTTAAGTAGGGTTCATTTTATAACATGTGACGCCTGTAAAAAATAACTAATTCCTATAAATACCGACTCTACTATTAGGGTTCAGTGTGACCCAGATTCTAATTGGATCAGGTCGATTTGGTCTACATTGGAAGTTTCTTAATTCCTGCAGGATTATGGTTACCAATTTCAGTATGACTAGGGTTTCCTTTATTTCCTATAAATATATGCTTGAGCCGCAAAGCTCGTTGTACCGATTTTTATAGTGATTTCTCCTCTGCCCGTGGTTTTTTTCCCGTCTTGGGTTTTCCACGTAAATTTGGTGTCCACTGTTTTCTCTTTCTTTTTTTCAAATCTCGTTCGTTATTCCAACGTTATTTTCAACAATTGGTATCAGAGCTACGGTTGAGGTTATCTATATCAATTTTCAACAATTGGTATTAGAGGGAAGTTGGAAGGTTTCTGAAAATCGAGGTTTTCGATTTATCGGAGGTGGAACGAATTATTGATTTTAGGTTTTGGAAATTAGAAATTGAAAAAGAAAAGAATTTTTTTTTATTCCCGCTGCCCGAGTGCCGCTGCCCGGCGTCCTTCTTCTCCAACAAGCTGCTGCCCTGCGTCTTCTCCATCGACGAACTCCAGCAGCGAAGACGAACTACAGCGAAGAAGGGAAGGTCGAAACCGCACTGCCATCCCGCGCAGCGTCATCCAGTCGTCGATCGTCCGAGAACAGAGACGATCTCGTCCCGAAGCCGTGATTCCCCGATCCGAAGCGCCACCGATCTGTTCTGCGAGAGGACAGAACCGCGGCGAAGAAAACAGCACCGCACCGCTGCAGTCGGCCGAAGCAGCGAAGAACCGAGCGCCGCCGTCGATCCGTCGCAGTTTGCCGTCGCCGACAAAACTCCGTTGTACAGCCACCAGGGGACGAATTTTTGGTTTAAAAAAAAAAAAAAAAAAAAAAAAATTTCGTTGATTTTTTGGGTTACAATTGATAAAGTTCTGATTTTTTGGATATTGCATGGGTTGTTGAGCTTGGTGGAGATAAAATTTTGTTTTTGGAAATATTGCAGGCTATTTTGGGGGGTCAATTTTAGTGCAGGTATTCTGTTAGATTTTTTGAGGAAAATTCTCAATTTTTGGGAGATGACTACAATGAAGTATGAAATTTCGATGTTGGATCGGAATACGAGGTTTCTGATATGGCAGATAAAGATGCGGGATGTTCTTGCTCAGATGAAATTGGACAATACATTATTGGGGGTCGATAATATACCAACATCTTTGACCGAGGAGGAAAAATTATTGAGGGACAGAAAAGCGTTATCTGTGATTCGTCTTCATTTATCAAATGAAATTTTGGAGGATGTCATGAAAGCGAAATCTGCTGCTGAAATATGGACAAAGTTGGAAGAATTGTGCATGCATAAAACCCTGACGAGTAAGCTGCATTTGAAGCAGCGGTTATATTTTCATCATATGGAAGAAGAAACTTCGATTGAAGAACACTTGACTGCATTTAAAGGAATTGTTTCGGATTTGGAAGCAATGGAATGCAAATATGATGAGGAGGATTTGGGTTTGATTTTGCTATGTTCATTGCCTGCATCGTACAATATTTTCCGGGATACCATTCTGTACAGTTGGGACACGTTGACTCTGAAAGATGTCTACGATGCTTTGCTTTCAAAAGAAAGGATGAAGCACCTTGTAGTTGGATCTGGAACTCAGGGAGAGAGATTGATCACCCGGGGTAGAACATCAGAGAGGTCCGATAAAGGGAACAGTAACAGAAAGGGTTCGAAAAGCAGATCAAAGTCCAGGAACAGAAACAAAGTTTGTTTTTTCTGTCAGAAAAAAGGGCATATTAAATCTGTGTTACAAGTTGCAGAATAAGAGAAAAGAGCAAGCTGATCAGAAGGGAAAACAACCAGTGAATTCTGGTGAAGCTGCTGTCGCTGAAGAAAACGAGTGTGAATCAGGAGGAGATCTTCTGGTAGTATCTGACGGAATATCAAAGTCATCCGAGGAGTGGATTTTGGATTTGGCCTGTACATTTCATATGTGTCTCAACAAAGATTGGTTTTCGACATATGAGCCAGTGCTAAAAGGTGCAGTATTGATGGGTAATGATTCATCGTGCAAGATAGCAGGGATTGGTTCGATCAAAATCAAGATGTATGATGGAGTTGTCAGAACACTTTGTGACGTGCGACATGTTCTCGATTTGAAGAGAAATTTGATCTCGTTAAGTACTCTTGATCTGAAAGGGTACAGGTACACCGGTGAAGGTGGAGTTTTGAAGATCAGCCGTGGTTCTCTTACTATGATGAAGGGGCAGAGAAAATCTGGTAACTTATATGTTTTGCAGGGATCTACAGTTGTAGAGGATGCTGCAGTTGGTACTTCATTGTCAGATGAAGACCTTACCAGATTATGGCATATGCGTTTGGGGCATATGAGTGAAAATGGGATGAATGAGCTTAGCAGAAGAGGACTTTTGAATGGTCAGAGCACAAGCAAATTACAGTTTTGCGAGCATTGTGTTTTTGGGAAACAGAAGAGAGTTGCATTCACTACAGCCACTCACAGTACGAAAGAAATACTTGGTTACATCCACTCAGATCTTTGGGGTCCAGCACCGGTGCCTTCCAAGGGAGGGACACATTATATGTTGACCATGATTGATGATTATTCAAGAAAGCTTTGGGTGTTCTTTCTCAAGAAGAAAAGTGATGTGTTCGTTACATTCAAGGAGTAGAAGACTTTAATTGAAAAGCAGACAGGAAAGCAGGTAAAATGTTTACGCACCGACAATGGGTTAGAGTTTTGTTCGGGAGAGTTCAACTCTTTCTGCAGGTCAGAAGGCATTATGAGGCATCTGACAGTCCCGGGAACTCCACAGCAAAATGGAGTGGCAGAGCGTATAAATAGAACTTTAATGGAAAAGGTGCGATGTATGATTTCAGATTCTGGTTTACCTAAGTCATTTTTGGCTGAAGCTGCTGCTACTGCTTGTTACATTGTGAATCGGTCTCCGTCAAATGCTCTTGTAAGAAAGCTGCTGAAGAAGTTTGGTCTGGTAATCCTGTTGATTATTCAAGTTTGAGAGTATTTGGTTGTTTCGCGTATGCTCACGTTGATAATGGCAAGTTAGAGCCAAGATCATTAAAATGTATATTCTTGGGATACTCGTCTGGTGTCAAGGGATATAGGTTATGGTGCCCTGAATCCAAGAAAGTGATAATAAACAGAAATGTGGTATTTGATGAAGCTGCTATGCTTGGAAATTCATCTCCTAAAGAGTTGACAAATAAAACTAATCATTTATCTGGTAGTGAGGTTGTGGTTGAAGTTGAATCAGGGTCGGCATCAGAGTCCTCAGGTCAGACCAGTTCAGATAATCATGGTGATACAGTTTCCGCACAATCACCAGGATCAACTTCGGCAGAGTATTCCATCGCTAAAAACAGGCCAAGAAGAGAGATTAGACCTCCACAGAAATATGGTGAAGCAGATTTAGTTGCTTATGCTTTGAGTGTAGCTGAAAGCATTGATTCCAGTGAAGAACCGTCTTCTTATTCAGAGGCCGTGAGTTCAGAAAATTCAGGGAAATGGATGATCGCCATGCAGGAGGAGATGGAGTCTCTTCAGAAAAACGGCACATGGGACTTAGTTAAATTGCCGAAAGAAAAGAAAGTGGTTCACTGCAAATGGGTGTTCAAGAAAAAGGAAGGTACACCAAGTGTTGAAGAAGATAGGTACAAAGCACGTTTGGTTGCCAAGGGGTACAGTCAGATTCCAGGTGTAGATTTCACTGATGTGTTTTCTCTAGTGGTTAAGCACAGTTCGATTCGAGCTTTGCTGGGTGTTGTGGCTATGCACAACTTTGAGCTTGAGCAGTTGGATGTGAAAACTGCCTTTTTACACTGAGAGCTTGAGGAGGACATCTATATGCAGCAACCTGAAGGCTTCATAGTCTCCGGAAAAGAAGACTATGTTTGTTCTTTAAAGAAGTCCCTTTATGGTCTGAGGCAATCGCCTAGACAATGGTATAAGAGGTTCGATTCATTCATGCTTGCTCAAGATTTCAGAAGGAGCAATTATGACAGTTGTGTCTACATAAAGAACAGTCAGAATGGATCAGTGATTTATCTGCTCTTATACGTCGATGATATGTTAATCGCAGCTAAAGATATTGAATAAATCAGAAGGGTCAAAGCACAACTGAGTAAAGAGTTTGAGATGAAAGATTTGGGAGCAGCGAAAAAAATACTTGGTATGGAGATACAGAGAGATAGGAAATATGGGAAATTGTACCTAAGTCAAAGGGGGTACATTCAGAAAGTTCTCTGCAGGTTTAACATGAATAAGTCTAAACCTGTTGGTACTCCATTAGCAGCTCATTTCAGGCTTTCGTCAGACTTATGTCCGCATTCGGATGATGAAATTAATTATATGTCACGAGTTTCGTATTCTAGTGCAGTGGGATCTCTCATGTATGCTATGGTATGCACGCGTCCAGATTTATCTTACGCAGTTAGTGCAGTTAGTAAGTACATGGCAAATCCAGGAAAGGAACACTGGAGAGCTGTTCAATGGATTCTTAGGTATCTGCGGGGAACTACCGACGCTTGTCTTCAATTTGGAAGAACTCGAGATCCTGTTATTGGATATGTTGATTCTGATTATGCGGGGGATATTGATAAGAGGAGATCTCTTACCGGATATGTCTTTACAGTTGGGGGTTGCGCTATCAGTTGGAAAGCTACCTTACAGAATACCGTTGCATTGTCTACTACAGAGGCAGAATATATGGCTATTACAGAGGCTTGTAAGGAAGCTATATGGTTAAAGGGTTTGTTTGGTGAGCTCAGTGGAGATTTGCAGATTGCCACAGTGTTTTGCGACAGTCAGAGTGCAATATTTCTCACTAAAGATCGGATGTTTCATGAGAGGACGAAGCATATCGATATTCGTTATCATTTTGTTCGTGAAGTGGTTGCTCGTGGTGATTTTGCAGTTAGTAAAATCAGTACTCATGATAATCCTGCTGATATGATGACAAAGACTTTGCCCACACCCAAGTTCAAGCATTGTTTGAGCTTGGTTGGTATTAGCTGCTGATTTCGCTCTCAGGGGCATTTGTTGAAGAGGAGGTTTTTTCTAAAGTTTTCTATTGTTATATTTATAGGGTGGAATTCGTGTCAAGGTGGAGATTGCTAGGGTTCAGTGTGACCCGGATTCTAATTGGGCCAGGTCAGTTTGGCCGACATTGAAGGTTTCCTAATTCCTGCAAGATTAGGGTTACCAATTTCAGTATGACTAGAGTTTCCTTTATTTCCTATAAATATATGCTTGAGCCGCAAAGCTCGTTGTACCGATTTCTATAGTGATTTCTCCTCTACCCGTGGTTTTTTTCCCGTTTTGGGTTTTCCACGTAAATTCGGTATCTACCGTTTTTTCTTTCTCTTTTCTAAATCTCGTTCGTTCGTTATTTCAACGTTATTTTCAACATCTACCTCTCCCAAGTCCCAACTATTGTAATAATTAACATAATTACTTTTCCATTGACTATTTACACAATTAAATCAATGGGTAATGATATTATTAAATTATGACGTGCATAAAACTATCTATATGTACAACATGGAAGTCAAACATTCTTAGTCACCAAGACGTGTATCATATTCCGCCACGAACAAAATAGTCCCTTAGTGAGGTTCAACTTTGACTCTGCCTAATTTTCCAGTTGGGTTCCACATTTTTTCGTTTGTCACTGAGTCAACAACCGAGTCTATTCGTTTCGCTGAATCTCGTCAGTCGTCACGGCCACGTTCGACGTCCGACGGGGTGACGGGACTGAAAATCACTGCGTTTCCGGACGGGGACAATCCTCGTCTTTCTCTGCCGATAATCCTCTTGAACGAAAGAGACATCATTCGGCTCGTTGGCGATTTGAAGCATTGACTGGCCGGTGTATTACACCCTGATTCGTTTTCGAACATGCCAAAACTTTCGTTCCGTCGCGGGACCACGATAGAAACCCCGACCATCTCCAATGGCTTTCTTCGAGCTCCGAACGACGACGTACTTCGTGAAGAAGAAGGGCGAGCCTGATTTACTGTATATTCCAATTCATGCTCGCAATCTGAGCACAACCCAGAACTCGAACCGGATTCGTTTATCACAGATTGCTCATTAACGGAAATACTAATTTCCCCAGAGCTTTCCGGCCTCTGGTCTTCTTCGACCGGAGTGCGGCAAAGAGGGCAGGTCGAGTGAGAGTGAAACCACATGTCAATACACTCTACATGGAAACTGTGGTTGCATCTGGGTAAAATTCGACCCGTTTCATTCTCTCCGAATTCAGACAAACACACAGCGCAATCGATGGGTTCGGAGTAGGTTTTGGAAGAGTAAGAGAAAATAGGGAGATTTTCAACGACGGCGGCATCGAGCCCGCGATTCGCTGAAGGGCCCGTAGGGACGGCGTTACGAAGGTCGCCGCTGAACACGAAGTGAGAGCGGCGGCGGATATGTCTGCGGCGAGCGCGGAGGAGGTACCAGCGGGCGTATAAATGGAAGCAGACCATGATAATTACGACGAAGAACAAAACTATCATTGCGCTCATCATGATCTTTCCGCTGATAGCATAGTTCTTGTATTCAGGGGGAGGGGAACCTTCGCCACTGTCCATGCTGACTGACCTTCTGGAGCTTCAGTCTCAGCGAGAAAATGAGAGAGAGGGAGAGGGTTTTCCGAAGCGATAGAGGAAGGAGGTATTATAAATCTGAGGGGGGCGCTGACAGTGGATTGTAGGAAGAAAAGGAGGAAATTTCTTGAGGGTCTGCTTTCTTCTGTGTGATTGATAGCTGCCCTCATGCTTCAATTGCAGTCAACTTACGCCAGAGTTGACGGGGCAATCACGGGAAATGACGCCTGTACCCTTACATTTTTATTAGCTTACATTTATTACTCAAGTATTGAGCTATGCCCTCTTCGTCACGTATTAGGAAACCAGCGTTTAGATATTAGGCTAGAGGACACTCAAGATAATATATTATTCTTATTTTTATATTATAACACAATATTGTAGCGTGATAATTAACTGTCTAGCTACTATATTATTTTAATTATTTATATAGAAATTAATAAATCAACCATTATACTTTTTATAATCAATAACAAATCAACTACTTAATAATTCTCTTCAACTTAAACATTGAAGAATGAAAAATTGACGACGTAAATATTGCGGTTAGGTTTTTCGTTAAAAAAAAAAAGTTGTCGTTCTACTGCAAAACATTATCTTTTCACGGCAGAACGTTATTTTCTACTAAACAATTTTAAAATATTACTTTACGCGAGAGAACAACAACGTTCCGTTGTGGAAAGATGATGTTCTATTGTTGAAAGAAGACCTTCCGCTGCGGAACATCAATGGTCCACATCGTTCCGCTTAGAGAAAGATTATGTTCCGTTGCGGAAAATTTACTTTCCTCTGCAAAAAGTGATGAGCATTGGACGGTGACAATGGACTAGGAAGAAAAAAGAGAAGATGGTGATGAGAACTAGACGGTCAAATAGAGAGGAGGAAATTGTTTTTGACGACGAAAAGATGCTCAAAAGAAAACATGGAGACTATTTTCGACGACTAGAAGACCATGTCAGAACTTCTCGGAATCGTCTTCTCGTAATATTAATTCAATTATTGCGATTTTATCATATAACAAACATAGAATTAGAATTTATATAGAGTAATATTTCGGCATCGTTTTCGCTGTATTGTTTCTTTCGACAGGTAACGGTGATGTTTGCTTTATTCATTTTTTATAGTTCAGTGTTTACGTTATTAGTGAAAATTATACAATAGTTAATTTGTTATTGACCACAAATTACTGTGGTTGATTTATTAATTTGCCATATATATAATTTATCATAATTATTGAATCCTCATTGGCTAAGGTCTAGAGTAGAAAATGTACACCTAAAGTTACCCTAGCATCATCTAGAATTACTCTTGCATTATATACTATGGGCTCAATAATTTGGGTTACTATATTTATCTTCACAGAGTGAACATCTTTTTATGCTGCTATTTCAGTCTTTTCATTAATTGCTCTCATCGTTTGTTTTGATTTATGTTCTTGTTGGGAATCATTCGAATGACCTCAGCGCATTTCCATCTTCCCTCCAAACTCGTCCCTGCAGAGAATAACTCAGCAATGTCGGTCGACTCCCCTGTTTTTCCAGTCTCGAGGAACTGGGATTATGCCTACTTCCAGGTAGCTTCCTCTTCTCCCTTTCTCTCTATTCGTCTTCTCTCTTTTTCTGGTTTTTTGTTGAATTTACAAATGTTTTCCGACGTAAATTTTATCGATTTGATTAGATTTATGTTATCTTCCTTTTCCGGCGCGAAGGTTTTGGAAGAAGCAAGAAAGCACCAGCGTGAACCGTCGAAATCCATGGATTCCGTACACTCGAATCTCCAAAGCAGAGAAGATTTAAACAGGACCCAGAAGGCCAAGAAGAAGAAATGGTGGAATAACGCTCTGTTTTTCCTCAAGGGGAGTTGCATCAAAACCCATCGCCGTGGTCGCAGCGTCGTCTCCGGAGCTTTCCGAGCATCCGTTTCAGGACCTCTCTACATAGCCTACGACGGAAGCTGGCCAAACAAGACATACCGAACCACAAGAACGCCGTCTTCTGGGCCTCTCTCTGGCGGTAAAACTCGGACGGGTAATTGTGAGCTACAGATACCTTATCTGAATCTCAATGACCTCAACCCGGAGGAGGAGCTGATAAGCTTTACCTCCCGATTACCCATATACTTCGTAACGTAAATGAGAAACCATTCGCATTAATCACTTTGTACTGTAAAAGGTAAGGTGTTTGACCCAATCCAACAATGTCTGTTCTTCAGCATTACCATCAAACGACTTCATTCTTCCATGATTACCTATGGGTTGAAATATAACTCGGAACTGCAATGACCTGGGTTTGTGTGCATTGACGACGACAAAATAGATCCAATCCAATCAAGAAGAAGCTCAACGGCTAGCATGAAGTATCATCCAATCGCATCTTATCTGAAATCAAGAATCGATATCTGCAAGCAAACGCTCCTCCGCTCCATAATTACTTAACCTAACTACTAACTGCTCCCCACGTCTTCCTCCAACGTGCTCCTGTCATCTCCATCTGTACTTTTTTTTGGTGTCTGCAGAGAGATCTGGTGGCCTGTTTTCGAGAGAGAAGAGATGAAGATGGGCCACCCAATAGGCCGATAGCCAGAGAGTGGACAGCAGTTTGTGGTAAGATCCCCCTACCTAACCAATTATGAACTTGATGATCGTGGATATGTCAACCGAGCCCAGCTGAAAAACGTTAGCTCATCGGAGTTCCTGAGTAAGTTTTTTGAATTTGGGTCACGAACTAGACCAATAGAGTTGAGTTGAGGCCAGTCCATTTTCAATAGCTATCAAGTCTTTTAATTCCCTCTAACTCCCTCTCAAATTTGTCATCTAAGAAGTCATTGTCTAAAGTTTTACTTTTGGGCAAAACTTTTGAAGCTTGCACCATTATCATTCTTGACACATAGACATATACAGCCTTACGTCATGTAGGTGTGCATAATGAGCATTCTCTACCTCGGGTGAGATCTACCATTATGTGTTCAAGGGTCTTGGATTTTCAAAGGGAACAATGTTGCTAGACCATCTATTTTGGGAACTGTTGCTTAGAATGTTGAGATTCCAAGACTAACTATGTTAAAATGAAGGACATCCTCAGTCAAGCGATCATTTTTTGAGGATGGGATCTCTATGCTCTAGAAAAATAAGATGCCTTATTGGTTCAATCAATACCTCATTCACGAGCATCCAATTAGATATTGATATGCTTCTAGATCTTGGATATTGAATTGATCAATCTTTACTCTCTTTTTAGATTTTGGATGTGTTTTGATAAATATATATGTTTGGATTGAAATTATTTGAAATATGGATCATATTTGGATATATTTGGATCATATAGAGGAAAATTTGTCAAAATTTTCAAAAATTGTTTTATCTTAACTAAATTAGAATTAAGCGTTAATGTTTTGATGAATTAACAACTTAAGTTGACAAATTTGTAATTATTTCTTATTGAATATAATTATCTTAGAATCACTATCTCGTTATAATTGAAAATTACTAATGAGTGTGTTAAGACCTCGCAAAAAAATTCAAATTATTTTTCAGATTTCAAGTCCCTTCGTTCAACTAGAGTTGGACAACAGACAACTAGAGATTAAATAGAATTGATAAATTGATCCTCGCCTAAAGTGTTTGGTCGACCAACCTAGTGAACTGAATATCCACAAAATGAGTAACAAACATACGAAGCAGAAATGTGATCGACCACCCAAGCTACACTGGTAGTCAAAAACAAGTGAGAGGTCGACAAACTTTTTGAAACTAAGACATAACGGTCGACCAGAGACAACTAGCAATCGACCGACAATCGTCATAATTTTTCCATAACAGACATCTTAAGGTAGACCGAAGACAAGCAGTGGTCGTGTCATGACTCACAAGAGCCCCGAGACAGAATGGAGAATGACCCGAACTAAATGACCGAATTGTCTAACCTATTATCACTTTAAATTTATTAATTTGCAACATAAGACAAAAAATAATTAATTAAAAGACAGGACCTGACAACATAGGTTTAACAGTTCCGATAGTAATATTAGAAAATATATAATATAAACCAAATAAAATATTGTGCAGAAAGTAAATTAAGGGTTATAGTTAAAATATGATTTTAAATTCATGCATGTTTAAACAACATTCCTTTTTAATTAAAATTATTAAATACCTATTGAGTTTAGTCAACTAATCTCAATGACATCTTTTAGGATTTTATCAGCCGGACTTTCAATTAGACCTGAAGGGATTTTATTTTATTTCTGCACTTTAATAAATTATTCTTGAGAGACATTTTTGTGAGGTATACTTTATTGAAGAATAATTTATTGAAGTGAAAAAATAAAATAAAATTTTGCTCGGTCTAATATTGACTCGACAACTGGAAGTTCCACTAATAAAATCCTGAAATATGTCATTGAGATGAGTAGACTAAACTTAGGAATGTAATAATTTTAATGAAAGAAAAATGATGTTTAAGCATGCATGAATTTAAAATTATATTTTATAAATTCATTTTAGGAAAATGTGTGCAAAAGGGCATGTGTTTAAAACCACCCACTAATATGCGGTACATAATTAAAATAAATTTTTTTACTAATTAAAAATCATAGTGAAAATAGAGTCATTCACGGACTACAGACATACCATGTCATAGGCAAATAAAGCAATGCTCGGCGATTGTGAAAGCCACATAAAATACCCCAAACAAGTTAAGAGTTTTGTGCCTATGAACACGACACATATAACTGTTTCATTACTCTAGTTAACAATAAACAAAGACATTATCACATAGTCGAATGTGCGTAAAATAAAATAGATCCCAAACTGGGTTGATCGAACTCAATTCACACAACCGAGTTGATCCAAAAATATAATATGTAGAAATATATTTTTAAACGTGTACAGTGAAAAATTAAATATAATTTAAAAACCTAACTGCCATAAAATTAACACGTCATTTTTTATGAAACACATCTCAAAATATTTATTTAAAAAAAAATTATACAATGCAGTGTATAAAAAAAATTGCTACCTTGAAGTGGGTTTTTCACCTGCACAAATCCAATTATCCAAAATGTCCAACTTTTAGAGTCCACAATTTAAATTAATATATGAGTAGCTAAAAACACAGTTGTAAAATTTGTGGGCTAATTTTTATTAATTTTCTAATTATCATTTAAAATTAATTGGGTTATAAAATACCCAAAACTGCCCTAGGACCAGAGTCCGCTTATGCCCTCGGATTGTGGTCGAGGCTTGCGAATGAAGGTGACAACGTTCGGTTGCTATCTTCACCGAGACGCGACAACTCTTGATGCGCGAACGAAAGGGGTTTAGATCTAACCTGTAAATATGATGACGATGGATGAGGATTGATAGTCGGCAGACGCTCTTTCCTTCAACGAACAAGTAAACTCGTGTTCTTACTTACACGAGGGTTCTTTGGATGTAATTCACCAAAGGGGTTTATGAAAAAGGAATCTCTCCAATTTCAAAATTAGCAAAAGCTATTTTGTATTAAACTCTGAAATTGAAATTAAACATAACACTAAATGGCTTTATATAGCCTTTTACAAAACATTAATTAGGAAACAATAAAATAGGAAATAAATAAACACACTTAAATATTCGGTCCATAATTGGCCGATTAATATAAGCTATTTTAGTAACTTTCTAATCTTGAATTTAGTAAGCCTCGACTTTCTTTGACTTCACAAAAAGGCAGTTTCCTTTCTCTTGATATTTCTTGTTTGGAAAATTACTTAAGTTGGCTTTCTTAGTCTTCACGAAAAGGCAGGTGATATCTTTGGTAACTTTTCTTTCTTTAATTCCGCATTGTATGAAGTTACTAAATTCATGATCTTTCCATTGTGACTCTCGGCCGATAAGGAAAGTTTCCTTAATCTTCAAATTGATATTTTTTGATGGACTTAATTTTGCATCAACTCTCCCTCTGGGCGATACTTCCTGTCTTGGCTAGTCATCTAGTTTCTGGTAAATACCGGGAGGAACGAAGTGTCGCAGCTCAACGTGATGAGTCACGCATCGACATTCTAAGGCCGACGCAACCCGTGTGATCAAGTCGTCGAGTTTCGTCCAATATTTCCAGTCAACCTCAACCAAAAATCCAAGCAGAGACATAATAGAGGCAAAAGTTAGAGTTTTTATCACCTCTGCCGACGAAGCTCGAATACCGGAAGCCCCAATTTGCACCACGAAGTTCGATGTTCACCTTCTTTGATACCACACCAAGGTAACTGAAGTTTTCTTTCCAAAATTGTATATAAATAAATTTAGAATCTTTAAATCTGCCAATTGTTTTTAAAGAGTCAAGCAATTGCCTTACCCATGCCAATTCTTTCAACACTGGGAAGAGTTTCTTCACAATTTCGAAAGCGAAATCTATCGGTGAGCGAGGATGACGGAAATGAAAGGTAGAGAACAAAATGGTAGTGTTAAATTGAGGGTGAATGTTGAGAAATAGGCGTTCACCTTTGATGGCAGGGGAGAGGATTAGGGAGAGTTTCCTTTCCGATCCCCTGAAGATCTGTAAACTGGGGGAGGCGTTCTCCAGTCTCCCCAAAATTAAATACATTTTTTTAAAAAATATGTCAGATATTACAGGTCGACTGTTGGCTTGGGTTTTTAGTGCTCGTCTACAAATAAATCCACATATCTGCTACACAACTCTTACTGAATCTTTGACCAAAAATTTGCGCAAATCTTATAGTAACAATTCCAAGCTTTCTTATCCAACTCTCACCTACTCATTCTTTAGCGATTGTTTACAATTGTAAGAGTTAAGTTTTTGCACTCATTATTTTAAAAACATTTTCTTATTGATTTGTGAAAAAAGTAAAAACTCTAGAAGTTGTAAATACTCAATTGACATCCTTAAAGTCAATCAAGTGTAAACAAGGTTGATAGTGGTATTGAATTTTAAAAAAGCACCTTATAGTGCAGATGTACATAGTTTAACTGAACCCGTTAACAAACTGTGTTTACATTCTCTGTCTATGAATTTGTAACAAACTGTGTTTGCATTCTCTTTCCTTGTTAAGAATAAGTTTTATAACCTAATCTACTATAGTTTTTTTTCGATAATCTAATGTTGATATACTTGCTTAATACTCCTTGTTTGGATTTGATAGAATTTCCTTCCTTACGATGGTGATATGAATTTGCTTCTATTCATGTCCACATTCAAATTCATTTTTGAATTAAGACAAATGATTTCTCATTTATTTTTTATGTAATTGATTATGCTTGATTGAAATGATTATACTCTAATTGAAAATTTTGGTAATTAACTTCCTAATTAGGATTTGACGATGCCTAAGTAGGGATTCTTTAGAATTAACCATTAGAGTTTATTATGTTTGATTGAAGATTTCAAGATTTAGTTACTAAATTAGAGTAAATTTAGGTCAATGAAATTTATACCTAAATTTCAATATGTTACAAATTCTTCATTAGCGTGGCAGGGTGTGGGTCGGTTTGGTTTTGGGGCCAAATCAAATCACAATGTGAATTAACTGTTCCCGTAGTTCAGAACTAGAACCAAATCGTTCGGTTTTGATTTGGCTCCCAAAAAATAAAATATTATAAAATAAATAAGGTTGATTTTAAGCTTATTTTATTAAATTTGGTTCATGTTTGAGGCGAATGATGAGTTATTTTTGCATTTGGACCAAGTATGAACTGGATTTGCGTCTAATTATGCGACCTACAGTTCAACTCAGTTCTAACAATTTTTTGACACCCAAAACCATGAACCAAACCGTAACTCATAGTTATTCTACATTAAGGATCAATTATAGTTTTCTATAGATGTGTGAATCAAGCGATATTGGGACCAAACCTTTTATTCTGATTTGAACTGCAATTCTGATCCGGTTATGCCCACCCATATTTTTTATGGGCAACTTCATTTTGGTCATTTTGGTTCGACCAAGCGACAATATAAAACCTCAAAAGGTAAATGATCACCCCTGTGAATTAGTGGTATGGTTTAGGTTTTCTTCAATTTTCATTAAAAAAGAAAAACAAGGAAAACCCAGGACGGAGTGTTAAATTATTTTCTAATAAATCTATAATGTGGTCTATGTTAATAAAAGTATATTGACTTAATATTAAGGTGCTTAATGTGATGATTGTTCAGCGTAAAAGAATTAAGTTGATTGGATTTTAATTCTCTCACATTGACCTTGTTAAATTAAATAATGTATGGTTAAAAGAGATGAAATGATATTTAAGTAATTCCCTGTAAAGTAAAGGGAAATAAAGTAAATTACATGTAAAGAAATATTTTATATTTCTTGATGTAAGGTAAGGAAATTGCACGGGAATTCAATTGAATAAATTGATGCATTTTGAATGCATTAATGAAGGTGGATGAATGCATTAATGAAGGTGGATTGATTAATGCATTGTAAATGTGAATGTATTTAGAATGCATTGATAAGGTATCGGTTTCTGTTTGAAAAATAAGTGCATCATGCATTAATAAGGTTGAAAACGAAAAACAGACACTAGACAGAAGGAAGAGAAGGAAAAATAGAATTGGCTTCCTCTCTTTCTATATCTCTCTGAACAAAAGAGAAAACAGAGTGAGAATCTTCATCTCTGGCATTCTCTCTCTCGATTTCTGAATTGTCTTCTGAAGAAAGAGAACGAAAGGAAATCATACATTCATCTTTTGATCATCAAAGAGACGTAAGGAAAAAGGTTCAAGGCGATAAAAGTGTTCTAGATCAACGTTTACATCAATGAAAAACATAGATCAAGGTAAGCATAAAGGTTTGTTTATCCGTAATTAAACACAATGGTTGGTTGAATCAAACGATGTTAATTGATTTTGGAAAAATAAAAGTATTGTTCATATTAAATATGAAAATTAAAGAATCTAACAATTGGTATCAGAGCATGGTAATTAACATTTTGATTTGCCATGTTTAATGTGTTTCGTTACTTCATAATTATTTTGCATAAACGTTTCTGCATAAAAGTTAACAGTTGCTGCATAATAATTATGAACATAAAAATTATTTTTCAATTGTTTCAAACATAAAAGTTAATTTGTTGTATAATCGTTTATGTATAATAGTTGTTGCGTTTCTTTGCTATATAATTATGTATAATTGTTTTGTATAATTTTCTGTATAATCGATTCTGCATAAAAGTTCTGCAAATATTTAGAATTATTGTTTCTGCATAAAGATTAATTTTGCTGCAAGAAATTCTGCATAAAAGTGCTGTATAATTTTCTGTTGGTTTGCTGCATAATGAATCTGCATAAAAGTTGATTTAAAGTGTTGGAAGATGTTGATTTCGTAAAGTCCCTATAAAATGATGAAAGGGTAATTATTACACTTAAATCAAATTTATAGAAATATCTTTAAATCAATGCAAAGAAAGAGATCTATCTTTAATAAAAGAAAAGAATGTATATTAAAGGATGCATACGGACGAGACTATTAAAGAATCTGTAAATCTGTAATGTGATTTCAGACAATAGTGGACACGTGTTTCACGTTCATAGTCTTCCGCAAGACGGAAAATTAAAGTTAAATTAAATGAAATAAAAGAAAATTGACTCAATTAAATATTGGTGTATAGAAACTTAGTAGTCGCCAAAGTGACCTAGTTTGAATGATCAATATTAACTTGTGTAATTTATTCATTTAATTATGGTGATGTTATTGAAAGGAAATTATTGATTATAAACTAGTAGGTCACCCAAAGGTGGATCAATGTTTATAATTAATAATAATTAAAGTGACAAATTTACATATTTAAATTAATATGTTTAAATATCTAAATATATTAAACATGTTGCATTAAATATGTTTATGAGTCTATTCAAATTTAAATTATAACATCAATGATTGTTTTAATTTTTTAAGGATTACCCAAAGGTGAACTTAAATAAATTAATAAATAATTATCTGAATTCGAATAAATTAATGAATGAACATGTGTTATGTTTTTGCAGCTTCACAGAATTTATTCGCCTCTGGTAATGCACTACTCAAATTCAATGGTCTGGTCTGAACAAATTCAGTTTCAACTGGGTGTAATGAATTTAGACCTGACATTAGTTTGTGATAGACCATCAGCCCTTAATGAGACCAGTACGGATGCTGACAAGTCATACAGTGAGACTTGAGAGCGGTCTAATAGGTTGAGTTTGAGCTTAAGGAAAATGACAATGACTGAAAACATTAAGCCATCCATGCCAAAAACGAATGATGCAAATGATTTCATGTAAAAAATAAAAGCATATTCCCAATCAGACATTACAGATAAGTCTGTTGTTGAGAATCTGATGAGAAATTTGATTGGTCTCAACCCATTCATAATCATGTAACAAGTATGGCCAATTTGGCAGCATGACTGAAAACGTTGGGTATGAATGTAAGTGAATCCTTTTTGGTTCAATTTATCAACAACTCCCTTCCTCTTGAATTTGGTCATTTACAGGTGAATTATAACACCATTAAAGAAAAATGAAACTTTCAAGAAATTAAGGTCATGTTAATTCAAGAAGAAGGGAGGTTGAAGAAATTAAAGAACTATATCGCTCATTTAACGTTTCAGAAGTAAGCCACTAGTAGCAAAAGAAAACCGAGTAAAAAGAATAAACATAAGGGAAAAGACCAATTAAAGATAAAAGATGGTCATATCCGAAAAGAGCTTAAATGCTACTTCTGCAACAAAGCTGGACACATCAAGAAAGATTGTCTAAAAAGAAAAGCTTGGTTTGAAAAGAAAGGTACACTATTTCTTTCAGTATGTTTTGAATCAAATGTTATAAAATTGCCTAGTAATACTTGGTTGTTAGATTGTGGAGCTACTACTCATGTATCTAATGGTACACAGGAATTTCTTTCGATCCAGCCCATAAACGGGAATGAAAAATTCTTGTATATGGAAAACAGAATGAGAGCATGGATACAAGGAATTGTGACGTATAGATTGATCATGGATACTGGATATCATCTGGATCTAGAAAAGTGTCTCTATGTTCCTGAATGTGCTAGGAATTTAATTTCTGTTGCAAAGTTGAATTATGTAGGATTCAATATTGAGATTGGTAATGGTATGTTTTCTTTGTACAAAAAAAATACTGTTATGGTCATGGTATTTTAAAGAATGGTTTGTTCTGTTTCAATCTTGATGCTAAATATTTTGATTCCCTGTTTAATGTTAATCATGTGATTGGAACTAAACGTAATGCAACAAATGAAAGTTCTGCTTCGTTATAGCATAAATGTCTAGATAATATATCTAAAGAAAGGATGTTGAGGTTAATGAAAAGTAATATTTTACCTCAATTAGATTTAAATGACTGGAACGTGTGTATAGATTGCATTAAAGGAAAGCAAACGAAACACACATCAAAGTATCCTGCCACAAGAAGCAATGAACTTTTAGAATTGATACACACTGATATATGTGGTCCATTCGACACTCCTTCATGGAGTGGTGAAAAATATTTTATCACATTTATCGATGATTTCTCACGTTATGGTTATTTGTATCAAAGTCTCAAGCGATGAATGTTTTAGAAATATTCATAAATGAGGTGGAAAGGCAGTTAGATAGAAAAGTAAAGATAATGAAGTCTGATAGAGGTGGTAAATATTACGGAAAAGTTGATGAAAATGGACAAAACAAAGGTCCATTTGCAAGGTTTCTCAAAAGTTGAGGCATTCATGCACAGTATACAATGTCAGGTACACCACAACAAAATAGTGTAGCTGAAAGGCGGAATCGTACTCTTATTGAAATGGTTAGGAGTATGGTGAATCAAAGTGATGTACCTTTATCGTTGTGAATGCAAGGTTTGAAAATCGCTGCATTCTGCTGAATAAGGTTCCTACTAAAGCAGTTCCTAAGACACCTTATGAATTGTGGACGGGAAGGAAACCTAGTTTGAGACATATTCATGTTTGGGGTTGTCCGGCAGAAGTAAGGATATATATTCCACATGAAAAGAAGCTCGATGCAAGAACAGACAGTGGTTATTTCATCGGCTATCCGAAAAAGTCAAAAGGGTACATATTTTACTGTCTAAAGAATAGTACAAGAATAGTTGAATCTGGAAATGCTTGATTCATTGAGAATGGCGAGTTCAGTGGGAGTGATGAATCACGAAAGGTGAATATTCAAGAGAATCGGGTGGAGGAAACAACAATTAGTACTTCTCATCAAGTTGTTGTTCCTTTTGTTGTATCACAGTCTAACAATATACCAAAATGAAATATGAATATTCAAACCATGCAAGGTGAACGTATCAATGATGAACATATTAATGATAATCAAGTCGTAAGTGAACCATCACAAGAACTAGAATTGCGAAGGTCTGTAAGGCAAGGAAGACTAGCAATTTCTGATGATTATGTGATTTATTCACTTGAAGAGGAATATAACTTGAGTAACAACAAAGATCCAGGTTCATTTAAACAAGCCATGGAATGTAATAATTCTGAAAAGTGGTTAAATGCTATGGAAGTAGAGTTACAATCGATGGATGACAATAAAGTCTGGGAATTTGTAAAGTTACCTAAAAGAAGGAAACGTGTTGGTTGTAAATGGATTTTCAAAACCAAACGTGACTCGAAAGGTAACATCGAAAGGTATAAGGCCAGACTTGTCACCAAAGGTTACACTCAAAAAGATGGCATTGACTATAAAGAGACATTCTCTCCAGTTTCAAAGTATGACTCTTTAAGGATAATTATGGCTTTGGTAGCTCATTATGATTTAGAGTTTCACCAAATGGACGTAAAAACCGCTTTTCTTAACGGTGACTTAGAGGAAGAAGTGTATATAGATCAACCAAAAGGGTTTTCATTTCTTGGAAATGAAAAATTGGTGTGTAAATTGAAGAAGTCAATATATGGATTAAAACAAGCTTCCAGACAATGGTATATTAAGTTTAACAATACCATTACGTCGTATGGTTTTATAGAGAACACCGTTGATCGGTGTATCTACATGAAGGTCAGTGGGAGCAAGTTTAGTATCCTGGTATTGTATATTGACGATATTCTTCTTGTTGCAAATGATAAAGAAATGTTACATGACGTAAAAGCTTTTCTCTCTAAGAATTTTGAAATGAAAGATATGGGTGAGACAGCCTATGTAATTGGAATAGAAATATTACGTGATAGACAACAAGGTTTGTTGGGATTGTCTCAGAAAGGATATATCGATAAAAGTCTAGAGAGATTCAGAATGGATAAGTGTTTCGCTGGTGTTGCTCCAATTCAGAAAGGGGACAAGTTTAATCAAATGCAATGTCCGAAAAATGATTTGGAACGTAAGGAAATGGAATCTATTCCATATGCATCAGCAGTAGGAAGCTTAATGTATGCAATGACATGTACTTGGCCAGACATCAGTTTTACAGTAGGGATGTTGGGCCGATATCAAAGTTACCCAGGAATGGATCACTGGAAAGCTGCAAAGGAAGTCCTTCGGTATTTACAAAGAACAAAGTAATACATGCTCATGTATAGAAAATCAAATAATCTTGAGGTGATTGGATATTCGAATTCAGATGATGGCAGATGTGTAGACTGGAGGAAATCTACATTCGGTTACGTGTTCCTATTAGTTGGAGAAGCTGTATCATGGAAAAGTGAAAAGCAGTCTTCGATTGCTACTTCCACTATGGAGGCAGAATTTGTAGCATGTTTTGAAGCTACAATTCAAGCATTGTAGTTGCGGAACTTAATTCAGGGTATAGGAATGGTCGACAATATCGATAGACTGCTGAAAATTTATTGTGACAATTCCATAGTTGTATTCTTCTCGAAAAATGACAAGTACTCAAAAGGAGCAAAACATATGGATTTAAAGTACTTGTCAGTCAAAGAAGAAATACAAAAACAAAATGTGTGTATAGAACATAAAAGTACAAGTTTGATGATAGCGGATCCATTAACCAAAGGATTGCCACCCAAAGCCTTTAAAGAACATGTTGAAAGGATGGGCTTAGGTGACAAATCTTTGTATATGTGATTGTAAAAACATAATTTGTATTTTATGACATTTTTTTTAATTCAGTATGGAAATATTTTTGTATAGTTATTATTCATAGAATGATGTATACAATTAAAATTGATTATAAATAATAAATGAAACTTTATGCACATGTATATATATAGTATATCTCGATTAAAGACTTAATGCATTGTGATAATTTGTGATACATGGAAAGAATCATGACGTCATTAAAGACTTGTAACTGCCATGATCCGATTATACAATTCATTCTGAAAAGAACACTTGATAAATTCACATTATGGTATACTATAGAACTTGATTGTGAATAAAAGTTGTGACAGCTGAAACGTAATTGCTGAAAATCGATTTTATTAAAGTTCATATAACATAGCCCAAGTGGGAGATTGTTAGATTATTTTCTAATAAATCTATAATGTGGTCTATGTTAATAAAATTATATTGACTTAATATTAAGGTGTTTAATATGATGATTGTTAAGCGTAAAAGAATTAAGTTGATTGGATTTTAATTCCCTCTCATTGATCTTGTTAAATTAAATAATCTATGGTTAAAAGAGATGAAATGACATTTAAGTAATTCCCTGTAAAGTAAAGGGCAATAAAGTAGAAATATTTTATGTTTCTTGATGTAAGGTAAGGAAATTGCACCGGAATTCAATTGAATAAATTGATGCATTTTGAATGCATTAATGAAGGTGGATGAATGCATTAATGAAGGTGGATTGATTAATGCATTGTAAATGTGAATATATTTAGAATGCATTGATAAGGTGTCGGTTTCTGTTTGAAAAATAAGTGCATTATGCACTAGTAACGTTGAAAACAAAAAACAGACACCAGACAGAAGGAAGAGAAGGAAAAACAGAATTGGCTTCCTCTCTTTCTGTATCTCTCTGAACAAAAGAGAAAACAGAGTGAGAATCTTCATATTTGGCATTCTCTCTCTTGATTTCTGAATTGTCTTCTGAAGAAAGAGGACGAAAAGAAATCATACATTCATCTTTTGATTATCAAAGAGACGTAAAGAAAAATGTTCAAGGCGATAAAAATGTTCCAGAGCAACGTTTACATCAACAAAAAACATGAATCAAGGTAAGCATAAAAATTTGTTTATCCATAATTAAACACAATAATTAATTGAATCAAACGACGTTAATTAATTTTAGAAAAATAAAAATATTGTTCATATTAAATATGAAAATTAAAGGATCTAAGAACTAACTAAGGTGACCAAAGTATCTTCTTTTGGTCAGGTCCAATCCAACCGACTTATCGGGTTTGCTCATACTCAAAATAATTTCTTGTCAAATCAAATGGAACAAAAAGAGGTTGGGTGATGGGATTACGCCACGTTTAGAATGGTCGACGCGACAATCCAGTAATATTCGCTTTCCCTGCCGTCGACGCTTGCGTGGCGCTCTTATATTAATCGAACTGGGCAGTGACTGACCGACAGTTTACGAAACACCAAAAAGCTAAAACACAGACGACATGTCGTTTTTCCTTCGCACTTGGTTTCCTCCTCTCTTCCAAGGTAAAACAGCAGCTGTATAACCCTTCTTCATCATTTCATGCTCTTTCGCACAGAGAGATGGAGACCATACAGCACAGAACTGTGAATGCCAATGGCCTAAACATTCATGTGGCGGAGAAAGGAACTGGTCCACTCGTTCTCCTCCTCCACGGTTTCCCAGAGCTCTGGTACTCCTGGCGGCACCAAATTCTAGCACTCGCCTCGCTCGGCTATCGAGCAGTCGCCCCCGATCTCCGTGGTTTCGGCGAAACAGACGCGCCGTCATCTTCCTCTAGCTACACGAGCCTCCATATCGTCGGCGATCTCATCGGACTGCTAGACGCCATAGCCGCCGATCAAGAAAAGGTTTTCGTTGTGGGACACGATTGGGGCGCAATGATAGCCTGGAATCTTTGCCTCTATCGGCCGGATAGAGTCAAAGCGCTGGTGAATATGAGCGTGGTTTATGCTCCAAGAAACCCTAAGAGGAAGCCACTTGAGTCTCTCAAAAGCATGTATGGCGACGATTACTACATCTGCAGGTTTCAGGTGCTCTTCCGATTGACTGCATCATAGTAAAGAGAATAATTTCAAGCAAAAGGAATATTAAATTGCTTTGGACATCTAGATCTAATTACAAACACCATTGTTAAACATAATCCCAAATTGTGATTTAGGAGCCTGGAGAAATAGAGGCTGAGTTTGCCCAGATTGGAACTGCAAGAGTTATAAGGGAACTCCTAACATACCGCAATCCGGCTCCACTTTTTCTACCAAGAGGTAATCCATTTAAGCATGCGTCAGAGACTCCCACAGACCTGCCCCCTTGGTTTTCGGAAGAAGACGTCAACTATTACGTCTCTAGCTACGAGAAGAAAGGCTTCAGTGGGCCATTAAACTACTACCGGAATCTGGATTTGTAAGTCACATTCAAACTACGGCAAAACGCATTATGCATCGGAGCTCAAACCCAAACCCAGTAATCTGGAATTTCTTGCAGGAGCTGGGAGCTTTGCAGTCCATGGAGTGGTGCCCAGATAAAAGTACCTGTAAAATTCATAGTGGGAGACCTTGATCTGACATACAACTCATCGGGCGCGAGGGATTACATACACAAGGGAGGAATGAACAGAGCTGTGCCGTTTCTGCAGGAGATTGTAGTTGTGGAAGGAGCAGGGCATTTCGTCCATGAAGAAAGGCCTGATGAGATAAGCAAACACATTTACGACTTCATCAGCAAGTTCTCGTAGGTGTGCATCATTTGGAAACTGCTCCTTTGTTTTGCTTGGCTTGCCTGTGTGGATGGATCGTCTTTGTTCCTCTCTGAGGGTACAAGGCTTTCCTGTGAGTATTGCATTACCTGGCATGGGTTATGTATAAATAAAGTTGAAGAAGAAGCCTGTCATTATTAAGAATGTTGGTGTGCTTTTATATATCCAGTCTAATCCATAACTTCCCCACCTCCAATTCTTCCATTGTTGAACCTTGTATTTAATTCTAGAGTTACCCTCTAGTCATCATCCCCACTGATGTGCCTCTCGTTTCCGTTTTCTCATCTGATGAACATCATTCTCATTCTATATTTCTTCAATTCACAATTTGTAGAAAACTATGAAAATAGGTTGCTAAATAAGGTGGAAAAAGAAGAATAAATAAATTTTAAATCATTTAATGCTGCAAAACTCATAATCCAATAGAAAAACAATACTAGAATGCAAATGTTTTTATTGTACATTAATTATTGGAGATCATAAATTATACAAGCAATATAATATCATCAAGCAGCCTCCTCTCGCCCATCATCACTGGTGAGTGGGCTCCAATTAGCAGCAGCAAGCTGATTATTATACCCAGATGAGAAGGGGAAGCATCTTGCTGCCTTACCACACACTGCGTTCTCACGTTGTCGCCTACACCTGTACGATATCACATACTCAACATCCTCCGAGAGAGAGAGAGAGAGAGAGAGTGAGTGAGATTACCTTTGGCGAAAGTCAGAGAGTTGTCTAGCAAGCATGAAGGAAGAAGAGCCACCAAAACAACCAATAAGGGAAGATGGCTTCTGAGGCAATTCTGTGGATGAACTTTCCTACACACCGCAACAAAAACATGGGTATAAAGATTTTATACTTCCAAAAACTTAGGACATGTGAAATGCCAGAACGTACATTTTTTTTCAGGGAATTTGGCAAATTTGACACCTCGCTGCCCATTGCATTGTCTTTCCTTCTTTCATGAACGAGAAGAATTGCACATTTGCATGTGAAAAATACAAGTAGTATGCCGAGGGTGAAAATCACTACGAATTCAATAGCAATTGCTGAACCCAACGCTGTAATTAAAAAACTATACGTCTTTACCTTATCAAACGCAAGTCAAATACCAAGGACTGATTATTAGACCAAAAACCTACAACTAGCATCACTAACTTTTCTTTATAGATTTGCAATAAACAAACTCACATGAAAAACAAGGGGGAGAAAGCACTAAACTTCTGAAAAATCATGCGAGACTCTAATGGAGTGAATTTCAAAGAAGATATCACGAACTTTTTACTTACAACGAGCCAAGACTGCTGTCATTGGCTTCTTTCTTATAAGTTGGATAGTAGCTTCAGCAAATAGAGGCACCGACATTTTGTCAGTACAATCTGGATAACATCCGTAGTTTCCCATATCATTCACTGTCATTGTCAAGAAAGTACCATGTTTTCTGCCCTGTCCACAAAATGCAATCGATCATAAAATGCTTTGCAACCACAAACCATAGCTGTTTTTTTTTCTCTGACGCCAAACCACAAAGAAATATGCTCACATACACGATATACTAGATTTTGCATAATATCATTGCAATGATGGAGTGTTCCCCTGAATCTAACTCCTTTAGCTTTTACTGTAAAATGCTTGGCAATGGAAACATATGTCTGAAGAGGCTGCCACTGCTGACTATTCTTTAGCTTCAGTTCTGTTGTATTGATGAGCTCGGCTGGAAGATTCGTGATTAAAATTCCATCATTGACTTCCATGGAAAAGATGACCATGAAGTTGGCCTCACCACCTGCTAACATTATGTCACCCTGTTTAAAGTTTTAAGTTGAAAACAAGCCATAAAGGATTATCAGGTTAAAGTATTATTAGTCATACCAGGAAAGGTAAAAATATCTGGATCTCCTACAGAAAAATTATACTTGTCTCTTTCTTTGTCAAATATAAGTGACTCTTCTTCATCACTCTTCAAGATTATGATTTCAGGGGCATGAATATAAGGAACATCGTTAATTGGCTCAACGAAAATTGGAACATCCAACGTATTCATCCCGTTCTTATTCCTAGTTGAGACTCTGATTCTGTCAGTACCGCAGAAGTTCTCCTTTCTGATCAAAGGAACATGACAAGAATGAGAAAAATTGAAACAATAAGACTGAAATAAGCTTTGAATGGCAATCTTGCTCATGGGGAAAGATTCCATTATTATAATTGATGCAGAAGTATCGTTAAACATGTTTCTTCATTATTAAATTGAAGATGAGAACTTTAGGCTCTTCGGAATTTGATGAAATTATCAACATACTATGTATAGATAAAGCATTGAGAACAGTACCCGAGATACTGAACCGATTGAAGAGCAGAGTTAATCACTTCCAAACAACCTTCTAAATTTAAATCCTTCGATTCTTCATCCATATTACTAACAGAAAAACTACACCACATCGACTGGTCAAATTGCATCAAAATAGGTGAAAGAAAGATACTCCCTGAATGGGCACTAACATTCACAGAAATTTTTTCCGCCAAATCTGAATATCGTATCTCAAAGCCGGGGAAGCCACTGCAAAGTGACATCACATTAAATATAAAAAAAAAAAAATCAAAGTAAAACTAGAGTCTCACAAAATCAAGGAATAAATAAAACATTACCCAATTCTTGGACTAATGATATCTTCAGTTGCTTGTAGTTCACTAGGAAAAGAAGCAAATTGGGGTGGGATACTGAGAACCGAAATGCTCACAGAAGCAGAAGCAAGATTTCCATTTATATCAGATATCACATACGTGAAGAAATCATTCCCATAATAATCCTTATATGGACTATATCTAACAAGCCTTTCATACTGTATGAGAGAACCATGATTTGGCTGACCAAATATTGCCAGAAATATAGCAATCTCGTAAGTAAATCTTTCAAAAGCAATGAAATGGTAAAACAAAGAAAATAACAGTCATTAGGGATTAAGAATCATATAAAAATATTTATTCCATGTTCTAATAATATTTTTTCAAACTAAGACTTTACATTCATTGAACAAATAAAATCAATCACCTTCCCGGCATACTATGTTAACAAAATTGATGCATCAAGTTTCACTTGGTTTCTGTAGCTGTACAAATTTACTTACGTTTGTAAGTGAAACGATAATAGCACTGTCACCAGCGAAGTAGTCATTTGCTAGAATGTCAAAAGCAATTGACTCGTCCTCCCACACAGAAACAGTATCATTGAATGCCTTGGGAAAATATTCAGCTGAAAGTTGGAAATTAATCAATCAATCATGATTGCAGAAGACACTACAAGTAAAAGCTTTCTTATTTACCACCATAAACATTGACTCTGAAGGGGCAGGGTGATAAATGGTTTCCATAGAAGGAAGCACAAATCTCATATGTTCCGACGTTCTTGGCCGTATAATAACCAGTGTACGACCCATTATTGTTATCCACAAAATTCAGGTTTATAAAACCAGATTTGTTGAAAGAAACAACATCGAATTTCAGTTTTGATTGTTGAGAGAGAACTGGGTTCCCAAATGAATCCATAAGCTGCACTACAATTTCATTCTCAGTCAGCTTAGGAACCTTGGAAGAGAATTTCACAACTCCCGAGAGTGATATGTTAACTCCACCTGGAGCATAATTAAAATAATAATCTAAATAGATAGAAAACAAAAGAAAAGAAACACTAAGTAGATTCTACACTCTAAACCAGGTTTTGCAACTCAGAAATACAACTTATGATGTGTAAAACTTTGCTAAATTTCTTTTGAGAAATCAACTTGTCCTTCACAACTGAAAAGTGAGCATCAATCAAAATATTTGAGAGATAGAGATTGAGTGGGAGAGGAGCAGAAAAAAGTACAAGTACAGTTACAAAATATTAGAATTACCTGATACTACTTCCTTTTTAATTGATTGACCGCCATTCAAAAGAATATTTCCACAAAACACAAAAATACCATAAACCCCACTCTTGTCAGGTGTATAAATCACATCAAAAGCATTGGCCACAATTTTTGAGTCTGATACGGACTGAATCAAAAACATTGCACCATCAGTAACTAAAGTATATCTCATCGAAAAATATTCATATCAGCTCGCTTCTTACCCCATTACTTGGTTCACTTGACAGTGCATGGGATGTTTCTTCCCAACCGCCTACACTACGTCTAAATGTTCCAATAGGTCGACTTCCTGACAAAAGAACATTCTCCTATTAGTAAAAACAGTCATCAAAACGCCTAAGGGAGAACAATTTCTGAAGCCGAGTGTACCATTAATTAACGACATTGGATGTATGCTTGGTAATAAAGTATAAACGTTGATCTCCCTTACAATCTGTATTTGAAGCCACTGTAGTTCAATTGGGGAGGGATATTGAAAAACATCATTCAAATAAACATAGAACTCTGATAACTCCCCAGCAACTGAGTTATTGATGCCAGTTCCATTAACAACACTTTGTAATCCATCGCAATAACCTAACCAAATGAATTCACAGGGGTGGCAACTAAACTTAGCTGGGAGGTGGAAGATGGCTTTCAAACATATATATCCCCAAAACATAAAAAACATTAAACCGTAACAATAAATGTGTTTGATTTAGTAAGCTTGACAAAGAGTCACCTGAGTAAACATATTTCAATGCTCTAATGGGAGGGAAAAGATGCAAGTGGGATAGCAACTAGAGCAGATAGAAATACAAAGTATTACATATATCTGCTCAAACTTATTATCTGCTCAAACTTAATGAAATATTAAAAAAAATGCAAACAAAAGAACATGGCAGCATATGGAATCACTACTACTTCTCAAACTAAATTTACATACCTATGTAGACTGTATAAGCGTAAGGCATGTTGGATATAATTTTATTGTGCTCAACATCTGATATTGTTAGTAAGAAATTTCCTGCTTCCAAATTGCTGAAAGAAAACAGCTGAATTCCACTCTCAACCTCTTGAAAATGTAAATCAGACACTGGTATTGATAAATTTTTTTCTGTGTTAATAATTTCAGCATCGAATGCATAGAGTCCAGGGACAAAGTTGCCAAATTTATCTCGTTGGTGTACAAATATTTCCATCTTAGAGAATAACTGCCATGCATGTGGTTCAAAGTCCCAGTGAACCACACAATTGGAGACCTCTAATGGTCCTGGAATAAAAAAAAATATTGAAGCAAGACAATTCTCGAGAAGAAAAAAAGCGTACACTAACAAGCTATTATGAAGTTCAACTTGTGATAGAGAAAGCGCCACCTGGATTCACCTTGAACGATAAAGGAGTCTCTCTCAAGGTTTGGTTTCCACATTCTACATGCAACAAGAAATTTCCAGCCAGAACGACAACAAATTCAATATTAATATAACCAAACTCATTCCATCCCATGTAAGTTGTGTTAGAAAGACTTGCAATGGAGTTATTTGCATGATATGTAAACAGAGTAAAATTAAATGCATTTGGTTCATCGATAGAAGAGATATTATTCCCAAATGCATCTTTCGGAAGTATTGAAATCGAAGCTTTGTTTCCTGCGTCATACTCATTCACCAGATTGGTCCATGAAGCTATACTGGCGGATGGGTAAATTATCCCTATATCCAAGTAGTTAATGATTACATAAAAGAATTTAGTTGATACTCTTTCTTTTAAAGCATCATCTTTACAAATACAAAATTCAAAATGTGACCTGGTACGACAAGAAAATGGAGCGAAGAATCAAAGACTTGAAGATGATCTTCGTTAATCATCACATTAAACAAACCAACCGAAATTGTCGTGAATGAAATACTCCAATTACTCGGGTCACCCCCAAAATCTGAAAGAACCCCAGAAATGAATGAGCTATTCCCCGTTTTTCCATTGACAGTTAGAGTAAGGGTCAGCTTATCTCTATCTATCTTGTCAAAGTTTTCCAGAACTTTGATCCTTACAGTCGCTATTTGGCCGGCTTGGAACTTATCTTTGTCATTCAACCAACTGAAAGCGAATTTGGGCTTTGCTTCTTTCCCGCGACCAGAAATGAAACGAAAAACAGTGAAAACTAAATCAAAGAATGGGAGCAAGAGAAAACGAAAGAGAAAAACTACCTGAACTCGAAAGTACAGAAGCACAAGCATTGAAGGAAGAGAAAGCCAACACTGAAACGAACAAGCACATTTGTACAGTCATGGCGATCAATCGGAGAAGAAAAACCAAAGCAATCCGCACAAAAGATGAATAAGATAATTAAAAAAAAAGAACTCATCGTAGTGCGCCGCATCGCTCACATAAGAGCGGTTGGCGACCGTTGAAGGCGGTTCCACGAAATTCAAACACGACGGTTGTACTAGTGGAGAGGTTATGGAAGGGGCGCGCCATCCCACATCGGAAGCGAGGAGCAGACGAAGTGGTTCGAAGGAGTATATAAGTAAAGGAATAGAGCCAACTTACTCATCTTTGCGCTTGGGGCAATGACGCAGCTAGTGAGGTTCTAACCGAGGCGCGTCTATTGCTGGTTGAAAACTATTTCCAAACCCCCTCATTGGCCTGGGTTCAACGCCTGGGCCTTTGAGAATTTCTGGAAGGGCTCCCTTCGGGGTAAAGCCCTACAATCTTCAGTTTCAACTATTTTACGTGCAAGAGGAAATGATAACCCATTCTATAAGTGATTCATATGTTATGTAGAGTTGAGTTTCTGTGGGAGAGTAAAATTACATGTAAAGAACAAGAGACATTTAACAGATTTTATTACTGTCTAAAGTAGTTGTGCTAACAAATCTAAGATGGAGATGCAGCCGCCCATTACAGTGGCAATTTTTCAAATTGAAAGTGTAGGATCAATAGTTTCATCTCATGTGCAATTGAAAGTGTAGGATCAATAGTTTCATCTCATGTGCAAGAGAAGCAGGTCTGGATTCTCAACATATCGCTTCCACTCGTTGCAAAATCTTGCAACTGTCGCTCCGTCCAGGACTCGGTGATCTGCTCCAATGTTAACCTGAAGAAACATGCGTATGTGAGAGGGGATTTCCTTTATAAACGTGAAAAACAACACAATATGATCAAACCAACGACGATGATCCAGTGTATCATTTTAAGAGTTTAAAGGGGCTTTCTAAAAGAATAAGATAGAGCTGAAACAATTTGATAAAGTAAAAAGATTATGAGAAAAATTGACAAATTAAGACTGTGCTACTGCCATGCTACTGACATTCCAACAAGCGCTATGCGGTAAAGCCCATTGCCACCCATGTGAAAGCTTATATATAGCCCCGTGGCTGATTATGGAGCAGCAAAGTAATACTTTCTATCACGGGTTACTCTTCTTCTGGCCGAGAGATAGCATAATTATGAAAACTTAGTATAATTTCTTTAACTAGGATTGGCAAAAATCTAGAAAAAATGTTAATCAAGTGCTCACTGTCATGATTGACGCAGGATATAGACTTCCATCGTCTAAAAATCGTGGAACCTTTTGGATTCGACCAATTGCAATGATGGAGACTTGAGGCACGTTGAGCAGAGGAGAACCGAACTTCCCACCTATCGAACCAATATTACTTATTGTTATTGTTCCGCCCGATATATCCTCTGGATTAAGCTTGTTATCCATTGCCAATTGTTGTAAGCGTGAAAGTTCCTTGGTTATCTGAATATATGGAAAGTAAACATTTCTGAGACACAAGGATACGCCTCTGATTTCATTTTTATAATTCCAAAATTTTAAATTATTTCTTAACATTTCTCTTTACATATAAACCAATTTCTTTTCATTAATCCTTACATATGAAGTTTTTTTAAATAGGGATAATGTTTTACTACATCGAGATATGAACTTGATATCTATTAACTTTGATAACATGATAAATTATCAACACTCTCAAGATCTTAAACCTGAGAGTTTAAAATTAAATATATATTTATATATTTATAAGTCAAAACAACACTTCAGGCTTGCAGAGAGCAAAAATATTTTATGAAAAGAGTACTAAGAAATAAGTACTGACCTCCAAGATGGAGAGATACTGAACATTCTTTATATTTGGAACAACCAGACCATGAGGTGTAGCCATGGCAATTCCAACATTTTGAGAACCTACATTGATTAAATATGAAAATTAAATAAGTAAACCCAGAAAAGGAATACTTATCCAATATTAAAAAAAAAAAAAGCATAACGAGACTGAGGCAAATTAAATGAACACACCCTTAAGTAGGACCTCAATCAACTCTTCATTGAAGTAACTGTTCATTAAGGGATATTTGTTCAGTGCCATTGAAAGTGACTTTATCAACAATGGAAGAAAAGTGTGCTTGACGTCTGGTTCAGCATTATTATTTTGAAAAGACCCTTTAAGCTCCACCAGGGCATCGCAATTAATCTCCTCCACGTAATGGAAATGCGGAACTTGTGCAGCCTTGGTCATAGATTTAACCATGCTCCGAAGGAATCCCCTGAAAGATTGACAAATTTCTCACTTACAATCTCAAAAGTAGATCCATTAGACAAATAATGAAGTAACAATCAGTTTTACAGGATTCAGCACTCGGAAAAAATAAGATTATCTTGTAAACTAATGTCCAAAATATTATTTAAACCCAGGATAAACAGGCTAATTGCAAAGAATATATCAGTAATTTATTCAACTACTAATATTAGTATCTCTAAAATTGAATTTCCTTCAATCCACAAACTTGAAATATTTTTGTCACACCAGTTCCTTGATGAACAAAAGCTGGAAACGAAATTTCATGAAGATATAATGTGATTTACACCGACATAGTATTTCAGTTTTTGCTCAATTAGTCTTATTAATCAACTAAATCGAAAAGCTCGAAAGCCCCTTTAACCATGTACCTCAAGGGAATTGTTTGGTCATTGCAATTCCATCTGATATCATTTGATGCATAGGAATAAGTCTCTGGTCCTTCCAGTTCTTCCTCACTAGAAGTAGCTTCTGAAAATAAAGATTTATCTTCAATTATTCCATTCTGAACTGCATATTTAATAACATCTTCTTTCAGCACCCTTCCTTTTTCACCAGTTCCAAGGACAACATTTATATCTATACCGTACTCCTTTGCAAGCTTCCGAACTGGTGGTGTTGATAGAGCTCCACAACCCGAGGTACATTCATTCGGCATGCTTTCCACAAGGTCAATGCTTTCCAATCCCATATTAGGCTTCCCAGGAATGTCAGATTCCTCAACAAATACTCTCAACAGAGTTTCTCCAACCTGAGTTAATGTTCGTAGGATAATAAACTTTTTTGGGCAGTTAATGGTGAATATATTAGTAAAAGACTACAAAAATAAGTGAGCTATCAAAAAATTATTCAACATCAAATGAAATTCTAGAATATTGAATTTCGATTTGATACATATAGAATGCTTAGGAAATAGTAACAACGTTGCTACCCCTTGGACTAAAAAGTGTCTCTCCTCTATTGCGTGACATTGGCAATATCTAGGAAGCTAAGAGAAGCCAAATCAAATTTTGTAAAAAATACATATATGAATCTAACTTAGCTTTGGGTGTGTATCATAAACAATTTTCTAAGATCAGCATTTACTAATTTCAAATTCAAAAAATGGATCACTTAATGGCAATGACTCAATACTCAATTTTATTTTATGTCTCATGTCCCTCGTGACCACCTACATCTGTCCTGGCAACCAAGGACAATCATAAAGACCAATCAAGTTACATATTAATAAAATTCTGAACAGAAAACTGATGCAAACAATGGGAGATTTGGGAAGACATACAGTAAAAGGAAGAGTCATCCGATGGAAGGGTAAACCTGGTAGTTTTTTTTTGTGCTAAGTGTTAGGAGATCACGGGGCAAGATAGTAACATGTTGATTTTGTGGGGACCAAAGTAGGGATGTATAATATCTGTAGTTTTCTGCTTTAGTTTCCGTTGTGGAATATTTGACAAAACTCTTGTATTGTTGCCTAGTCTGTGGATGTTCCAGACTTGTGGATGTTATTTTGCGCTATTTTATTAGTGAAATCCTTCTACTCTTCTCTCTTTTGTGTTTGAATCCCATCAAAAAACATAACTACTCATCTATTTTGGCATTGAGATTCTCACCTTCACAATATCACCAGGAACACAGAGCATATGAGTAATTCTTCCTTTGTATCGACTCGTTATTTCAATTGTTGCTTTGTCACTCTGAACTTCACAGAGCGGTTGAAATTCTTCAACTTGGTCCCCCTAGCATGATAAAATAGAAAAAAAAAAAACACTGTATCCTTTGACTAATTCATCAATAAAAAAGGAAATGAGAGTTATAAAATCAAATAAACGAATTCATATTTGGCGATGAAATCGTCCAAAAGGATATAATGATGAAATAAACTAGCTAGTAGAGAAAACTCAATCAAACTAGTGAAAAATATGAAAGCCACACTCCTAAAGTAAAAAAGCCTTTTAATCAAGTATAAGAAAAAAACATTAATTATTTCACCTCTTCTACAAACCACTTAAGAAGTTCACATTCTGCAATGCCTTCCCCAGTTTGCGCCAATGGCACATCCACTACTCCACCAGTCGGAAGATCAGAAGTCTGACTAGAAAAGCAATAGCTCTTTCCAATATATGGTATATCCTAAAAGAAGATACAATGAAGACAACTGCATATAAGTATTTAGGACCTTCCATATACACATCAAGATTTATCCTCCCTTTCAACATTCATAGTCTAAGAAATAGAATTCCAATAAAATATGCCATCAGCTTATGGAAATTTTGGGGCAAAAAAAGCTAATGAAAAACTTAGGGGAACAAAAAAATATTAGCATGAACAATGAGTAAATTACTAATCTAATATCATTTTGGAGGAGATCAAAAGAAGCATCTAAACTTTTTATTATAATGATATTAGGTTTATAATTTACTCATTCTCCATGAACTCATTCATCCAATGATATTACTTCAAATTTCCTCCATGAATGAAAAGTTTAGTTCTACAAATAACAGTACGAGTAACAGAAAATCCATTTTTCTGAGTGAAACTTAGAAATTCATTAAAAAATTTTAACTTCATCCCTTGAACCATTACACGGTCAAGGAGCATAGATAACTAAGAAAATGAAAACCACAAAAAAGGTCACAATAAACAAACAAGGGCACTCTTTACAACCCAAAGTAAGGTATTTCTTCAGTAAATAATAATGAAGATAATTTACAAAGTGAACATTATAAGCTTAATTGTACAGAGGTAACTCACTTTGAAAGTATTATTCGCCATCTCAAACGACATTCTGGTGTATCTAGAGGAAGCAAACTGATTAGAGATCCCCCTAAACGAAGTCGGCGTTTGCTCCGACAGCACCAAAGATGAAAAATCCGAAGTACTCTGAGACATGTACAAACACACCCACCGGTGGCCGGAGCTCCAAGCCTTCTTCCGCAAAATCCTCATACCAATCATACTATCTCGTACCGTCGAAATAAGAAGGCGATTGTTGAATGACAACACTTGCTTACTTAAAAACCATTCTCACTTTATTTGGGGAAAGTATTAAGCGCAGGTGCTTCCGCCATTGCCGAACTAATACTATATATTACGAAGCTAATCACCAGCAGTTCCAATCCAAACTTGCACGAGTTTGGAAGTTGGATCCTTACGTGGGGAAACATCTCATGTCGACTCAGCAGATAAAGATGGCGTCGTCAGTCGTAGCGCAGAGGTGTAAAGAAGATCTCATCGAAATGAAGAAAGAGGCTGAAATCTTAAATTGGGCTGGGCCTCGTTGAAAGCTTCTTCCAATATGGGCCACCTTGACTCTAGGCCCAACTAAAAATCAACAGCCTCCATCCAAATAATCTAATTAATATATGTATTAAGTATTTATTATATATTATAGGAAAAATGACAAATCAACCATCATCATTTACTATTTGTGACAAATCAACCATCATCTTTTTTTTTTTTGTGACAAATTAATCACTGAACTATAAAAAAATGTCAAATCCAATATCGCTGTCACGTTTGCCGTTAAACGTGATGATGTGACGCCGCGACGGTTTATCATAGTTCAGGAATTAATTTGTTAAAACCGCGATAATTTGTCATAGTTCAAGGGTTACGTCGTTAAAACTACAGTGATATGTCATAGTTCAGGGGTTAAATTTTTAAAACCGCAGTGATTTGTTATCATAGTTTAGAGGTTAAGTTGTTAAAATCACAACGATTTATCATAGTTTAGGGGTTAATTTGTTAAAATGGGCAATCAATCATAGTTCAGGGGTTAAATTGTTAAAATCGCAGCAATTTATCATAGTTTTGGGGTTAAATTGTTAAAATCATGACGATTTATTATTATAGTTTAGGAGTTAAGTTGTTAAAACTGCGGTGATTTGTTATCTAATATTATAATTATTTTTGTATTGAAAAAACGACATGTCACTTTGAAAAATTAGAATACACAGGTTTTGAATGAGAGTGCTTTGTTATCCCACTCACTTTTATACCTATTCTGCCTCGTGCCAAATAGCATTAGTGAGAGTGTCGAAACTATAAACACCCACAAATATATTTGTCACGTTTATTAAATTGAGAATCTCAATGGCTACTACTTTGGTTTAAGTGTCGTGCTGTCGCACATGCCTTGAAAGCTTTCCCATGTTCACGGTTAGCTGGACTGGGCATGTAAAATCTTTTCGCACGTGAATTTATCAAAGCTTGCTTAATTTTAGAAATATATTTGAATAATTTTTAAAATAAAGTCATCTTTTGTGGATTCATACCCAATTGGTTAATTATAAAAACTTAGTTGGACATATTTGGAAGCAAATCAGGGCTGTTGATTAATGATAATTATGGTGATTAGAGGGACCAACAAAAGCTCGTGTTTTTAGCTGCTTCCCTTGATAATATCCCTGTTCTAGAAGTGTGCCTAATCTTCAAATATTAATCCATATACATTCAAGTTTTTTTTTTTTTGTAGAATTCCTCATTTTCAATAGTCATTATGGCTTTTATGGCTGTTGTTAAGAATCAAACCATATCACCAAAAAAAAAAAAACCCAGAAAACATGACACTTAAATTGAAAAGAACCCTAACAGAAAAATATTACGAGCAGAGAAGAAAATTCACTATCAAAATTAAGATATAATAGATTTTATGATTCAAACATATAGTTATAATATAATTTGAATCATAAATTGAAATTTACAGTACAAGTCCAACCAGCTTAGTTTAAATAAAATTTAAGTCATAGCAAAATCTAAACTTTGTGAATAACAAGACAATCTTTTATGGGAACTTTCACAAAAAAAAACATGACTTATTATCTGTAACTTATCTTCCCACGAGTGTGCATTTTCTATTACATCTCCGGCTCCCCCATTATATAATGTACTTTATAATTCCACTTAGAACACCACGTTCTATCATATTTCAAGGCCCACACACAGAAAAAGTAAAAATGCACCACCATTGAGTACCCGAAAACACATCACAAGTCAAACCCCATAAAATATTTCATTTAAATCGTGAACTTTTGGATTATTGGGCTTTGGTCAATGGTAGACTCACTTTGAGGTAGAGATTTAATGTTATGTATAATATTGCATGGTTTTCTAAAAATAATATTTTGAAACGTATTCTCATATAAAATGAAGTGTCCATTTTATGTCTTATCGGGTTTTTATATGTTATATATAATTTTTTTTCGATAGACATTTTATTAAGCATGCACATAAATTCTATGGGTTCTACACTGAGTTTGATCAACCTGAATTGGGATCCTGTTTTATTTTTATGTACATTTGACTATGGGAGGAATTGTTCGTTTGCTGTTAATTAAAGTAATAAGATAGTTGTATGTGTCGTGTTCCTAGATGCAAAACCCTAAACCTAGTTAGAGTCTTTTTGTGACTTTTACGATCATCGAGTATGGTCGTTGTTATGTGATATGACGATGGTTGTGGCAAAAGTCCGTGAGTGGCTTTATTTTCACTGAAAATTTTATACAGTACAACAAGAGTCTTGTAACACCCATAAAATTTTCACGAATGATTTCATGTGTAACATGACATTTTGGAATTTAAATGGAATTACTAGCGTTACAATCGGAAATTTATATATTCGTGTAGTGAGAGTCATATTTTAATGAAAAAATGGATATTTTATTTTATTAAGTATGTTTTTTATTAGGAAAGTCGGTGTGGAAATTTGAATAATAAACTAGTCACGCATGAGATTTGTCCATGGATACTTGATTTTTTGGATGGTTGTGTGGTCGTTCATGTGATGATCTGGATTAAGGATTAACATTAATAATCATGTTTAGTATGATTAAATGTGATTAAGTGTTAATAGATGACTTTGAAGAAGGAATTGAATTTTTCCAAAGTAATAATAAGTATAATAGTAGATACCTTAGACTATGGAATGGTGATGAAATTGGATCAATTAGATGTATATTCATTAATATATGAATTTTTGCACGAAAGTGATAAATGTGCTATAAATGAGCATAGTCACTATTTGGAGCTAATTGAACCAGTTATGGTGATTATAAATTCAAATCATTTTAAGGACATAAAGTAGACACATAGATGAAGTGTTTGGCTTTGGATTGAAAGAATTTGGATGTATGCAATGAAAGTTATGCATGTTGAAGTTGGATAAGTCTAAAAATGTACTATTTTGGAAAAAAGTCTTTAAATTAGACTTTAGAGTGAGAATTTGGAAAAATGTATAAAATAATAAATGTTTTTAATACATTGAACTATATAGCTATGTAATAAAATTGGACAACCAATAGGGTATGAACATGTGTCACTAGTGGATTAGTGATTAAGTGTGTGATTAAGTTGTAATTAGTGAATGATTAAGATTAATTAATCGTAATTAATTATGATGATTATGGGGATTAGCTTAGAACTAAGCTAAAATGATTAGTTTAAGTTAAGTATGGCTAATGATAATTATCCATGGTATTTTTGTAATTAGCCATGGTATTTTAGTTGAGGATAATTCACCAAAATGTTTCTTATTACACTCAGGGCATAGTCCATCTTAAAAATTTTCAACCAAAGTTGTATCTATTCCATTCCGCGTATGCTTATCCTTTGCAAACTAATCTTCATTGTCAAATACCTGCTTCGCTTCTTTATCAATTATCTACCCATCAACATGTGATTTAGTTTGATTATCATTTTTCAGCTTCTGATTCATTTGTCTTTGCTTAATAACTTGTAGTTCAGCCTCCTCGATTTCCAAAGCTTTTGTTACAATCTTAGAGTATAGTGTATCCTCAGTACCATATATATTTATTCCACGATAAATTTCAGCTTTTAATCCTTGAACGAACTAGAAAACCTTAAGATCGTTGGTTGCCACCAGGTGTGTTGCAAATCGAGAAAGAGCCTCAAACTTCCTTATGTACTTAGCAACAGTTGTAGTCTTGTGGAGACTCACAAATTCGACCAACTTCTGAGTCCTGACTATTCGGTTGCAATACTTCTCAAAGAAAATCTCCTTAAATTTTGTCCAATTCATTTCTCTTATGTCTTGAGCTATCTTAATAGTGTCCTACCAATATCTCGCATCATGAACCAAAAGGTAAGCAGCGCATGGAACCTTCTCCACTTCGTTAATTTTTGCATACTTGAACATGTCCTCTAGGGATCTAACCCATTCTTCAGCCAGGGATGGACTCGATACTTTCCCGTCAAAGCTTGGTGGCTTTAATTTCCTAAATTTTTCTCATCCGGCTTCCTCACGTGCCACCCATGGGCGAGGATTTCCATTCTCCTCCCTTTCCCTAAGACGTTCCATATAGTGGAACTAACGTTCCATCATACCAGCCAAGCGATTTATTGTATCTCCTTGCACAGTCTGACTCTCCTCAACACCTTGGCTAGTAGGTCCATTAATTCCTCGGTCAGCAAGTTCATCATTATTCTCCAGACCAGCAGGTTCATTTATTCCAATAATAAAAGCAGGTATGTCATTGTCAGGATTAATAGGTACATGGTTTTCTCCAACATTATTGGCGGGTCCGTTATTCTCTAAAATAATGGGTACATCATTACCCTGACCAACAGGTTCCCCTCGTCCAACATTATTTCTATACGTACAACCCCTTATTCCCTTCACCATTTTAATTGCCTACCATTTAATTCTAGGAATTAAAATACTATTCCTAATAAAGCACTGTACTTAATACTTGCAGTTGATGAAGCATCCCCGTGTTGAGTTTGCACTATTGGTAGTCTACACAAACGATTTTGACCCGGTTATGCTCGGATACGATTTGTAACATCTCGTAACTTTTTTGGTATAAAAATTTTCTTTTCTTTAAAACCATTGCGTAATAGAAAAACCAGAGTAACATACAACGGAAGACTCAATCTTATAAAACACAGAATAATCATACAGCAAAAGTCTTTTACAATTTAATACCAATAACTCATTGTTTAATTAAACACTTAAATAAACACATTAACTTAAAACATTTATTTGAAGTCATAAAACACTTAAAAGCCTTTAAAACATTTAAATACATTTATTTCATCTTCATGAGCCATAACCATAGGTCAATGTCGCCAACAGTACAAACGCTCACACAACAATACTCCATCAGTTACGTCCTTTAACAGCTTTATCCATTCATCTGCTCCTTACCTACATCAATGAGACCTAACTATGAGTCTAATGCTCAGTATGTGATATAAACGTAAAACATGAAATTCATATACAATTTCTATAACATTGTATACTATTTTCTATTTTGTTTCTCTATTATTGTTCATGCCTTTTATCGTTATTTCATTTGCTTATATGTCGAGCGTATTAAACCGAACCATACAAACATCCGTTTACTGTTTTTGTTTTTTACTGTTTATATGTCGGGTGTATCAAACCGGACCATACAAACATCTGTGCCGGGCGTAACAAACCGGACCACAAATGGTTTACTTATCTTTAGTTTCTGTGCTAAGCGTATCCAACCGATCCACAAAAATAGCTATTTACGTATCTTATTGTTTAATTATGTTGTCTCATATTGTTTCAGTCTTTTACTATTTATGTGTCAGGCATATCGAACCGGACCACACAAATATCTGTGTCGGGCATGACGAACCAGACCATAGTTATTACTTATCTTTGGTTCCTGTGTCGAACTTAACTAACCGGTCCACAAGAACGACTAATTACGTTCATTTCATTTTCATGTACTTTGATTTCTGTGTAGTGCGTAACTAACCAGACCACAACTATTTACGTATATTCCATTTTCGTGTACTTTAAGATTTCAAGTCTTAACGTTGTCGTGTACATACAATTCTATCTAACGTGTTCCTTGATCATATCCTTAAAATGTGATCCATTCTAACTAATGAACTAAACTTAAATCTATAAACATATAATTCATAACAATCAATAATACAAATACTAAACACCCCCTAATTCTCGTGATGTAGGTCCTTTCGGACAAAACACATGCAGTACCACGTACCTGAAGTCCTTAGCTTTAAAAGGGTTTAACACTTTAAGATTCTTTCACAAAACCTATCTATTATTAACAACATGAGATAATCAATAAAGATTCCCCAATAACAAACCTAACCACTAACAATTCAATGCCTAACATATCTCCTTAATTTAACTTAACTATTTACTCCAATAAGGTATAGCTTAATAATATGTCCAACAATGACAAATCCTTACTCAAATAATTACCTTTTTCAAAATCCCACATAATAAAACTCATTACTCATTTACATGCAACGACCAATAATAATTTCAACCTTATCCTACAACTCATCTCAATAACTAATACCACTTGATAATAACCAACTTCATGAATAACACCTTAATCCATTAATACTTTCTCCAATAATAATCTACCAAATAATAAAGTTCATATCTCCAACCAATTTAATAATCACTTAATCCAACAATCTCAAATTCACAGCTCAACAGTTCATGTCCACTATGCAATAACCAAAAACTAAAGAATACATACCTCAAGAAGCACAACTTTAGAACCCTCACAGTTCTCTCTCACGGCACACAGACTCCTCTTCAGACTCTCAAATTTCACTTCTCTGAAAACTCACAGTCCTCACAACATCACACGACCATTCACAAAACACAAACTTACATCTCCAGAAGCATAACACTTAGCACTCACAGTCCCTCACAACATTTTGGCAGAGTAACCCTAGCTTTTTCACTCCTAAAAATCACGTTGCCAACCCTCCCATTTATAGGCAACACACACACACAACGCCTCATCAATGACCAGAGGAAGATAAAAGGCCAAGAGGTGGTAATCCATCAATGTCCATTAACACATATAACGTCAATATTTTCAACTTCAGGTATTCCAGACGACATTCCTTTCATCTTCTCCTCAGTTAAAACTCTTCAGATTATCCTTTATAAATGACGGATGATCACGCCGGTCATTGTTCCCATGCCAAACAACTGCCACGATCAGCCACTACGTTTTCATTCAGAAACATAAATTATTTATGCTGGTCGATCGACGCCGGTCGATCGCACCTCGCCGATCGACCGCTATCTCCAAGCAGGTCGTTTTTGTATAATTCTCCAGATTATTTCGTTATTCCATAATGTGACAATATATATATATACTATAATTCACTCTTCCAAATAATATAACCTTCAACATATACCATATATTTCACCATTCTTCCTTCGCATTATTTCATACTAAATCCAATATGTCCAAAAATGGTAGAAATCCTCTACCATTAATCCTTTTAATATCTAATTGTGTCCAAATACTTTTCCTCTTACTACCTCCACTGACTATCAAACCATTTAATATTGTCCAATATAACTTCAAGTATCACTAGATAATTCTCCAATTAACCTCAATCCTTCCCTTAATCTAACTACAAACATAACAGGGTATCATAATTCACTTATTCCAACTACGTTTCTCTTGACCAATATCTTTACTTGTCCAATTCAGCTCCTAATATCCTTAAAGTTATCACTTAAGCTATGCCTTCAGCTCAATGAAGATTCAGGATATTACAATTCCTATCTTCAAGAGGATCATTTTGAGCCAAGAATTAATCCTTGAAAGTGAAGAATAAGTTGTCTTCAAGAGATAAGAACCCTAACCTAGGTGATTTATGCAAACTATGCTAAATTACATAGTTTTTGGTGAAAGAAGTTGCATATATAGGGTTTATGTTGAAATATTTTGTTATATGGTTCTGAATATTTGATATTTATGAATAAACATATGGATATTGGTCAATTTGGTTGATTAAAGAATGATATCAATGTTAGTTGAACCATTGGATATGAGTTGGATCATTTGGAGAAGAAAATCTAGAATTTTTGGGTTAGATGCTAATAACCAATAATGACAATATGGATGATATTGTTTGGTTGAAGTATTGATGGTTAAATATTGATGATAAAAGGGATATAAGCATGAAATTGTGATGTTCGATATTGAAAGGTTTAATAGGAAATTTCTTAACTGAATTGTATCATAGGCTTTGATTGGAAAAGATTGGATTAAGTAATTGTATCCAATATGGTTTTTAGAGTTATGTAGTATAGAATTGGGATTGATTAGAAATAGGAAATTGACATGTAACATGATAATAAATCAATTGAATGAACGTGTATTTTATATTGCATAAGTGAAAAAGCATGTTTAAAGTGTTATGCTTAATGAGTTTAAATAGATTTAAAAGTTTATTTGGAAGTTTATATAAGGGGATTATAATCCTATAATGACTTAGTATTAGTTTGGAATGGATATGGTACGAAATGAATGTGTTAAATGATGAAAACGTGCGATAAAAACAAGGTGGATGACCAGTTGGTCGACTACAAGTGAGAGAAATGGGAAAGGAATGAATCTGTATGATTCGTAGTTGAACAGCATAAGGAGTGTGGCCAACCAAAAAATGGACAAAGTTTCAGGTTTTTAGACTATAGTCATGAGAGGTCGACCGTTTCTGAGGGAAGGTCAACCAGATCCCGTATTTTTGGGATGTTTCCTTAGATTTTTAAATTATTTGTTTACCCAATGTATAAATCATTTAGGGAGATGACTGAGACATAGATAGAATATGTCTAGATAGATGTATGAGACCATTTCATGCATCATTAATGTGTGTTTAATAACAAGATTTGCATGGTTCATTTTATATGCATTACTAATATGTATTATATGCATTCAAGGTATGCATAGTGAATATGCCAAATCACACATCATAATATATTTATATTTACAAAATATATTATCTGGGTGGTATTGTTGGTCACAAAGGAACCCAATATGTTTTGTCAGATTACGTATTGTGTGACGTATGTAAAGTAGGCAAATAGAAGGGGAGTGACTATGAGTCCCCCTTGGGTTGAAAGTCCATAGCCCTCCGGATGTTTTGATATTCATGAACACACCTATTGGAGACAGTGGCCAATAGGGTGGGGTTTCATGGTCACGTGCAACTTTACATACGATGGCGTACGATCATTCATGTTGGTAGCCATATAAATGTGACATTCACATACATGTTATAAAACGATCCTTGTTAAATATATGACCATTTAATAATAAAATAGAACATTGTACTGATTCACAGTACCGCTACACCATTGTGAAAAAAGAGTTGTTATATGCATTTCACATTTATTGCATAATTATAGGTCATGGGATGACGTAGTTAGACAAATTGTCATGGTGTCTAGGTTATGATCTGTTAAATCATAAACCTAGACATTGATATATACATCATGTTGAGGATTTCCTTCATATAGAATGACATTGGTGATAGACATTAATGGTAAATGTCTAGATAGTTTGATGTTGAGAATTTCCTTCATATGGAGGGATAATTGTGATAGACATATGTTATAAATGTTTAGATAGTTTAAGATTAGACACATATTAGAGGTGTCTAGTATTGGTATTAGATAAACCATAGAAGTATATGACAGATGCTTTGAAGAACTAGACATTAAATGGAAATTTTTTAATTGATAATGGTGATAGATGGACCAAAATAGAAGGTGATCCATAACAAGAGAAATCACATTGGAAAGAAATTATAGAATTAAGTATTCTGTTAAGTTTAAAGGTGCTTTAAAATAGAATAGCGCATAAGAATGATTTATATGGAGTATATTATTCATGGAATGGTGGTGCTTATTTGGGATAGCACAAGGGTTTGATGATGAATATAATTACATATAAACACATATGAGGATTGTATGTGCATAAAGAGTAATTGCACATGAGAATTGAGAAAGATAAGCTATGGTTTTCTAAATTATAGGTCTAAGCACTATTACATATATACTAAATATTTCTTATATAAAGAAGTGTATCATGTAGTTGAGATATTTATTAGAAATATTTAAATATCTAGATAAAATATAGATCTAGGATATGTGATAATGAGAGTTGATCAAAAGTTGAATGTTGGAAGTTATGGATGTAAGGACTAATCATGTTGGGTTAGAACATGGTTAGTTAGGATATTGATATAGCTTATTGGATCCTTAGATTAGGATTCTTACTGAGCTCATAAAACTCACAGTTCTATATGTTGATGTTTTTCAGGAATAGGTGGTAGCAGCTCAAGGTCATAAAAGTAAAGATCAGTTGGATTGATGGTTTGCACAACATAGGCCTAGAGTGTGAGTTCAAGTTGTTATTTTGATGTATTTAGTTTTAGTTCGGCTCATATTTGTAAAATAAATTTGGATACAATTTTATAAAATAATTAAAGTCTACAACATTCCTTTTTGGGTGGATTTCATAGTTATATGGCACAATTGCGTGAGCGCATTGTGAGTGTATGTCTTTGCTGAGCTTCCGCTGCGAATTGTGAGAGTTGTGCTATCGTTCTCTAGGTGAAGAATCCAGTTCGCGACATAATTTCCGAGGGGATCAAGAAGGGGGGGGGGGGGGGGGTCATGATAGCTTATGTGATATGTCTGTGGAAGTATTGGTATTTGTAGAAGTGTTGGTGTCCACATAAGTGATGGTGTCTGTGGTAATTAGTTTAGGAAGGACATGTGTCACGCATGAGTTGTATTTGCGAAATAGGGTGTCACGACCAACTGGGGACCTGAGACAAAATGAGAAACAACCATGCCCAAAAGAACCAAATCGTTCGACCCATTTTACTTAAATTTATTAATTAGCAACGAAAGACTAAAATTTATTAATTAAAAGTCAAGGCCCAACAAATACTGTGCTTAACAGGTCCAATAAGAGAAATCAGATAGTAAAATAATATAATCTAAATAAAAGAACTGTGCAGAAAATAAATTATAAATTACAAATTAAAGATAATAAAATTTTTCCTCATCAAGTCTCTCAAGGAAAATTCATTGAATTACGAAACTATAAAATGACATCCTCCTGGTCTACTCCTGATTTGGCAATTGGAAGTCTGACTAATAAAATCTTAAAAGTCATTGGGGTGAGTTGACTGAATTCAATAGGGATTTAATAATTTTAACTAAAGAGGAATGTTATTTAAGCATGCATGAATTTAAAACTCACGTTTTATAAATTCTTTTTAAAAAAATGTGTACAAAAGGGCACACGTTGAAATCAAACCCACTAATATATGATACATAATTAAAATAAGCCCTTGTTGTACTAACTAAAAATTACAGTGAAAATGGAGTCACTCACGGACTCCGAGCACACCATGCTATAGGCATATAATAGAATAAAAGCAATACTCGACAATCACAAAAGCCAAATAAAATCCCTTGATCAGGTTTAGGAATTAGAAACCCAAGAACCGGCACATACAGTTGTCCTATTAACCATTTCAACTTTAATTAACAACAACAAACATATTCTGCACGGTCGAATGTGTGAAAATAAAACAAACCCTAAATCGGGTCGATCGAACTCGGTTCACATGACTGAGTTGATCCAAAAATATAGTATGCATGCTTAATTGAAACGTGTATATGGAAAATAAAATATAATATGAAACTCTAATGGTCATAAAAATAGACGCATCATTTTAATATGAGACAAGTCTCAAAATATTCACTTTATAAAAATTATGCAATAGACTACATAAAATAAATCTCTACCTTGATGTGGTTTATGCTGTCAAAAACTCAAATCCAACGATCCACAGGTTTTTAAATTAAATATGAGTACCTATCAAAAAATTAGGGTATTAAATTTTTGAGTTTAAATTTTATAAATTAAAATATCTAATTATCTTATAAAATTAATCTAAAATTGATTAGATAATAATACCCAAAAATTCTAGCCTAAACTAGGCTAAAAATTGACCCAAAAGAGGTCCTGGACCGACTCAAAACATGCCCAATTTATGCCCTGGGCACGACCCAAAATGGCCTGGACCGCGGGCCAAAATGGCCTAGACCGTGGCCCAAAATTAGTATGATCTGCTGAATTAATTGGCCCAGATAGCAGTCCAAATGGGAAGAACCATGGCCCGACCAATGTTCCTCGTGCTGGCCCATTGAGACAAGGCGACTTTTGTCCCAGTTCGTCTTGGGCGAGCACTTCCCTAGTCGAGTTAGTCACGTCCATTTCCTTAATCGACCACCACCAAAGATCTCCCGCAACATAGCCCAGCCTTTGCTGAGCTAAAACTTGGCAATCCGTCGTGGATGAAAATCGCGTGATTCAATCTCCGCATTTTGTCTAGATAATTGGCCATCAACAACTCAAAACCAAAAACCAAAAATCCATTCCAAATTATCCATCAACAGAAAAGTACAAAAATCCAATTTTTTTAGTATACCTTCGACTTAGTTTTCCCATCGTAAAACCTTCGCTACGACAACGGAGACCCAACACTCCCTTCATTGTCAAATTCACACAATACCATCTCCAAAGTTCTTCGCCGCAGAAGTGATTGCCTTCCAATAGTTTCAATCAAAACTTCAAACCTTCAAACCACAAATCAAAAACTTGGAGTTGAGAGAACAAAAGGCTTACCATGGTCGACAATTAAGCTTGGTTACAGAGTCTTCCAATTCATGCAAAAATGGTCAGGAATTACAGCATTAGATGGAGGAGTTTTGCCAAGAGAGTGATGTTGGGATGGAGATGGAAATGTAGAGGATGATTGTGTTTAATAATCGATGGGGAAGGAAGAGTTTCAGAAGGAAACTCCTCCTTGCCCGCAACACCCACATTCGGGGAGGGGGAGACTTTTTCCAAAAATGTTTCCCCCAATTAATAATTTTTTTAAAATTAAAATTAAAATATGGGCAGATATTAGATGGGGTGTGTCCACCGAAGCGTTAATGTCCATCGAAGCTTTAATGTCCATAGATGTGAGATGGAATCTACGAAATGAGGTTTGTTCACGGAAAGATATGCGAATGTGGCAGATTGTGATTGACAAACAATATTAGTGGATATCCACAGTGAAAGCATTGAATCTGTGGAAAGATATATATATACGTGACAGATTATGATTGGCGAACAATATGAGTGGATATTCGTAGTGGAAGCATTGGTGTCCACAAATGTGAGGTGGAATCTGCAGAATGAGGTTTATCTGCAGTATTTCAACACAGAAGATTGTGATTGGCGAACAATATGAGCTGATGTCCGTAGTGGAAGCCTTAGCATCCGCTAAAGCGTTGGTGTCTGCAGATGTGAGGTGGAATCTGTGGAATGAGGATTATCTGTAGAAAGATTTGTAAACATGGCAGATTGTGGTTAGCAGACAATGTGAGTGAATATCTACCATGGAAGCGTTGGCGTCCGCGAAAGCATTGGTATTCCCAAACAACCAGTACTATCTAACATGTTATACAATAATTCTAACCATTACCCTTACCAATAATTAAATTACAATACAAGTAAACAAAACAAATGGAAGCTCCTCAGCACGAACACCAATAGTCTTAACTGTTTTTGTCTTTACCTGGATGGGAGTGGTCTTCCAGTTAATTAACTAACTCAGTAGAAAATTTATACTAAATGCAATGCATATAAAATTTGTTTGACCATTTGTCATCAAAATCATGATATAGAGAATCGTGTATTCATTAAAAATCATTTACAAAATCTTTCTCATCATTCTAAAGAAAACTAGACTCAAAGGCCCCCGATGAAATATCAGTATAACGTAATCGTATACATCGACAATTAATACCAAAATACCCTTGTTGTATTTTTATGTTGCAACTAGTCATCAGTGAAAAGGAAGGAACACACAAGGACTCATTCGATCATACACATAGAAATGCGGCAACTGTTTTTGGGCAACACCTCATGAGTTAGGAGGAAGAAATGACGGCGGTCCAAAAACCTAGTGTATGAATCTGGGCTTGTCCAGGCCTTGTTGTCCATGGTCACCCATGTTGTTAGGATAGATTTCTTTCTATTTATGGCAATCACTTGTATTTCTTTTCTTTCTATTTTAGGCAAGTGCCTCCTCTCCACCATAGCATGTATACTCTTGCCATGATAGGGATGGTTTAGATTGCTTTTTAGGGGAAGAGGCATGATTGCACATAAACCCCCTACCCAACGATGTAATTTACTTCCAATCAATTAACAAACTTTTTACATACAAACTCTTTTTATGTTCACTATGTTTAATGATGCTTTTTTCCATTAATCTCACTCTCTTACTGCTCGTTCATTAGACAAAAATCTCGCTCTAACATCGTGAGCTATTGGTGCCATTGGCACACCTTGTAAGTTGACTCGTTGTTTGCCACTAACAATGGGTGTCGCATGGTCCGTCTTAAGCCCCTTGGAAATAAGACCTTGATAATTGGTATCAGAGCCAGGTTGGCTCAAATTGCAAGAAACCATGCCGAGAAAGAATTCGTTAGATAAGGCAAACACATCGCTAGACCAGCTCGAGTGGCTAGTCGAGCTGGAAGAGGAGATGAAGTATCTCCAAGAAATCTCTGATAACGTTTGTTTTCTGGAGGAGCGAATGAAGGAAATGTTAGAATTTCTTGCTGAGATTGTTGCTATTCACAACAGAATAGACACCATCCCAGTCCGAGAGCTGATAGATCAGGTGGAGAATCTCGAATCCTGACAAGAGAAGGGAAAATGGGTAGAAAGTGGAGAGAGCTCCACAAGTGCTATAGTCAGGGTCTTGGAGCACGTCGAGGAGATTGACCAAGCTCATACCTGATTATTAGAATTTGTAACCTACCTGACAAAAGACTTCAAGATGATGTTCGAATCTTTGAAAGTTGTGATTGCAGAAATAAACATCTAATAAATTATTATTATTATTATTTATTTGTTTTTATTTTATTATTATTTTCTCACAAATAAAATATTTAAAACACAAAAATAATTCTAGTAATACTTACAGTTGATGGAGAATTTACACGTCGAAACTTGTGTTGGTAGGTAGTATACAGAATCGGTTTTAAAACTCGGGTTCTCTGATACCAACTGTAACGACCTTGTTTTTCTTATGTTTAAGAAAAAATCACGTAAAATTGAAAACTTTACTTTTCTCTTATAAAAAAGCAGAAGACTTTAAATAGAACATTTAATGAACTTAAACTGTTTATTTACAAAACCATTTACTCTTTAGCCCAGCCTGCCACAAGATCCACCCGTGCAAATCTTTCATCAACTGTTTTTAACATGTTCTCCTGTTTCTCATACATACCTACATCAACAAGACTTAACTAATGAGTCTAACGCTCAGTAAGTGATAGAATGAAATGCAATGTAGGTGTGATGCATGATTATGCGATGCATTACAGAAAAGAACCGTATCTTTTCTGTTAAGCCGAGAGTCAGGATACGTCTTATGGTCATGTAGCTATCCGTCACTCCTACATGGAGATACATCCTATGGCATCACTACCATGACCGTCACCGCACTCTTTTGTTGAAGACGTTGGAGATTTCAGTACAAGAGAAATGATGAACCCTAGAGTCCACGTGGTTAACTGTCACTCCGATGAGAAGATACATCCTATGGTGTCCCCACCGATGGACAGTCACCAAATCTCCTGAACTCTCACACGCCTATTTACATATATTAAATATGTCATGCAATATGTTCTTGAATACATACAGACCTATATGATCATATAAATGTCTAATAAACATATCATTAAAAGAACCTAGTTCTAGTAAACACACAACATGCAATCCTAACTCTTGCGATGTAGGGTCAAAAGACCAAAGCACATCAAGTATCAACTTACTTGGGTTTCTGTGGCACATTTAGCACTTTATTCTTTTCCCATTAATACATTCAAAATAATTAACATTTATTTATCAATATATTTACCAATTATGAATCTCAACTTTGATATTGTCATTCTTCGTTTATTCATTTAATAATACATTTCACCTTTTCGTTCAATTATTTTCATCGACCAATTCCACAAATATTTATTCATTAATAACTAACCACCGAATTTTCATGAACCTTAACTCTTAACAAATCTCATAGTCAATTTAATTACTTAGCAAGCTCACAATAACAATTCTAATATCTTAACATGTGCAACAGAATAGTAATAACCCACAACAAGTTGCTCATTCCATCAATGTCACATGATAATACAGAGAATTTACTTCACAAAACTGAACAATATTCCATCATAGTAACTTGTAGAGGATATAAACAACAGCAGTGCACAACATTCATTTCCACATCACAGAGAGCGTGCATAAGAACTACTCCACAATATACTTCAACTTAACCATTTAATTAATTACAGAGGAGAACATTCAACATTTATTAACAATCTTCTACAATGAACCCCAACAGAACATACAACAGAGCATATCGTCCAAATGTGCAGAACACTCACTTAAATCTCACAATATTCCCATAATACATTTCACTTGATAATGGCCAACATAAATTAAACCAATAGCTTATCCAACAATAGCAGATTAACCAACCGATTCCAACATATTAACATTTCCATTACTAAAAACATAGAGTCATTTTCTTCACTCATTCACTTAGCAGGATTTACAGTCCAATATCATTTAGGTCACTTATTGAAATAATAGAACAAAATCCAAACAGTAACAGTAATCCAATGACAATGACTATGGAACACATATTCACAGTTGTCCAAACGATAATCAACAGAGGGCATTAACTAATCAACCAGACAACAAGGCCAAATCCAAACAATTACCATAATCAGGAAGCAAGAATCTACAAAAGCGTATCATTCACGACATTTCATATCAAGTAACAAGCTATCAAAAGGATCAACTTAATCGACAGAGTGTCATCCAGTAATAGCTTATCCAATCCATTTTTCCAGTATAATCCAAACGGAGAACACCAACCAAATTCATCAATTGAAAACATAACCGAAAATAGAGGAGAAGACCACTACCTACACCAACACTCGAAGCCAGAACATAAGCTTCACCTTTCTGCCATCAGCTCCAACTCCAGCTCTTCCTCACAGCCTTTCACCCCATTCCAAAAGCTCATTCATTGCCATACCTATATAGGCAAAGAAAGCTACAATGTAGATGGAGGATTTGCCCACGTCAAGGAGGGTGGTCCACACAGCCACACATATCACACCACGTGGAAAGACTTGTTATCATCTCAAGAGAGGGAGAAATCCACTGGACAGCCAGAACACGATAAACCGATTCAACAAAACCAAAGGGATTGCTGACAAATCGGGTGCAAGGGCTGTCAACAACCCCTTCGTTTTGCCACCGCCGTCCCCCCTGCAATCCGTCGCAACCAGTTTTTCACCCAGAATTACCAACTAACGACAACATAATCAATTGTGACGTACCTCGGCCGAAACCTCGTAGCTCTTACCCGCGGAAACACGGATCAACCCATGCCCTAGCTCCGCAAGGCACACCCGCGATCGCCGCACCGCTTTGTACACCACATCAGACAGCGCGTGACACTGTAAAGAAGCCCCAACGCCGACAGCACGAGCCAAAGCCCGAGCTCTCCCCTCACTCGCTCACTCACTCCTCGCCTCCCACAGTCTCCTCTCATGGGTTCTCCCTTTCATCCCTCTCAATTTTCTTTCCTTCAAAGTAAAATAAAAACCAATCATAATTTATCTCCAAGTAAACTGGACAGGTGAACCGGACCAGCGAACTGAGCCAAACTGGTTTACTATCATCCATTCCCCAATTGATTTTTCCTTTATTTTAATTCCTTCTAATTCCATTTAATTTTTTTTAATTCAAATCTTCATTTACTCAATTAAATGCTCTTTTAATAATTTAACTAAATCCTTCATTTAATTAAATTATCATCAACCCAATTTCAATTTCTTATTTATTCTGAATATTTCTTGATGATGATTATCGGTCCAAATTAATTTTCCAGTTCCATTTCCTAGATTAATTTTCCATTAAATAAATTATTGATTATAATTCAAATATTCCCCAATTAAATTTCTCATCAAATAAATCTATCAATGATCCTCAATTAATTATGTTACAAAAATCGGGACATTACAATATGTGTTAATTGTGCTAAGGTTCAACTTCTTGCCCAGAGACTTCTACAAGATTCTCCAAAATTTGGACATGAACCTAAGGTCGCAATCAGAGACGATGCTGGAGGGAACACCATGAAGACAAACGATGTTCTTGATGTACAAGTGACTCAGCTTGGATGAGGGAAAATCCATGCAGATTGAAATGAAATGTGCAGACTTAGTCAAACGATCCATAATGACCCATACCACGTCCAACTTTTGGGGAGTCCTAGGAAGACTAGTGACAAAATCTATGTAAATCCTATCCCATTTCCACTCCGAGACAAGCAAGGGCTGCAACAAACCTATTGGCCTCTAATGCTCAGCCTTTATTTGCTAACACGTTAGACACTTGGCCACAAACTCTACAACTTTGCACTTCATACTCACCTACCAGTATTGACATTTCAAGTCATGGTACATTTTTTCACTATTTGGGTATATATAGAATCTAGACCTGTGGCCCTTAGCAAGTATAGCCTGCCTCAAGTCTTGATTATTGAGAACTGCACTCTGTCCTAGAAAAGGACAGTCCTCTCAGTATTGACTTCCCATCCGTCCATCTATTTACCATTCTACAGCTGCTCAACCCTACAACTGAGCTCATTATCCTGTTGCTGTAGGTGTTTAACCCACTGAAGCATCATTGGAGTAGCAATAACATTGTACACACAAGCAATGCCACCGAACTCATAATAATGAAGGTTGAAGTTTACAATCGCCATAAACTGCTTTTACTACTCGAGAACCAAACAAACAAGGGATCCTAGAGGATTTCGGCTTAGAGCATCGGTCACCATATTTGTCTTGCTTGGGTGATACTCTAGGCTGAAGACATAGTCCTCCAAATACTCCATCTACCTGCATTGTCGCAGATTTAGATCTTGCTAAGTGTACAGATACTTCTAACTTTATGACCGGAGTACACTTGGAAGCACGCATTGTACAAATAACTCCTCCATATTTTCAAAGCAAAAATTATGGCCTCCAACTCCAAATCATGAGTCTGATAATTCTGCTTGTGGGACTTCAACTATTGTGATGCATAAGCAAACACTTTCACTTGCTGCATCAAAACACACTCAGTGCCAACTCCTGATGTTTCAATAAAAACTGCATAAGGCTCCTCACTATCAGACACTATCAGTACTGGTGCACTTGTGAATCTGCTCTTCAACTCCTCAAATGCATTCTGACAACGGTCTTACCACTCAAACTATACCATTTTCCTAGTCAACTTGGTCAATTGTACGACTAACGAGGAAAAATTCTCAACAAACCATAGATAATAGCCGACAAGACCAAGGAAACTGCAAATCTCAGACATGTTCCTCGGCGGATGCCACTGCACAATAGCATCAACCTTCACAGGATCCACCAAAATTACACTATGCAAAACAACATGTCCCAAAAACATCATCTTCGACATTCATAAGTCACATTTACTCCTCTTGGCGAACAATTGATGATCCCTCAGGGTCTGCAACACAATAAGAAGATGTTCTCTATGCTCACCCCGAGTTGTGGAGTATATCAAGATGTCGTCAATAAAGACCACGACAAACTGATCCAAATACGGTTTAAAGACTAGGTTCATGAGGTTCATAAAAGCAGTTGGAGCATTAATCAAATTGAAGGGTAAGACCAAGAATTCAAAATGCTCATACCTCGTCTGAAAAGTTGTTTTTTGAATATCCTCATCTCGGATCTTCATCCGGTGATACCTGGATCTCAAGTCTATTTTAGAAAAAATATAGGGACCCACCAAGCCGATCGAATAATTCATCAATCCTGGGAAAAATTACTTGTTCTTGATGGTTACCTAATTCAACTTCCGATAATCGATGCAAAGCCTCAATGAATCATCAACTTTCTTCACAAATAAAGCAAAAGCACCCTTAGAGACATGCTCTCACGGATGAATCCATGATTTTTTTAGTTCATCCAACTACTTCCTTAACTCAAACAATTTCGTCGGTGCCATCTTATAAGCGGGAATTGAGAAAAGAGTAGTGCCTGAAAAAAGATCAATGAGGAATTCAATCTCTCAGTCTAGAGGCAACCCTGTCAAATCATCAAGAAACATGTCTGACAACTCCATCATAACCGAGATATCCAGATCCAAGCCAACATGTAATGCCCTTTAGCATTAGAACCTTTTTCTGGCCATTTTTGTTGTTTTTTTTAATAAAACAATAACATCACATCATTAATAAAATTCATGTTTTTAAAACCATTTGCAGCGGAAGTCTTTAAAATAAAACTCATTCAAATCCAATGTAATAAAACCCAATTAAATGAACATTGATATCCATAATTAAATTCAAAACATAAATAAGCATGAATAAAATGAGTCATTCTTTTTTAGAAATTTATTTGCTTTCTTTTCAATACCCATGGTCAATCTCGCTTCAAACAACGCAACAACTTTTCCCATGAGTATACCTCTTCAACTGCCACAATTATTCATTTTTCTCATTAGGTTCTTCAAAAACTTCATCCTCGCCTACATAAAAAAGTTCACCTGTGAACCTAACACTCAGTAAAAGATGCATATAAAACATAAACATGAAAAGAAATTTACAAGGAAATCATGTCATTTTCAGTCAACGGTCTTTCTTTTTCTTTCACTTTACAGTCCAATCATTGTGGGTAATTCAGTCTAAGAGAGAGAGAGTGACACCATTAGGTCCACCTCATGCAGGACAGCTAACTCGAACCCCTCCCACAACGACCATTTACGTTTATTAAATCTTTTCTCTTTCTTAAATAAATGCATGAAACATACATGTGTCATGTAACATCAATCTAGTATGCATAATAAACTACACAATAATAGAAAACAAATCTTCGATCAACGACATTAGTAATAAGCATAAACCAAATAATAGACATGAACAGATTATTCATCTATATTTCATCGTAATAAACAACCATCAACATATGTATCCTCAACTCACAATTTAACAGTCAAGTAACAGACATGAGCATATCGTCTAAAACTGCCCGTAGGCATCTCAGAATAACAATATTAATCTACATTACCCTAGTACTTTGTGATGTAGGCCAAAGGCCAAACACAACAAAAGCATCTCTTACCTGTAGTTCTTTGTAGAGCTTATAATACCCAACTCTTTTAACTCGCAAGTTATCCTTAAAGTTAAACATAGAATAGTAAAAGAAAATGGTAGGTCACTGACACACTGTTTCTTTTAGCTAAAAGTTACCTCACAGTTTTCATCCTTTTTATTATTGTTGTCCTTCCAAAATTCAAAGCTTTAAACGTAAAGGACCTACTTTCAGAACGCTTGAAGAAATTATCCAAAGGGTGAGAGTAGTTTCTTCGTATAAGCAGCTCTAGAATAATTAGAGTTTCATCCATCTAATGTTCATATTTATAGATGGTTGAATAGGAGATCCCACAGAATAAAATCCTGTGGAACTCGTATCCAAGCCTAATTTTAGAGAATCGAATCGTAGCTCGCAAGTAATCTAGAAATAATCACATTGAAATCTGTCTGCCGAGTAGTGGACTTGTAAATTGCCACTAGGGACGTTCTCTTTACTCTGATTCAACCAATGGCAGTAAGTCAAGTTAGCCCTTGGTCTTTAATTCACTGTCTCTAATACTACTGTTGACGCCAATCCTTTTGCAGAAGCCCACGCTATTGCGGATTACCAACATTTTCACTAATTCCTTTCTTCCAAACTACATCGTTCCATCACTTAAATTCGTTGTCGCGGACACATTTGTTGTAACACCCCAAACCGTTAAAACTCTTTTTCTTGCTATTTTTTTTAAATATATTGTGCATATAAAAATTATTCCTTTAAAACCATACACAACAGAAGTCTTTAAAATAAATATGTTTTAAAACTCATTGTAAAATAAGCACAAATAATTTAAACTAATATCCAACTCATTAAAACATAATTAATTATAAAGTCTTTCTTTTTCTTCTATTTTCTTCAAATCCTCACCCACGATTTAATTGCACTTTGATAAAAGAGAACCCAAAATGCGTTAGCCCAAAATAATTTAGCTCACGTAGTTTTATTTTTGGGGTTAGCCCAAAATGTGTTGTACTAGATATAAAAGAGAACTCTACTTATAAACTATGCATTTTCTACTCTCTCAAGTGATGTGGGATTATGCACCCCACTAATATGGGTCGAACCCACACCTAGGTCATTCCTGGTTATACACCCTTGATCTGCATCAATATCATTTTTATTAGGATGAAGGACGTCCAATACAAGAAGATCTTGAAGGCAGAATTAAAGGGAGGAAAGATACCAAAGATATCATCTTCCTTGAAGATAAAGCAAGCTGAAAATTTTAAAAGATTTCTTAGAAGATTTTTGAAGATTTCTTAGAAGACTTTTAGAAAATTTCTTAGAAGATTTTAGAAGATCTCTTAGAAGATTTTTAGATGATTTTTTTTTAGTTTCCTAATTTATGTTCGCAAAAAGGCTATATAACGCCACCTAGTCTTATGTTTTAAGGGGTTGGAGAATTGAATACAAAATAGCTTTTGCTAATCTCAAAATTGGAGTGCTTCATTTTTTAAAACTCTTTGGTGAGTTATATGCAAAGAACTCCTCGTGTGAGTCATATCACGGGAAAACTATTCTTGGTGAGTTATATCCAAAAACTTCTCGTGTGAGTCATATCATGAGAGAACTGTCCTAAAGGTTACTTTTTTTAAAGTAATCATTTTTCTTTCATTCAAAGTCATCATATTTACAGGTTAGATCTAAATCTCTCCCGTGCGCGCATCATTTGGTATCAGAGCTAAACATATCCTTACACAATCTTTTTTTCCTTATGATGACTTGAGGAGCATTCGAAGCGGTACAAAATCCACGATGGCTGAACCTTCAACATCTCACTCTTACGAAAACTTGTGGGTACTCGTTCTCTTACTACAACGAGATGTTGCTCAACTAAAGATGAATCAAAACCAACAACGAGCTCAACATCCTCCTAACACCATTATAGCAAACATCATAAGAGATGAGGCCGAAGAAGGGTCATTACCATCTTTGGAGCCTCAATTAAAAGAGGAAGATTGCCAAGAAGAGCAAGTACCCGATATGATAGACGACCAAGTTGACTCCGTGGCCACAACAACACAAAGGGAGCAACTTGTCCATATTTCATGCTCCAATATGAAAAAGGTGTGTTCTTTAGTTATCAATGAGAGGATCTATGTTGACATGAAATACTTAGTTTTGGTTAAAGAAGATTGCTTAGAGTTATTAAGACATGGCATCACATACAAATTTTGGAGGTCCATTGACAAAGATCAAAATATTCATGGCCGAATTTTACACAAGAAAAAGTCAAAGATGGAAGTCATTATGCTTGGTGTCAATCTGGACTTTCCATTTGATCAGGGTGGAAGACATGCAGAAGATAGAGGTAGAAGACTCCCAAGATTCGAGGGCAAATCCTTTTCAACCCCGAGAGTTTGATGCACCCTTGATCTGCATCAATATCATTTTTATTAGGATGAAGGACATCCAATACAAGAAGATTTTAAAGGCGGAATTAAAGGGAGGAAAGATACCAAAGATATCATCTTCCTTGAAGATAAAGCAAGCTGAAGATTTTAAAAGATTTCTTAGAAGATTTTAGAAGATTTCTTAGAAGATTTTTAGAAGATTTCTTAGAAGATTTTAGAAGATCTCTTAGAAGATTTTTAGAAGATTTCTTAGAAGATTTTAGAAGATCTCTTAGAAGATTTTTAGAAGATTTCTTAGAAGATTTTAGAAGATCTCTTAGAAGATTTTTAGATGATTTTTTTTCAGTTTCCTAATTTATGTTCGCAAAAAGGCTATATAAAGCCACCTAGTCTTATGTTTTAAGGGGTTGGAGAATTGAATACAAAATAGCTTTTGATAATCTCAAAATTGGAGTGATTCCTTTTTCAAAACTCTTTGGTGAGTTATATCCAAAGAACTCCTCATGTGAGTCATATCACGGGAAAACTATCCTTGGTGAGTTATATCCAAGAACTCCTCGTGTGAGTCATATCACGAGAGAACTGTCCTCAAGGTTACTTTTTTTAAAAGTAATCATTTTTCTTTCATTCAAAGTCATCATAGTTACAGGTTAGATCTAAATCTCTCCCGTGTGCGCATCACCTGGCCTTCACAGGGTTGGCTGCCATAATAACAGTAAACATATTCTCGATTAAAATCTCAATATTAACAGAAAACAAACAATCATCATATCCTTGATCAACATCTAAACATAAACTGTAAACAAAAGATCATCATATCCTCAATCATCATCTAAATAAACAATAAGGAAACAATCATCATATCTTCAAACAATAGCCCGTAGGCATCATAGAAAAATATTAAAATTCTACCTTATCCTAGCATTTTGTGATGCAACCAAAGGCCAAACACATACAAATATTTCTTACCTAGATATCTTAGTAGAGTCTGACTGTTCCTAAACTCTTCTTACACTGATTTTACCCTTAAAATAACAAAAGAATTTGTTATTAAAACAATAACTCTAACATTACTTACTATCGAACACAATTTTAGAAACAAAATAGTGAAACCTACCTCGAAAACTTGAAGGACAAGTCTCACCCGAGAACTTGAGAGAAAGCTCTCTCATCATGGAGGTTCTTGGGTGATTAGATTTTAACTCAAACCCTCATATTTATAGAACACTAACCTGACAACTTCATGGGATAAAATCCCACGAAATCGTTCTAAATTATATCATTTCCTATGCAGTCTAAGAATCAAAATGTAACTCGCAAGAAATCTAGAAAACTACCTTAACTTAAACCTACCCAAGCTATAGCGGATAAGCAAACAGCCGCAGCGGATGTTCGCACAACCCGCTCGATCAATGGGCAATAGTCACGCCAGCCCTAAAACTCACATTTGCGATTGCCACAACAACCGCGGACGGTTACCCTTTTGCGAAATCCAATGCTCCCATGGAAACTTTAATCCGCAGGCTTATCATCTGCCATATGTACTATTCTATCACAAAAACTCATCTGTGGATGTTAACACTCCCACGGACAATGAACTCAATACATCTAACAATGACGTTTCCATCACATAAAACGCTACCGCGGATACAAACGCAACCACCGAAACATGCTAAAACATAAAATGATGACATTCCTAACTTAACGCTCCCGAACAACATCGTATCCTTCCACAGAAGAATCTTTTCCTAATCCAACAGTTCACAATCCTTCTGCTAAATCGAGCTAACGACCCAACATTCTTCCCCAAGAGCAGCATCCAATGCTCATGCGGAAGAATCTTTCCTAAATCTAACAGTCTATGTTCCTCATGCAAATATGATCCTACGGTCCAACACATTCTTTCACTTAAACAACATCATACTCCCACAAAGCATCTTTTTCTTAAATCCAACAAATCCATGTTCATTTCGCTAAATAGATCCAACGATCTAGCGTCCTCCCACGTCAAACACTTCTGCAGAGCATCTTTCTCCATCCTTAACAATCTCACACATTCCTAAACTTCATATAACGGCTCCTAAAACATCTTATCCTCCTACACATATTTTATTTAATTTCTAGAATATAGAATATTAACCCTCAATTAAATCTTTCCATTAACGTGTATTATTTCAAAATGTTTCTTTACTAATTCTTCTATATTTGGTTTTCCTGATTCCTCAATAATTCTTATTTTATTTTATTATCTATAAAAAAAGTTTACTTCAATTTTCTTAGTTCCCATAGTCCTAATAGTTCTAAATCTTTTATTAAAATTCTCCAATTAATCTATTAAATTTTAAATTGTTGTATTACTTAATTAAATTATTTGTGAAAATTCTAGGTATTACATTCGCTACAGCGTAAACACGTTATCCCATAAAACAACGTTCATTCTTTTAATACACTGTCACAAACACATTTACTGCCACAAAAACGTGTTCCATAACATAAACAATGATATTCCTTTTATTTAATACGCTATCGCGAACATGTTTGCAGCCATAGAAACGTGTTCCATAACAAAAACGATGACGTTTACTTAAATAAATCTCCTTCTGCATGATATCTTTTCTTTTCGCAGAAGAATCTTTTCTTAAACCTACAGTTCACGTCTTATCCTTAAATCTAAATCTAACGATCCCTCATCCTCCTGGATCCTTGCAACATCCAACACTTCCACGAGAGCATCTTTTCTCAATCCAACGCTCTGCGTTCCTTCCTTAAATCAAATCCAATGGTCCCTCGTCCTCACGCATCCTTGCAGCGTCCAACACTTCTGTGGGAGTATCTTTTCCAATTCAACTTGATCTTAGTTATTCCATGACTTCATATAATGGTTATCGTTTCATCCATTCCTCTCTTCGCTTGCTACGTAGTTTACCACACGAAACAGTGACGTTCTTTTTTATAGTTCAGTCATCATGGCTAAGTTTCCTTCCTTAGACATTTGTCTTATGTAAAATTTGATTCCTAATTTGTTTATTTATTTATTTACTTTATAATTTATAGTAAAATCATAAAATGCTCAATATGTTAAATTCTCAAATTTGCGACACAAAATATTTTTCATTAAATTCTAAACGTCACATTACATAATTATTTGTATGAAAAATCTAGGTGTTACACAGAGATCTCGCCATTAACGTCAACCAACCAGAGACTCTTGTACTACTCTAATTCACTATGGCCACCCAGATAAGCCCACATAATAGTTTTAGTTGTCACTGCACTAGTACAATTTTAGTTGACAACAACTCGTCCATCTTTAGAAATAATGTGAATGTTTTAGGTGAGACTCCACAATCCCTTGATATCTTCTTTGTCAATTCATACCCAGAATCACATCAAATTGACTCAATGGTAAGATGACTAAGTTAGCAGAAAATTTGCACTTGTCTATAACTACACAGACAAACTTGCACATGGAAGAGACTCCACTCTGGACACCCAGAGAAGTACTAAGCATCAAGGAAGATTTTATCTCCTCCACTAACAAACCCAACATGGACGCAAATATAGAGAAAATAAAAGAGTGTGTCAACCCAGTATCAAACAATACTCGAGCAAAAATATGGGAAATAAAAATAATACCATCAACGACACCCCCATTCTCCTGTCTGTAATGGTACTCGGCTCCACCGACTATATAAGTTTGGCTCGTCGCCTTTTCCTTACCCTTGTGGCCTTTACCATGGCCACACTAGAAGAACTAGGGTCGGCTCCACCACTCTAGAAGAATTGTTCTCTATAATCAGTAGATCCGTGTTGTGGGTAAGGACTAGATGCATAGCTCTGCTAATACCCAGTCAGCCTTTGAAAATTAAGATTGGTTGGCAGATACTGCGAGGGATAAAGAGTTTGAAACCCCATAGACTGTGGGGAAGCAAAAGCCTGCTGCCCCTGAAATTGCTGAAAAATGAACCCACTAAATCCATTCCACTCCTAGGAGTAGGCAGAGCTGCATTACCTCGAGAGGACGAAAAAGACTGTCACGATGGTTGTTACTGCTGATTCTAGGGGCAGTTTCTCTTAATGTGATCAGGCTATCCACATGTATGGCAAGTGCATGGACTAAATCGGCCACTATTAGATGAGTCACTGCTAAAGAAAATAATATTCTTAGGTGATGATGATTTCTTTAAATTTTAACATGTCGAAGTGATATAGTGAGCATCAAACAAAGGCCTCCACATGTTGTTCCAACAAAAATAAAGAGCCTTCAAACCAGTCCAATGAATATTTGCCTCTTCATTAATTTGTTTGTTAAGTAAGGTTTTAACTACCCTCCCATTTCTTATAGCAAACACATGATACTATATGATATTAAACTGACAAAATCAATTGTATTCAGTTCAACTTTTATACCATTGCAAGTTCTGGTTGATTCAAGTTCTCGCCGCAGCGTTGACGATTCTATAAAGAGTTTTGCAACATTGACATACGAGCGTTGCAGTGTTGAAAGAAAAATAACTTACTCAAAAGCCAGCTCAATAGTCTAAGAACATAAACAGATGTACAAATGTACACATGCATGTAATGCTCCTACATGCTCCAATCCGACTACATTAAAGCTCGTCAGTCAATTTCATATGGTAACCGAAAGTCTTTTATTTAAGAAAAAATTAAATTCTAAAATTTACATGCACAATTGCCAAATTTACCAAAGCTATCTCACTCACTGTAACTATTTTTAAGTCCTTCGAGAATTGACCCTTGCTAAGAATATAAAAAGATATACAAATGTACGCATGCATGTAAGGTAATCCATATGCTCCTCATACATGCATACATGCAGAGTAGATATTATAGTAACTTCAATGGACAAGATGTATGCTCCACTACAAAACTAGATGGTCCTGAACTTCTGGGGAACCACTGGTTTTGAAATCAATCACAAAGCATTTATAAAAAAATCGTGGGGAAGTAGCCTAAAAAGAACAGAAAACAACGTCGAAACCTAAATTAGAAGTAAGGGATGTGGATGCAAAAGGCATCACGACCATTTCCTCTTCCTTTGGGTTCTCTGTTGGTTAGGTAAAAGGACCTCAAATTATTAAAAAATAATAATAATAATAATAAAGAAAAAGTTGGATTAGGTTTACTGATTTTGCTTTGGCGAGATCCTTGTAAACCCAATGCGTTCATACGGTGGCGTGGAGAAGATACTAATTGATGTGTGATTTAGAAATGATAAACATGGTGAATTATAGACCGTTAGATGAAGAATGGAAAAAGGCTGAAACTAATGGACATTAAGGAGGAAAAAATAAAGCGTAATTGTAGACTTACCCATAACACAAGACATGAGCAATCCCCACAAGCAGAAAAAGGTTAAGATATTTCTTCACATGCATGGGTTTTATTCTATCTTTTCTTAAATGAAAAGTGGGTATGTTTGCTTCTATTTAAGAAAGTTCCACGTGTCACTCCATTATCACATGTTTAAATCTCTTTCTAACTTGTTCTTAGAGGAATTGGAGACTAAGATTACGCATTGATCTTGTGGGTCATGTTTCAGAGGTAAGATTTCATCATAATTTACACAAAATATTTTGGGATAAAATACAAAAACGTAATTATATTGACCTAAGCTTAAAGGGGACAAAGATAACAGTGGAATTAGTTTTTAATTACCCGTTAAGAGCAATTCCGAAAAAGGAAGAACAGAGAAGTAAAGACAGATTTCCAACCAAATTTATATGAGTTCACTAGCAAAATATAGATGCTACATTCATTTTATCCTTTGCCTCGCAAAAGAAAACCTTTCTTCAACTTTACATTTCTTATAAACTCTTTTAATAAATTAGTTAAATTGGGGCAATTGCCAAAATATCTGGAATTAATTAAAAAGACCGAAAAACATTGTTGAGAGAGAGAGAGAGTACACCACAAAATGATCTGGCTTGAAAATTTGGGTTTTGGTGAACGAAAAAGAGGAGGGAGAGAGCATATTAAAACCCTATAAAAGAAAATGCTTTGTAGTTTCCAATGACACTCCCAAACCTCGGAACAAAATGAAAAAGTAAAAGAAAACCAAAGCCAAAAGGAAGAAATGATGGCGGCTTCTCAGAAGATCATCTCTCTTAAGTACCCCACAATGGCAGAGGTACGAATTCAATATTTCGTCAACTGTTCACTTTTTATTATTCAGCTTAAGTTCAAGTTTTCTTCTTCTAGGTTGTGGAGGAGCTTAGAAAAATGACAGACATAGGCTTCCCGATCGCAGCGATGGCTCTGGTTGGCTACGTCAAAACCATGATTTTAGTTATGTGCATGGGCAGGCTAGGCAGCCTCGAGCTAGCCGGCGGCTCGTTAGCCATTGGGTTCACCAACATTAGTGGCTACTCCGTCCTATCGGGCTTGGCTATGGGTATGGACCCCATTTGTAGCCAAGCTTTTGGCTCTAAGAACTACTCTCTAGCCTTTCTCTCTCTACAAAGAACAGTTTTGATTTTACTTCTCGCTTCCCTACCCATTACCTTCCTCTGGATCAACCTTGAATCCTTAATGTTGTTTCTCAATCAAAACCCAGAAATCTCTCGAATTGCTAGCTTGTATTGTCATTTTGCTCTCCCTGATCTTGTAATAAATAGCCTTCTTATTCCTCTGCGGATTTACCTGCGTAATAAAGGAGTGGTTTGGCCATTGATGTACTGCACCATTCCTGCAATTTTCCTACATATTCCTTTCTCTCTCTTCTTGACCTTCTCTCTTGATCTGGGTATCAAAGGACTTGCGATCTCCACTTTCGTAACTAATTTAAACACTCTTTTGTTCCTCTTGTTTTACCTGTTTTTCTCGTCTCGATCAAAACCACCCAATCAAGATGGTTTTTGCGAGCCACTTTTTCCTTTTTCTTCAATCGTTTTGAGAGACGAAGAATGGAGCAAGCTCATAAAGCTTTCCATACCCAGTTGTCTCGCAGTTTGCCTAGAATGGTGGTGGTACGAGCTGATGACAATTTTTGCTGGCTACCTTTACAACCCTCGAGTAGCTCTAGCCACCTCCGGTATAGTAATTCAAACAACCTCTCTACTTTACACACTCCCAACTGCTTTAAGCGCCTCAGTTTCTACGCGAGTGGGGTACGAGATCGGCGCAGGGCGGCCGGAGAAGGCGAGATTAGCGGCAGCAGTAGGAATCGGGGTGGCGCTTTTGAGCTCAGTATTGGGACTCTCGTGGACGACGATAGGGAGAGAAGCATGGGGGAGAGTGTTCACGAAAGACGAGCAGGTTCTAGAGCTAACAATGGCAGTTCTGCCGATAATTGGGCTGTGCGAGGTCGCGAACTGTCCACAGACGACGGGTTGCGGAGTTCTTAGAGGAAGTGCTCGGCCGGGAATCGGAGTGGGGATAAATTTCGGTTCGTTCTACTTGGTGGGTGGGCCGGTGGCGGTGGTGTTGGCGTTTGTCTGGGAGGGAGGATTCGTCGGGCTCTGCTACGGGCTTCTAGCGGCGCAGGTTGCTTGCGTGGTGGCGATCCTGACAGTGGTGTGTGGTACAGATTGGGAAAGGGAGTCGATTAAGGCTAGAGATTTGGTCGGCGACGGGTATTCAATCGATGGTGACGCCGGAAATATCCAATATCTTAAACCAGCTGCTGCTCTTTAAAACTGAAACTCATATTTGACTGTTTTGTCCATGTTGTATATACTTTTATATTCTTTCTTTGTAAAGTCTCTTTGCTATTCTAATTATATTATATTTTTTAATATTAGTAACGTAAAACTTATAATTAATTTTTTTACCATTAAAATGTACAACAATCAATTTATGTTTGATTCACGATATTTTGAAATATTTGATAAATTACATAAAAGTATACGAAACATAATTATTTTGTTTAAAAAATTAACTCAAGTTGGAAAAAAAAAAGCAAGTTAAATGAGATAAAAAGATAGAGTGACAAAAGTAGGAAATATTAAAGTTTAAAAATTAAAAAAAAATAGTAAATAAGAGTAGATTATCCTTTTTTTTATTTGGAATAAATTTATAATCTGAATTGAATGTTTTTTTTAGTTGAAAAATGGATATGAATATGCCAAACAAAACGCAAGGAAAAATGGAAGAAACTTGTAAAATTGATGCACTTGCATGTGCAGTCATGTTCCACATAAGTGCAACTTGTCTTTCCTCGTATGAAAAGCATATTCTAAACCACTAAATCAAGTCATGAAAATGCCTATATAAAATATATAGAAATTAACAAAACAAACACTCTAGTTTAAAATCATCTACACGACCAAGTTTGGAAAGAAATTTAGTGCATATACATAAATAAATAATCACAAATATAAAGAGAAAGAGTTAGAGAATTGACACTTGTTTGTTCACGCGGTTCGACAACCTTGAGCTACTTCTGTGTTCCAAGCTTCCTACTTGGAGATCCTTATCCGTCCAACCTCCCAGGTTGACGATATTTGACTTCCGGGTGTCAAACAAACCTTTACAATTAACTCTTTCAAAGGGCGTCACCCTTTTCGTTTGTGTACAATTGTAGAATTGAAAGATTACAAATGATCTAACTCTCCCAAAGATAAATTCTCAAGTTTGGGGATTGGAGAGTTAAGGTTGACACTCTATTTGCGTATTGAGAAGTTAAGTATAAATTTTGCCAGAGCTTCACTAATTCTCACGTTGGTTTTTTAGAGTCTCGAAGTGTCTTGTATTTATAGTTCGGCTCTATTCGGTCGACCACTTCATTTCTAGTCAACCACTTCATTTCTGGTCGACCACTTCATTTCTGGTTGACCAAATCCGACCATTAGAAACTAGTTGTTGTGTGTTCTGCACATTTTTGATCGACCAACTCTCGTCTTCCTCGACCGCGTATTCGATCGAAAACCTTCGGTGCCCACTATGTACATTTATGGTTGCATAACTCGTCTGCATCACCCACCGCTACATAGTCCGAAAATACTTCGGAGCAATCTATGTAGCTTTTCGGTCGACTAACTTGCCCACATCGTCGACTGCTGCATTGTTTGAAATAATCCGTATCTTTGCAGGGCAACGCAAGCTCCCCTAACAGGGCAACGCGAGTTCCCCTATTAGGGCCAAGGCCAACAATGGCTAACGGGACACGAGCTCCCCTGGCAAAGCCAACGATAGCTAGCGCGTCGCCTAGCAGGCTAGATGGGCCAGTCCGTTATGCTCGCGAGCGAGCTCGTCGAGCCCGAGATCGGCGGGCTCGCAAACGTGGAAATCCAGGCTCGGCTCAGCCCGTCTTCTAGGCCCAAGCCAGTCCCGCTAAGTTACTGCAGCAGGTCGAGCTCGGCTCGGACCACTACAATAACGGGCTGAGAGGGCAAGCTAGCTACAAATCACCAGACAAGAAAAAGACTTCTGATGATAAACACCAGACTTCTCAGTCGAAAATACCAAGAACACCGATGAGGAAGAACGGCTACATTCTTCAGCAAGTAAATGTTTTCTAAATTAAACCAGTCAAAACAATTCTATCGTCTTTCCCGGGAAAACCCACTTGGGCTATCGGCTTTCACAGCAGAACCAAAATGTCGATTATTCAATAGTTTTTGTTCAGTAGACAGGACGAGGAACAAATTTACACTGAAAGATGATAGGTAAAAGTGATAGTTGCTTTACACAAAAAAGTCCAACTAGTTTCAGTGCTAAAAGATTAATACATACAGGCGCTATTTGTACCATCATCAGAGATTTACCATCGTCAACACAAGGAGGGATCAGCCAGATTTGAACAGTAAAACGGCTTTCTGGTCCAAGTAGAAGTAAACAAAGTGGTTTGTCTCATGTGTCACATATGAACCTGTCATACATTTTAAACATGTGAAAGAATTCATGTTTTTAAAAACATTTTAGGCAAGTACCAAAATATGATGATGTACCACCGAATTCAGAGTAATGATTCTGGCACAAATTGTTTTCATGTAACAAAAATGAGAGACGGAAATTGATGATCTTACTCCCAAATAACAAATATGGAGACTAATGAAATCAAAAGACAAACCAAACTCCTGAATTTCAAATGAATAGTCTAGTGATATTGAAAGAACAAATAAATCAAACCAAATCGCTCAGTTTTTTGACAGAATAAAACGAAACAGGATGAATAACAATTCAAATCTAAGTTAACCAACCAAACTGAATTGCCCCAAACATATCAAAACAGTGATTTAGAAAACAGAATCATTCTGATTTCAGCTTTCTTCACTGTCGTTTTTTTGTCTATAGGATTTAGGGTTTTCATGCTTTATATGAAGCTCAGTGTGAGCTAACAATTTAGTAGAATGTTCATAATAATTTCCATTTACAACTAAATTTTTATTTCAATACATTTGGGGCCATTGGTTGGTTTTGCCTTTATGGTTTACTCCGCAAAAAAATCAAGCAATTTAATTTTCTTCTAAAATCAAGCAATTTTTTTTTCTAAAGCTAGACGAAGCACCTTCCCCTTGATTCCCAACCTTTGCTCCATAACAAGAAAACATGAATGGTTATAGTGTCTTTCTTCCCTGCCTTTGTCCTCTCAAAACTATTCATTATTGATTAAGGTTTTCCCTGAATATCTACTTTGACGACCTTATGACTATAAATATAAATTCAGAAGTTTGATGTCTGCTAAGTTGCTCAAATTCAAAAACCTCTATCCAATCTCCATATTTTTTATTTGGGACACATGACAAGTGTTTAACACAAAACTATTCCCAAATAACATATATGAGAGACAGATTCAATAGTGATTCCTCACAGTAACAGGCTTTTTTAAAGGAAGAACAAGCCAGTGGATCAAAAAGCCGTTCACGTATTAGGATACTGAACATATCTAACAACAAAGCACTGAATTCAATAGTTATGATGCTTAAAATCCGATTGAGTAAGAGATCAACAGTTGCAAACTTTAAGATGTATTCCTTTCCTTACCTTTATAGGCTAGCCAACCCACTTTGCAGCTTCCCCATACTGCCACAGAAATATTTGTTTGCTTGTGTATGCATTTATTAGGGTGTAATAGTCTTACATGTGAATTATGAATGGGATTGAATCCTAAATCAGTGCGAGTGTAATCTCGAATACCAAAATAGAGGCAAAACCTAATGAAGAAAAAGTTTTCAAGTTGTGGTGAACATGCAACGAGCTGCAGACCATACATGATGGAGATTTTTGTAGAGGATGTCAATTAAACGTTGTATCCATATTCTAATTTTGGAATGATATTCTAACTTGCCCATAATCATTTATGTTAAGAGTTTGCAAACTTGCATCTCTGCCTTTACCAGCGAAATATCAGTAACAGCGAATATACACAAAATAAGAACAAGAACAACTATGACCTTTGATAGACAGAAACAAAAAATAAAAATAAAAATAAAAATAGCAGAACATAGTAGTCCATTCAAAGCTACAAGTGATGATGGTCAGCTTAATTTTACAGGTCAGCATGGCTCTTTAGCTACAAAATCCAGCCAGTTTAAGATGACAATTTAAGTTATTATCCCATAGATATCTTTAGAACACCAGATAACAATATTTATAATCAAGAACACCACATAGAAGCATGATACATTTTATATTTGCCCATCCAATAGTAAGCAAACAAGACATTTCAAAAAGCTTTTAAGCTCTTTAACTTGAAGGATTTCCAAGAATAGGTAAATTCTCACTCTAAGGTCTCTAAGTGTCTCTATATGCAATCTATTTCAGCTCCCAATCTTCAAATTCAGATCCTAAGAAAAATCAAGATAGTTCATAGATTTGACTCATCAAGTAGGAATTGAATCCCCACACCAATGATTCTTCTAGCATTATCTGTCAACTCATCCATGAGACACATAAAGCATTATGATGTTTTCATATAGCCTAAAAAAGTACTTCAAGGATTATTAAGCTAACTTCAACATGTTTAATCTGACTAAGCCATTTACTTTTCATGACAAAAATTTTGTAACAATTTAAGTTAGGACTCAACACTACTGTGATAATGGAACAGTGTTTATTCTAACAATAGGTCTAATAGAGATGGAAAAACCAGTATATGATATCACATATAGTTACTATGCTCTAGACTAAATACATCTTAGGTAATGGCAACTGCAAATGGCACCTGACAGACAGCTGGACGACGTTATTAAGACCACAATTATCAAAATTGTAAATGAGAATCCAAATGTCAGCATAGAACAAGCAGTTAAGACTGCAAAGAAATTATCAAGCTTAGATCTATCACTTTTATAAGCAACACAATCTTATCATGAGCAAGAAAAAGATTATCGCAAAACCCAGCTAAAAGCAGAGAAATCTTCCACAAAATTTGGTTCATTCACACAGAAGAATGTGATAAAGAAAACAAACAGGAAACCATTACTGAGGAGAAGAAAAAAAAAAGACGAAAAATGATTACCGAAATTACGACCAACAATACAGTGCCAGGTTGGTCCATGCTTCTTGTCAAACTCCTTTTTTATATGCTCTGCTACATCCTTTTCAACGCTATTCTTCTCGAATGCCTGTTAGAAAAGAAGGTAAACAATATTTTTCGAAACCTTTACCATTGAAGACAAATAAAAAGGTCTCGAGAGAGAGGAGAGAGCGCTAACGGCGATGGCAATGTCAACGGCCTCCTTTTGCATATCACTGAGCATATCGGCACTCTTGATAACGACTTTCTTGCCGGCGACAGTAACCGACGAGGGTTTCCGATCTTCGGAATCAGGCTTAACCGTCAGAGCTCCAGCCATGCTTTTCCTACTGTCTTCACTCATGGTCTGCTTCACTTGACCTTAGCTCCGATCAGAAGAAGGAGGATTCAGAGAAAGAGCAAATCGATGAGAAAGAAGCTCCGCTTATCGCACTCTTAGCTACGCTTCACTGTGACTCCGTGATCTGTTTCCCACTTGGGCTTCTTCTGAGGGATTCGACGCCATGTCGTCAATTATTGTGAGATAAACGTAATGACGTAACTAGTTCTAAAAACACTATTATTTATTCTACATTATTATTATGCTACCGTCTCATAGCATTGCCTTACCTATAACATTTTTATTATTTTTTGTAATTATTTTTCACTTACGTCTAGTTGTATTTCTTAAATATATATTATTTAAGGGTATTTAACAACAAAAACTATGATTACAAACCACCTTCAACTTAAAATTTATTTTTTGGCTAACAAATTAAACTTTGAACTTTGTACTTGCTAAACTGCTTATCTTAATCAACCTCAACGTACTAAGAAGCAGCAATCACCTCCACCCCAATTTGTAATATTTCAGGTCTACACCATTTCTACCTTCTTCGGCCGCTTTTACTGATCTCCAAAATTTCATACTCTCTGTAATTTTGTCAATCGATCTCTTTTTGCACCTTGGTAAAACTTAAGCTCTCTATAACTTTGTGAGCCCCGATAATTTAAGCATTGATTATAAAGACTTCAACAAACACATTAACACACTTAAATACTTATTTTTGAGGATATTTTTGATGAACATCAATAATACACTAATTAAGAATCATATTTTTAATTTAGGGTAATTGAAAAACAACCACTGATCTATAAACTCAATGACAAAGTGAACATTAAATAATTTTTTCTAATAAATAAAATATTGAACTATTGAAAATGAAATATCTCATATTTTTTTTGTTATAAATTTAAATTTTTTCTGTACTAGGGAGAAAAATTAAAAGTTTTAATTTTCATGATTTTTCTTTGAATTTTTATTTTTCTTTTTAGTTTCTTGACCCATTTTTAACAAATGGCACGAGAGCGTCAAAGGAGGTGTTTTTGAATCCATATCTTGATTTATGTAAAATAAAAATCTGTGTGTTGTTCTATGTTTTTGTTGCATATGCTCGTTTTCTTGTACTTTGCAGAAATATCGAACAAATTGTTGAAGGTTTATTTCTGATAAAAAGAACAACTGAGTTCATGTCTGAGAGCATAATTGAACATAAACAGCTTCTCAAACTCCACACAATGAACATTGTTGAGTGACACTGGTTGAAGATCAAAGCCTCTGCATCCGATCGACTCCAAAGAACATTCGATAATCTATGATCATTCCTGCAAAACTCAGATATTGTTTTCATTTGATGTAGAGAGAGAGTAGAGGTTCTCTTTCAAAAGACTTGTGGTTTGAGGTACTTCGACAGGAAACAAATGGATAATATCTCTCCACGGACTGCTCGCATCGGAGACGATGACGTCGTTAACGCATTTCCAAGCCGCGCTATTGCACTTGAATCCACTTCCGAACGCTAGCTGCCACACTCTGTCTCCTTTCCTCATCCTTCCCTTCGCTTCTATGTAGCAGAGTTCATACCAGATCGAAGAAGACGAAGTGTTTCCGAATTTGTATAGCGTCATATTGGAAGGCTCGACGTTCTCTTTCGTCAGTTTGAGATTCGTTTCGATGGCTTTAATCACCGCTCTTCCGCCGGCGTGGATGCAGAAATGCTCAAAAGCTGTACTGAAAACCGGTGTGTAGATTCATTCTCCGACTCAGAATTCTCCGGCGAATTATGGACGAGACGTATCGAAGCTGCTCCGAGAACGGCAAGACCAACGGTCCAAGAGCTGCTATGTTTGTGTTCAGCGCAAAACCTGCAACTGTTAGTATGCTCTTTGAAATTGACACTCCTACAATTTTCTCTTCGTCGGCATCTTGATAGACGCAATTATGCGATCGATCGTCTTGCGCCTTGTTTGTCCGGACGACGTGTTCAAGTTCGTATTTTGCTCGGCCCTTGTCTTGGGTCCGGCTAGACAACAACAAAGCTGCTCCGCCCATTCTGAACAGACAATTAGTAATCAGCATGGACGGGTTTTTTCCGGTGTACCAGTTCAGAAGCAAGGCTTCAGAGCTAACAATTAGGGCCAACGAATTTCTATGAACTCTCAGTAAGTCTTTGGCTAAACTCACTGATATGATTCCGGCGCTGCAACCCATTCCGGATAAGTGAAAGTTCTTGATATTTGACCTCATTTTGAATCTATTAACCAGCATAGCACTGAGAGATGGAACTGGGCAGAACATACTGCTGTTGCAGATAAGTATGTCAATGGCTTTTGGGTTTATCTTGTTTCTGTTTAGTAGATCTTCAACAGTGGTAAACATTACAGTCATGGCCTCTTCGACGGCGAAGGAGAGGGATTTTTTCGGAGGGAGTACGGCGAGAAATGGAGGAATACTTGTTTCTTCGCTGAACCCAGATTTTTCTAGGATCTTTACTTGAAGTGCTATGCTATTTGGATCCATATTCTCGAGAAAAATATGTTCGACGAACATGGATGTGGGCAATCGATGAGATTTGGGTGGATCATAGCAAGTGAAGTCTACCAAATAAATGGAAACTTTCTTTCTGTACTTTACATATAGAGCAACCATGGCTGCAAATGCTACGACCGGAAATTGGTGTGAAGAGGGTATTAGGAAGTCGACGAGCTCCGGCAGCCGGAAAAACTGGTGAAGAATCTCAGCCATGGAAAGGGAGTAAGGAAGAGAGGAGGTTTGAGAAGTTGTAATTCAACAAGTTAAATAGTTTAATCAGATTCTGTTCGAAAGAAATCAAACTGTGTAGGCAATGAATTCCTCTCTGTCGCTTCCCATATGCTGCTGTGAACAAACTTTGCAACAATCTCAACCCTCTTTTCCTGCATTACAACTCTGGTTACTTGTCCATTGCATGCAAAACTTATGCAGATCTTCCCATAATTTACTCTCTAGAACATACAAATTTGCCTGTTTTAGTTAAATTAATCTCATGTTTCTGCAGAATGATATTCGTCTGAGTATAGTAGACGGTATTAGGAGGTTTATTTCCCCACAAACTTTAGTCCTAAACCAATTCAGAGAGACACAGCTTCATCTTTGAAAGATCATGAGGTAGAGGCTCATAAAAAGCAGCTAATTGAATCTCAAACCCAGAAGTTGTCGCCATCTTCATATTCCACCCTCAATTCCCGCAGTCGTAAGCAACTAAATTCAAGTTGGGTAAAAGGATATGACTTTTGAAATTATTGAAATCAACTGTTTGGCATTCCAATCCATGTTTTGGACCCATCTACGCCACTGTTCTTCACATAATGGGTGATCAATGATTTTGCATCTTAGTGTTAAACGCACCACTCTCTAGCTGTGATATGAACCTGTTTTGTTCCTCTGTTGTGCTCTGTTTCTATGCAAAGAAACAGAGACTATGTACAAAAATCAATGAGAAAATAGAGTTCTTATTTTATTCAATGACAAAGGCCTACATATAGGCATGCAACAATGACTAAACATGAAAATAGTAACTAACTCTAAACATGCAGAGATGACTCCTACAAACTTGGTAGCAACCACGTCCTCCTAATGACTGGGTCAATAAGAATAAACCATAAATGAATGCACATTATTCAACATACTCTCCCTTAAACTAAAACTTTTTAGCAAGTTAGTTTATCAAAGTATCTCTTGAGCATAATCCAAGCAATTTCCTTAACTTCTGAAAGGTTTGTAATTTGAGTGGCTTGGTAAAATATCAGCGAGTTGATCTTCACTTTTGCAGTAAACCAAATCAATGACTTGATTCTTCATAAGATCTCTTAAGAAATGGTATCTCACGTCTATACTCTTGCCGTGTAAAACTGAATTTTTAGACAACTTGATTGCTGAACCATTATCGCAGTAGATTTTTGTTGTTTGTACTTGTCTGATTTCCAGCTCTTCAAAAATTTTCTTTAACCAAATTGCTTGACAAGCACACATTGTTGCAGCTACAAATTCCGCTTCAGTTGTAGATAAGGTGACAATATCTTGCTTCTTCGATGACCATGAAATAGCTGTTGTTCCCATCATAAAGACGTAACCAGAAGTACTCTTTCGATCATCTTGATCTCCAGCATAGTCACTATCCGTGAAGCCAAGTAGATCCATCTTCATTCCTTTTTTATAATATAATCCCCAATCAGCCGTCCCTTTCAAATATCGAAAAATTCTTTTTGCTGCTAAGAGATGCATTTGTGTTGGACTTTCCATGTACCTGATAATAAGACTAACACCATGCATTATATCAGGTCTCGTAGCTGTCAAATACATCAAGCTTCCCACAATTTGTTTATAGACAATGTTATCTACTTTCTTTCTTTCATAATCCGTGACAAGCTTTGCACTTGCTTCACTTGGTGTGCTTACTGGATTGCAAGCCTCCATCTGGAACCTCTCTAAAATTTCTTGTACATATTTCTTTTGACAAATAAAGATGCCATCGACAGGTTGAATCACTTCTATGCCCAAGAAATAATACATTATTCCAAGATCGGACATTTCAAATTCAAGCATCATAGACTTCTTGAATTTTTTAAACATGATCAAGTCATTTCCAGTATAGATCAAATCATCTACTTTCATACAAACCATTAACATCTTTCCAGCCTCATTTTTCTTAACAAAAAATGTATGTTCATAGGGACACTTATGAAATCCTTCCTTCAAAAAATAAGCTTCTATACAACTATACCAAGTTTGCGGTGCCTGCTTTAATCCATATAACGCCTTATTTAACTTATATACTTTATGCTCAAGACCCATTTTAACATATCCAGGAGGTTGAGTAACAAATATCTGCTCATCCAAGTTTCCATGCAGAAAAGCCGATTTGACATCTAATTGATAAATTGGCCATGAGTTTTGAGCTGCTAGAGCAATCACTAATCTGATTGTATCGTGTCTGGCAACAGGTGCAAATACTTCCTTATAGTCAACCCCAAATCTTTGCTTGTAGCCTTTAGCAACCAACCTTGCTTTGTATTTATCAACTTCTACAGTCTCCTTCAACTTTGTCTTGTACACCCACTTGACACTAATAGCATTGCATCCATTTGGCAGTTCCGTGAGTTCCCAAGTGTTATTTTTTTCTATTGCAGCCATTTCATCATCCATTGCTTTTCTCCACTTTGTTTGTTTGACAGCGTCACCAAAAATTACAGGATCACAATATGAAAATAAAGCAAAATGGGTGAAAGTGTCTTCAGAGTCATCAACTCCCATTACCTCGTAATTAGTCATCCAAGCAGGTCTTCTTCTAAGTCTTTGTGGTCTAGGCTCTGTTGAGCCTATTAGTGGAGAGTGGACTATAGCTTCTTGTTCAATTGAGTTGATTTCTGGTTGATGCTATTGCAAGTTCATTTCAGGTTGTTTTTCTTCCTCTCCATCAAAGCATGCAAGAATTTTTTTTCAGCTTTATCTTCATTCCATTCCCAAAAACTTTCTTCGTCAAAGACCACATCTCTACAAATAATAATTTTCTTGCTCCTGGGATTATACAGCTTGTAAGCCTTTGATTGAGTACTAATACCAATAAAAATACATTTCTCTGCTTTGTCATCCAACTTCTTCCTTTTCTCATTTGGTATATGGGCATAGGCAATCCATCCAAATATTCTAAAATGTTCCACTGTTAGCCTTCTCCCACTCCAAGCTTTTACTGGTGTTTGGTTTTGAACTGCAAAAGTAGGACTTTTGTTCAGAATATAGATGCTCCAATTTATAGCTTCAGGCCAAAATTGCTTTGGAACTTGACTTTGCACTAACAAACTCCTAACCATGTTCATGATGGTTCAGTTCTTTCTCTCACTCACTCCATTTTGCTGAGGAGTGTAGGCCGCTGTTAATTGTCGTTTGATGCCATGATCTTCACAAAATTTAGCAAACTCATATGAATTATATTCTCCTCCTCGATCTGTACGTAACACTTGAATTGGATTACCTGCTTCTTTTTCCACAACGGCTTTATAGTTCTTAAAAGCCATAAATGCTTCGAATTTTTCCTGTAAAAAATAAGCCTAGATTTTTCTACTAAAATCGTCGATGAAAATAATGAAATACGGTTTGTCTCCATTAGAAGCTGGATTAATTGGTCCGCATATATCAGAGTGTACTATCTCCACTGGCTTAGTTGCTCTTTTGGTCTTTGTCTTTGAAAAAGACTCACAATGTTGTTTACTAACAACACATTCTCTACACACTGCAGATGGAACATTAAACAGTGGGAGCTCATCCACCATCTTTTTCAGTTGAACTGTTCTCAAACCTCCAAAATTTAGATGACTGTAGCGAAAATGCCATAACCAAGCTTCATCCTTTAATCTTGCTGAGAAGCATGTCTGGTTGACATTATGAAGATAGAGTGGGAATATGCGATTTGGTGTCATATGGACTTGTGTAATAAGTCTCAAATTTGCATCTTGAATTCTGTAAACTCCATTTTTAATGGAAATTTCATAGTCCTTTTCTTGCAGTTGTCCAATACTGAGAAGATTCGTCTTTAAATTTGGAACAAACAACACATCTGAGATAATTTGACAGGTATATTTATTAGTATATATTGTTACCTGCCCTTTTCCCATTACTGAGATTTTGGAATTGTCTCCAAATTTGACATCATCGCGAAATGATTCGTCCAGCAAAGAAAACAATTTTTTTTTCTCCACACATATGGTTGCTGCGACCAATATCCAAATACCATAAATTGTTGTTGTTGGTTTCTTCCCTTGCATGGCAGACCATCAATAAAGAAATTTCCTCCTCTTGTTCTGCAAAATTTGAATTTTCTCCACTGTTAGTTTGACATTCAAAATGATAATGCTCGTACCTATGGCATTTGTAACATTCCACATTTCTTTTATCTGCTGATCGACCTCTTCTTCTACCTCTACCTTAAGTACTGGGCTGAAATCTACCTCAACCTCGTCCTCCAAACTGATTGTTGTTTTGCTGCTGCATATCATGATCTATGTTGTTTGGATCTTGATTAATGATTGATGCCTTCAATGCTTGTTCTTATTTATCTTGCTGGTTGATCTTCTGTTCATGAACCATCAGAGAGCTTTGGAGTTCATCCAAAGAAAGTTCATCAATGTCGTTGGACTCTTCTATGGAAGTGACAACAAAATTAAATTTTGATGTCATTGTCTTGAGTATTTTCTCAACAATGGTAACATCTTCTGCCTTGTCACCATATATTTGCATCTTGTTGGCAATCGTCATTACTCGTGAAAATAATCCCTGAAGACTCCCCAAACTTCATTCGAAGTGTTTCAAATTCTGTGCGTAATGCTGAGAGCTGCTGCCTTTTTGCCCTGGCTGATCCTTGGTATTTCTTCTTCATGGAATCCCAAATGTGCTTAGATGTATCTTTGCAAAGAATAGTCTCTAGAATGGACCGATCGATAGCTTGAAATAAATAGTTCTTAGCCTTTAGATCTTTCAAACGTTGAACCTCCACTTCTGCTCTTTGTGCACCAGTTAATGCATTAACAGCTGTTGTAATATCCCAAATTTTTATATCGGAACTTAAAATTGATAATTGGAAAATAATTGGAGATATTCGAATTAGTCGAATAAATTATCGGGATATTCCTAATGACGTAATCAATGTGTTATAATTTTAATTTAGGAAAATTGATTTGGGGAATATTTAGAAAAATAATCAAAGTGTGAAAAATGTAGGAAAAATGTGTACAGTGAGTTTCGGCCTTTTGAGGATGCCAATTTGGATGGCAATTGGCGTCCCAATCTCCAAGCTGCCCATATGCGGACGCCAATGGACCTCTGCGGACAACACAGGATAGCGTCCGCTTTGAATCTGTCAAATTCTAGAACAATTTAGACTATTGTGGATGACTGCGAACAAGAGAAAAATGACGTCCGAATGAATATGTCCTTAAATTGGACACATTCGGACGGTAGCGGACGAAGCAGACGAGAGAAAAATGGCGTCCAAATGCATCTGTCCAAAGTTTGGACACATTCGGACGACTACGAACGACTCATGAGGACGCTAAATTGCATCCGAATATGCATTTTGGACGGTATAGACGAAGGACTGGGGACGCGTTTTCTCGTTCGACACTGGTTTCGGACGATGCAGACGATACTGCGGACGGCGCACCGCGTTTGGAAGGGCAAAATTGGCCGAAAAACCCATTTAAATCTGATGCTTATCTCTTTCGTATTTGACTTTGTCTTCGATTCCTTCAGCTGGCATGATACAAGCCTTCCATGCGGCTTTCCTCTCTGTTGACTCGTGTGTCCAGTGGTGTACGCTTCTTGGCTATATATTGGTGTAAAAGGTGGGTTTTGTGATTTCAATGTGTGTGATTGTAGAGTGTGAAGGAGATAAATTTGGTGGAGGAGCCGAGAATGTCTAGTAGTCAGAGAAGTTTCTGTTTTCACAGGTAAGACATTCTTCTATGGTTTCCTATGGACTGTTGTGCACATGGGTTGTTGAGTTGATTTATGTCTTCACAGTTCTATGAAGCTGAAGGTTTGATGAGGCTTTGAAAGAATTGTGAACCGAAGGTGGTGTGATGGTTGAGGAGTGGTAATGAAGAAAAGTGGAGGTAGAGGGAAGACCAAGTGTCTCAGGACTCAGGAGGATTCCAAACAAGGGAGTGCTCCTGTTTTCTTCTCTAAGTCTCATTTGATTGCAGGTAACTGAAATTTTGATCAACTTTAATCTGTGTTGGTTAATTGTAGTGGATCATTGGTTGTTAATGGAGCATGGTTATATCTGTTGATGCTGGTTTACGATACTGCTGTGTTTAATGATTATGGGTTGGGTTTGGATAAAATGGATTATGTGTTTAATGGTCACTGTCTCCCCAATTGGTATTGTATTGGATAATGGTTGGTCTTAGTGGTCTGAAGCTGAAGCTATACACTTTAATAATTTGAATGGATTATTGGACGTTTTGCTGTGTTGAAGTTTTGGTTTTTGAATTAGATGTTCTGTTTTTGGATTAATGATAGTTTGATAAATTGTTTGCCCATTGCTATCTTGCTTAAGCATTGAGAGTTTGTGTCATTAGACTTTATTAGTTTCTGTTGATGGTCCATAGAAAAGTATTTGTGATGTCAATTGATGGTTCATCTAATAGAACTATGACTTGTTAATCTTATTGTGGGTGTCATTGGTTACTACTAAATATGGTTGTGCAAGGTGGACATGTTAATTGTTTGTGCAAAGATAGAGAAGTATGTTATGATGATGAGATAAGATTAATGGTTATTGGTTAAATTGTGAAATGGGAATAATGTCTTGTACATCATTGTTGGTTATAAGTCTTGAATGACTAAGGAAATATGAAGATGACTTGTATTCATTCACTCGGTAATTTGTATTAAAGTAGGCGCATTAACTGGTTCTCTACTCTGATATGGGAAATATGGATTTATGATACAATACGATTCAGTTTTATAAAGTTAATTTATCCTGACAGATTGATGGAATGAGCAACATTGTGGGTTATTGCTATTCCGTTATATTTGTTAAGGTTTAGGGGATTGTTATTAATGTGTAGTTGTTATGGTTTTGAAGGTACGAAGAAGAGAAAAGAAACAGAAACGCGCTATGGACGCCAGGTAAGTTGATACTTACTGTGTTTTGGTCTTCGGACCCTACATTGCAAGAATTAGGATTGTGTGCTGTGTGTTTACTAAATTTAGGTTCTTTTAATGATGTGTTTATTAGACATTTATTGCATATAGGATTGTATGAATCCACGTGCATATTGTATGACATAATAATCTATGTAAATATGCGTGTGGGGATTCGGGAAGTTAATGACGTCCCATTGTCACATAGATCCATGTTGGATGGATTAGAGAGAAATAGGTTAGTGACATGGGATACCGGGGTTCATTGCTTCCTGTTCCGAAATCCCCAACGTTCTCATAACAAATGAGTGTATACGGCCTGAGTAACCCATTGATATATATATTGCTCCTTTGTGGATTGACTGGGTTACTCATGGTCCCACGGTGTTTGTCATGTATACACTCTTGACCTAAATTGCATTGTGTGATCATGCATATCATCTGCACTTCACTTTATCATGTACTGAGCGTTAGGCTCATTAGTTTAGGTCTTGTGATGTAGGTACGAACGAGCAACAGATGCGCAGGTTAAAGAGGTTAAAGACAGTTGATGATGGATTGCACGGGTATATCTTGTGGCTGGCTGGGCTAGAAAGTGAAAGGAAAAAGTATTTGAAAAAGAGTTTTGTAACTGATTTCTTATTCGTAATGTTGTTTTTATTCCACTGCGTTTTATTCAAAGAATGTTATGGTTTTTGAACGTAACTTGATAAAGGTGAAAGAAAACTGAGAAAAGTGAAAGTAAAGTAATCGGGTTTTAGCGATCGGGTGTTAACGATCAAAGTAAAGCGATTGGGTTTTAGCGATCGAGTGGTAGCGATCGGGTTTTATGAAGGAAAAAGACTATGATGTTTTTATGAAAAGAAAAGTTTTGAATTTTACGTATTTTAAAAATACTGGATGTTACAGCTGCACTTTCTGGTATTCCTTCAGAAACTACCTGCCAATATTCTTTAGAATGTAAGAAGTTTTCCATCAACATTTTCCAATGATCGTAATGACCATCAAAGGAAGGAATTGCGGGCCGCACAAAACTATCAAATGCCATTAGAAGAGCTGCTGCAAAAAGAAGTAATCAACTTGATAGAAAGAAGGGCTCTGATACCACTATTTTGTTCCTCTGTTGTGCTCTGTTTCTATGCAAAGAAACAGAGACTATGTATAAAAATCAATGAGAAAATAGAGTTCTTATTTTATTCAATGAGAAAGGCCTACATATAGGCATACAACAACGACTAAACATGAAAATAATAACTAACTCTAAACATGCGGAGATGGCTCCTACAAACTTGGTAGTGACCACGTCCTCCTAATGACTGGGTCAATAAGAATAAACCATAAATAAATGCACATTATTCAATAGAACCTGCCTTTTGCGAGTCAGCTTTCTGGATTAAGATTCGTTGGAAATAGGTTTTTTTGGCACCCTTAACATTTGCCAATGTTGTTCTTGTTGGATTTCGCCTCCAATCCTCCACTTAAGTTTCTCATATTCTTACTTTAGTTAAATAGTGATTTTGATTGGAACACTCAAAAATCATATCAATAACCCCAACTCACAAAAATCGTATCCATAACCCCGAATCCTTTAACTTTTTCTGTAATTCTCCTACTTAGTTGTGAAAAAAATAACAATAATGGAAGGTCCCTCAATCTTTTGATTACTTTGAAATATTGGTTCCTTCGTCTTAGTTGACATTTTTAGTTTTTAACTTTCTATGATTGCTTGCTTTGAGCTGAATTTGCTAATCTCCAACATATTAGAACAAAAGATTCTATTTAATTTTTGATACCATGTCAAAATATCAAGTACATTGAGGTGGATATGGCCAAAAATCAAACTACTATCTACAAATATATGTGTGCGTGCACTAGGGGAGATGAGGTGTAAAATGGCAACTTTTGGATTATATATTTTTTTGAGTAAATTTGTCGTTTTGACTGAGTCAAAATTTTCTTGTTTTGACTAGGTCATTTCCACATGTCGTTGGTCTTTGGCCATATATAAAAGAGTCTAATCAATGATCAACTAACATGTTCCTTGCTTCCCTGCAGCTCGAATCTGCAGGATTTTGTTTGGTAAATCCTTATCTCCATTGATTGAATTTCAAGTTTGTCAGGTTATGGTTTAAAGATTTTACTTAATATTTATAACATATTAATTTATATTATATCTGTTAAATAAATGATTTAATTTTATTTTTTGTGAAGGTGATTTTTCGTGCAAGGGAGAGGAAGAGAGAAGAGGGGGAGAAGCTGACAATTGAATCTCATCGTTTCTCCGCCCGATCCGTATTCGTGTCATCCTGTTCTTTGTCTTTTATGAAGGCGTTTCGCAGGTAAGTTGTTTTCTAGCTTTATTTTTCCATTTGGAAATTTTCGTCATGTTGGCCTCAGATTCGAGTTTGGAAACTTGAATCCGAGGGAAATTTCTTGTCTATATTATTAGATTTAGAGTTTATGCACGAGTATTGCCCATGACAGAAAAACGTAGGAAACGGTATGTTTCTGTTACGAAAACTGCGCTAGAAGGTTTTCCTAGTCGACCTCTAATCGGGCTCGGCTGACCGCGGTTGAAGTAGTGCACTTTGGCGTGCCTCGGGTCTATTTGCAATTGACAGCGGTTGGTGACCGGTCGACCACATCGATCTTCCGCGGCTGCAGTGGTCGACCTTGGCAGTTGATCGCACTAGCAAGTCGGTTGATTGCCGTTTGGTCAGTTTGGTCACTGGCCGTTTCAAGTTGATCGCAATAGTGAGCTGGTCGATCGCGAAATAGATAGATTGGACACTGAAGGTCACTGGTCTACAACGAAGGTCCTAGGTCGACCGCTGGTGGTCCCTAGTCGACCCCGGGAGGTCCTAGGTCAACTGCACAATATTATTTTTCATGTTTTTGAGTCATTTACGCTCTAGCTGGGTTCCTAAATCCGGTGTAGGACCTTTCCACTATTTTCTTGTTATTGTTTTTGAGAATTCCTAAACTTTGGCATAGTTTTAGGCTCAATCGAGTTTGTGGATTTTGAGGCGGTTCTTGATGAACCATACTTGATTAACTCCAGTTGCTGCTGAGTCATTTGGGTTAGGAGTTTTGTGTCTCATCGATCGGTAGGTCTTCATGATTATTTGCTTTTGAGTCTTGGATGGTTGGGCGGTCCTAGTTGACCTCGCCATGTCTTGTTGACACTAGGTGGTCTCGATTGACCTTGGTCGTGTTTGATTGACTCTAGTTGTATCTCCTTCGCTGCTGAGTCATTCTGTTGGGTGTGTCGTATTTCGTCAGCTGTCATTAGGGGTGTGCACGGTACCGGTCCGGTCCGGTTCTATAGCTGACCAGGACCGGACCGGGCGGTACCAGTCCTACTTCCATGAGGACCGGTCCCGGTCCCATGGGATGTCCGGTGCCGATCCGGTTCTGGACCGGGTTTTCCGGTGCTGGTACTGGTCCGGTACCGGTCTGGGAGAATTATTTTTCAAATGTAAAAAAAATATAAAATTATAATAATAAAATATTACACCAAACTAACTAACTACGCAAAATATGACACCAAACCCACAAACTGACACCAAACTGTATAGTGTATATCGCATTCTGTCCGTAAAATTAGAGTTTATTCTTTTGACATCAACTATCAGAAAATATGCTGCAGTCAGTGAACTTTGCAGCTTCAGCATCACCTGAAAGAAACACAAGCAGCAAAACACTTGTCTTTTCATTTTTTAAGAATTACTTAAAACATTTAGCAGCAATGGCAAAAACAATAAAAATTGAGGTCTTATACTTTCACAAATTTCTTCACCTTCGGGCTCGTTTCATGAAGAATTTAAACGGAGTTTCAGGAACAGGTATTAGCTTTCCAAGGACGGCAAGGGGCCAAGTGAGAGTCTGAGACAGAGGAGCACACGGTTAGTCGAAAAACTAAATGGAATAACAATGATATTTTTCATTGAGTATACTTCATTTAAAGAACACCAATCAACAGAATTCATCCGAGTAATATGCAAAAGCAAAACACTAAACAGAATTACAGAACAGACAACAGAGTAGACTAAATACTAGAGTCAAGAGTGCTAACGAACCAAGCTGGTAGTGGCAGGGGCGAGCGACGAACAGAGATCGGAGCTGGCACCTAGCAGAGGCTGACGACGGAGCTCGCTGGTCGCTGGCAGAGGCTGGAGTCTGGCTGGTCTAGCAGTGGCGATGGTCGTCGATCGCTGCACTGGTCGGTGGTCACTCGCTGGTCCGAGGTTGGAGAGTGGAGAAGGCGACGACGAGGTGAGACACTGAGACTGGCCGGCGAGAGGGAGAGGTGAGATTGAGTCTGAGAGATCAGAGATCAACGGGCCAGGGGTCGGGAGGGGAGGAGACTCAGGACTCGACTCGGGTGAGGGACGGACGGGTGACTGTGAGTGTGAATCAAAATCAAATTTTGCCCTAAAATGTACAAGGTACCGGTTCGATCGCACCGGGTACTGAGGACCGGTACCGTGTAGAACCGGTCCCGAGAGTACCGGACCGGATCCGGTCCGGTACTCTATTTTCACGGACCAATACCGGGCCGGTTGACCCGGTTCCAGCCCGGTTCTTCGGTACCGGGCCGGTTCTGCACACCCCTAGCTGTCATCGTGTCTTGTCGGCCAGTGAGTCTTTCTGGTTGTCCGTTGTGGTGCTTGGTCGATCATTGTTATGACTTGGTCGACTGCACTGTTTGTTTTGTTGAGTTTGGGTTAGTGAATTTCACTCGGCTTCATCGGCCATGTCTAGTTTCCAGTTTAGTTTTGTATTCTAAGTTTAGGACTCTTATTGTATTCCTAGTTTTGGTTCGGGATTTTGATATCGGTTTGATTTTAGGTTTCGACGACTTCCTAGGTTTCAGTGCTTGCTTGTAACGCCCCAATTTTCATACAATTTTAAACATATAATTTTGAAAGACTTTTTTTTTTATAAAACATATCAGAAGACTTTTCTTACTAAAACATTTGGATATTTCATGAATAAAATTCCTTTTGTTAAAACATTTATAACTTAGAAAACTTGAACTTCATACATTAAACATTTTTACAAATTAAAAACCTTTTACATTTCTTTTAAACTATTAGTCTAGCCAGCCACCAAGTCCAAATGCGTAAATCCTCTATCCATTGCTCTTTTTCTTGATATCACACATACCTACATCACAAGACTTAAATTATGAGTCTAACGTTTAGTAAGAGGTGAAATGCAAAATGAACATGATATGCACGTTATAAAACATTTTCCTTTCTTTTCTTAACTTTTCTTTACTTAGGAAAAAGGTGATGAACTTTCATTATAATGAACTTATACTATATTGGTGAACTTGTGCTTGACGGTGAACTTGTACCTTATTGGTGAACTTGAACTAGATTGATAAACTTATATCGCAACAGTGAACTTATACCATTTTCTTTCTTTCTTTCTAAACATCTCGGGAGTGAGTGGTGAACTTTTTACCCAACTCAAACCCTTTTCATTTTCTTTACCTATTTCGTAATTAAAACTTATACATATGAAACTATTTTATAATTTCTCTTAAAATTCATGATGCATGAACACATATAAATGCACATAATTCTACATATTTCTAACATTCTAATAATATACAAAATCCTTAACATTCAACTAAAGCATCCAACCAATAACAACATTCTTAACAACAATATCAACATATAGCAAAACATTACATCTCCAAGTAATAGCATGTTCACAACATAACCTCTACTAAATACACACTACAACATGATCAATTTTCTCTAATATTTATCAACACAACAGCTAACATGAAAATCAAAGCATATCCTATCAAACAACAACCTCAAACAATATCTCTAGAATTTTACATCTGTCAACAACCTAAACATCATCAAGGAGCACCTCCAAAACAACATTTTCATATTTAACTTCTAATAAATAAGAATCAAGAACAATAAGTCTCCACAACATGTACTGTAACGACCCAGATTTTCGTAATTCCTTTAAAGCTGCGTAAAATTTGAAAAAAAACATGTCAGAGTGCGCTTAATCCGGACAGCTACTAACCATTCGTAAAAAAAACTAGTTATAAAAATCATTTATTTAATAAAAGATGCGGAAGCGTTGAAAACAATTAGTTATTTAAAATGTTGTGAAAATAAACATATACAGAAGCGTAAATAATTTAAAGGAATAAACTAAACACTTAATTACAATTTAAAAAAGAAAACTTAATTTAATTACATTACAACTCAATTACATCTTACTGCTCGTAACCTGGCCAACCACAAGCTCGTATGTGCAAATCCCTCATCAATTGCTTCTTCACTGTTCGAGAAACTCCGCGTGTCGTGTACCTACACCGCAAGTAAGACGTGAGCCTAAAGGTCCAGTAAGAAAATGAGTTTATGCATTTGAAATGCCGCTCTTAAATTCCCTAGAATGGGTCTGCCCCAAACCAATCCTTTAATTACGTATATTAGGAATGGTTACGTGTTTTAGGAATAGCTCATATATGGAGCATGTAGTCTGGGGAATCCTACAGTTTCTAATTAGTTATGTTAATTGGTCTTATAATCCCGATAAGGGAAAGATTGATGTTTTTCCTCACTCAAAGCGTGTGGCCACCTCGTGATGGTTTTTCCTATTTGTTTCTATCGTCATGATGCCTAAGACTAAAAGTACATACAACATACAGAACATAATTCATATAGCAACCATAATGGACATATAATGTACGACAAGATTAAGGAACGATAACATGCTTGAAAAGTTTATAACCTACATTCACTTACACACTTATATTAATTAAATCGTTTACATGTTTGGTTGATTAACATGATCGGGATTCTAGTTTATCTAACATGTTTGAATTAACGTGCTTGAAGACTAGTAATTAATTAACGTATTAAACATGCATCAAGATAAGATCCTATAAATTAAACATGTTTGATTTGATAATTAACATGCTCAAGAGTTTGTTATTTACACTAGTTATAATCACTCAAATTAGATAGCATGCTCAAGGGATTTATTCACGACGGGATTTATGCAAAGCAACATATCATAGAGAACATATAGAGAATCATATAGGCCAACACCGACTAACAATAAAGAGACACACTAGATTGATTACATGCTTGGAATGCTAGTTAATTACACTAAGGGATTGAATAATGGCTTTTAACAATTTAATCAATAACTAGTAAATTAGTTACACTATTAATTAACATGCTTATACAGATACATGCTTATTAATTAAGTTAATCTCAACATGCCAAATTAGTTAATTCATAGGCTGATCACCGACCAATTTATATCTACAAGGCAACCAAACTAATAATGCAAGCAGAGCTACCAACAAAGCAACTAACAACTAACAACTAACAACAAACTAACAGAGAGCTAACACAACAAAGCAATAAAACTAACAAGGATGGACATATCACAGAGTAACCAAGTCTACGGAACATTAACAAGTCCATAACCAATCCAGGATATCAATTAGTAAACTAACAACGTCAACAATAATGAATTAGAGAGAACTATCAATAAACCTACACCTGCAAGACTATCACACTACAACAACGAAACCAAACAAAGATTCATAACGGAATTCATCCAAGGGACTGTCAACAACTAAACCTACACATACATCAAGGAAACATATGGAACAATCATACAGAAACCAACCACAGAAAACTATAGAGAACTAACCTACAACTAACAAGCATACAAACATGCAGAGTATCATAGAAAACATACAGAATCCACAACTCAAGCACACATTACTTGCGGTGTAGGGCTTCCTCAAGCCAAGACACACCCAAGTTCTTACCTCGAAGCTTTAATGCACAATAGCAGTTAGTTGTTATTCTCCTTCTCTTCTTCTTTGTACCTAACATCACCCACATAATAAGTATCACAAACAAAGTCAACGACCGGTACTAATACCCAAGAATGGCCATAGGCCATTATGTGTAGTGCACTCTGGACCGGTTCTTGCTGAACCGGTTCAGCCCACTCCAATACTTAATCACTTAAATTTTTAATCCACTCTCATTTAAATCTTTCATTAATTTTTATCCTAATAAATCTAAATAATCTCAATAAATCCTAATTAATTCCTTAGAGTAAGACAATTAAAGTAATCTCAACAT